>OY744525.1:67373017-67580517 GCA_963556195.1 Sepiola atlantica | reverse complement strand
CTGTCCATGAAAATTCCGCTTGACACTAGGCACATGGAGGTCAGTCAAGCACATTTCATGGTAATAACGATAGAGCAGAAAGAGACTAGCAACGTTTCTTCTGTGAGAGAGGGGTTGCAGGGAAGAGAAAAGATCACGCTCCACCATATTTCAAATTTTGTGCTCTGGTTTGGGAAGTAAACAGACTCTTCTTTTTTTAAATTTATTTTTTAAATATTGGATTATTATTGAATTTGTTTTTGTTTTTTTACTTTCCTTAAATAGAAATGCAAAGAGATACAGCACTATAATTAAAATAAATTTAAATGGCTTAACATTTTTTTAATTACTTATCTTAATTAAATTAAATAATTTACTTGGACTTTTAATTACCCATTGCTTAATTTTGATTGAGTTAAGTAATTGAAGAGGAAAATTATTTTTCTCTGCCCCAAGCCACTCCAAAAATCGTCATCATCATCATCATCATCATCATCATCATCATCATCATCATCATCATCATCATCATCATCATCATCTAGTCATGGTAGTGTTACGGATATTCCTATCACCCATCACACCAAGTAGGTCTTCCTATATGCATTGTGAGTCCTCTATTAGTTACTTGACGTAACTTCTGTGCGGTCTCCCCACTGAGCCACATTCCGGTTTTGGCATCCACAAAAGAACATCGCTGACGATTTCAATCTTAGCCAGCAAATCTGGTTCTTCTCTCTCTGATCCGTGGCAGGTGTCTGTAGAGTTGCTCTCTCGTGGGATGCTGCCCCCACGAGATGTTAAGAGCAGCTCTTAGCATTCTGGTGTACATGGTGTAAATTTTCTTCTCCAATCTTTTGGTGAAAGTCCACATGCTACTTTTTTTTTAATTATTAATCTTAATTAAATAATTTACCTTAATTTTTAATTACCCATTGCTTAATTTTGATTGGGTTAAGTAATTGAGGAAGAAAATGATTTTTCTCGCCTCCACCCCCACCAAAAAATGAAACTCATAAAAACGAGAAAAATGGTATGATATACTTTCATATTAATATTTCCGTCTAATTTGGTGCTTTTAGGTGCAGCATTATTGATGTAAACAGCAACTATAAATTGCCTCAAATTATTTTTTTCCCAGATTCTCAATTTATTCACTTTGCTAGATAACTTCAAAGCTAATATATATAAGACATAGAATAACATGTGCAATAATGCGAATGTAAAACTATATGAACATTATAGTTTCCCTTACTTTCATGGCGGACATAATAGTGCAGGGGCAAAATCTCAAACTGCAGATCCCAGTTTGTTGATCAAGTGGTCAGGTTTCAAACCTGAGCATGAAAACACTTAGCACATCTCACCACACTGAAGAGCCGGGATACGGTGAACAGTTGTCTGTTTCTGACTAAATATATTAGTGGGATTACAGATGCCTTATGGGCTCAATGTATCAGGTGGTTTGGCCATGTAAAGTGTGCCATCTCTATGTGTGTATAGACAGGGTGTGTTACATAACACATCACTGAATAAGTCCCGGGCCTAACATATAGATAGCACCACTAATAAAAAAAATCTATATAATTTTTATAAAGTATTAACCTTCGTATGGCAAGTGTCAAAATTTGAGTTCAATGGGATTATTAGTTTACAAATTACAATTCTTTAAGTGAAGCTACTGTTGCAAATTTTTTTATTTTTATGGAAAAATTTGAATTTATTGTGTTGATAAAGCATTGCTTTCTATAAAAATACTGTTCAAGTAAAGCCATGGTTTGAGAAGTGGTATTCGGACTCTGCTCAAGTGGAAACAACAGTTATGAGGTGATATGCTGACTTTAAACACGGTTGCACAGACACAAATCATGCTGAATGCTCAGATCGCCTAAATTCGGCAGTTGTCCTGGTAAACATAAAAAGTCTACAAACTCATTTTGACCGACTGTTGCATGAGGTAATAGAGAAGTTGAAGATATCAAAAGGCATTTTGCATGAATATTTGTCAATGAGAAAGTGGTGTTCAAAGTTGATGCTGAGTTTGCTCACGGAGTCAAATCAGCAGTCAGCTGAGCGGACAGCAGCAGGTGAAATCAGTCCAAAGCGACCAAAGATGCAAAAACTAGCAGACAAGATTTTGACGTCTGTTTTCGGATGCACAAGGTATTTTCTTCATCGATTACCTTGAAAAGGGAAGAAATATCAATAGCCAATATCATACAGCATTATTGATGAATTTGAAGGAAGAAATCACTAAACCACAAATAGAGAAGAAAAACGTGCTCTTTCACCAAGACAATGCACCATGTCACAAGTGGATCACAACAATGGTAAAATTACATGAAAGTACTTTGAATTGCTTCCGCACCCACCCTATTCGCCAAATCTGGCCTCCAGCGACTACTGGCTGTTTGCAGACCTCAGAACAATGCTCCACAGAAAGAGATTTGGCTGCAATGAATAAGTAATATCAAAACTGAGGTGTATTTTGAGGCTAAAGACAAATCGTTCTACAAAAACAAAGCATAGAACTGTTAGAGAAGCATTGAAATCAATTTTCTTCTATGGTGATACACTACGTCGAATTCGAATTTTACCTAAAAGTTGTTTTATTAGTTAGGTCCTGGACTTATTGAGTGATGTGTAATTTGAGGACATGTTCCACACATACACAAAAATGACTGAGAAACAGATAATAATGTACTTTTACTGGAAAACGTTTTGACGTTAAGAATAAATATATTGTTTTGTACTTTTATTCATTAAATAAAGTCTCCTTCAGCTTTGATAACGGCTTTTATGTGAGGTATGAATCGCCTCCATTCTAGGATCATGTGGCTCTTATTCATATTGGACATTTACATGCTAGGATCATGTGGCCTTTATTCATATTGGACATTTACATGCTAGGATCATGTGGCCTTTATTCATGTTGGACATTTACATGCTAGGATCATGTGGCCTTTATTCATGTTGGACATTTACATGCTAGGATCATGTGGCCTTTATTCATATTGGACATTTACATGCTAGGATCATGTGGCCTTTATTCATATTGGACATTTACATTCTAGGATCATGTGGCCTTTATTCATATTGGACATTTACATTCTAGGATCATGTGGCCTTTATTCATGTTGGACATTTACATGCTAGGATCATGTGGCCTTTATTCATATTGGACATTTACATGCTAGGATCATGTGGCCTTTATTCATATTGGACATTTACATGCTAGGATCATGTGGCCCTTATTCATATTGGACATTACTCTAACTATGGATACTTTGAGGGATTATTTAGTTCTTATACGGATAAAGACACATATGAAAATCGCATTCCAAGTAAAAACTCTTTGATATACTTACGTATGAGGCAAAAATAAGTATCCTCACCAAAAATTAGGAAAAATGATCGAGTAGAAGTTTAATTAAAAGTAAGAATCAATTTTATCAAAAATTACATTTTTATCTTTTTACAGATCATTTCTAAAGCCATTTTTAACATGGAGAAAAGGGGGGATTTTCACGTTATGTGGGATTACGACCTTAAAGGAGACTAACTTTCCCTGATTCAAGTAAATCTTCACAATGGGCCATGGTGACTCTTGCAAAATACGATAAAATTGATTTTTACTTTTAATTAAACTTCTACTCGATGATTTTTCCTAATTTTTGGTGAGGATACCTCTTTTTACTTGATACATATGTATATCAAAGAGTTTTTACTTGTTTTGTGTCTTTATCCATATAAGCACCGATTATTTAGTGCTATGAGAGTGCTCATTAACCTTTTTCTCAATTATGCCCCATACATAGTAGTCCAAGAGATAAAGATCTGGGGAGTTAGGAAGCCAAATGTTAGAAGTCATGTGATCAAGAAAATTTTTTCATATCGATTTCTGCGTTCCGTGTGTGGTGGTTCCTTTACTTTTTCTAATGTAAAACAACATTATTCCGAAATTATAAAGTTAAATAATATTCCTGCTATAGTAAAAATAACGTCTGTCTTCAAATACCTTACACATCCAGTGTGTAAACACACACACATGATTCCCGAAAAGGATGAAACACATGTGTATGTGGATAGGAACTTAATAATATCTATTGTAATATTGTTTAGCCCCTTTAATGCTAAGACGGGCGCTTTAAGAGAATTTTAATTAGACTGTCAAATTTAAATGCGTAATGCTAAGTTCCGGCCTAATGTGTTGTTGAACACTGTCGCTGACAGCCTTCTACACGTGTCCACTTGCTTAGACATAAATAGTTTTTAATTCTCTTCTTTCAACGTAGTTGGTTTATTTACTGTGGGGTCATAGGCGTTCAGGCAAGAATTAAAATATTGACTTGGGTCTGAGGTTTTGAATTGTGCGACGGTTAGGGCAATCATCCTCCACACTGATGATTTCCGGAAAAGGATTAAGCACATGTGTATGTGGATAAGAATTTAATAATATTTATCGTAATATTATATATATATATATTTAAAAAAAATGGAGGGAAATACCCAACACTGATATAAATAAAGACTTGAAAACATTTAGGCTTATTTATTTCATAGTAAAGGCGGCTTGATTCATTTCTTATGTTTCGGAACATTCGGAACTTTTTAGATGAGATTGATAATCTCTATTATTTGTATTATTCGGGCTACTGTTCCCATCTTAGATGTTATTCTCACAACGTTTCGACCGATGTAACCTCCGACCTTCTTCAGGTGAATCTTGTCAAACTTTGTAATCTGTACAGAATCGAACTGAATCCTTTCATTTACTATTTGCATCACAAAAAAGCAGAAAAGATAATGTGGGCCCATGTTCATAAGTTCAAAGTGATAATCTTCTGGAGGTTGAAGGTTCAATCCTCAGTACAGGCAATACTAAGAATAAAATGAAAAACTACTTAAGACGTTTACTCGGTCATGGCTGACAGCAATCTACCCCGTAGTTTAAATAAAGGGTCCAGTTGGAAGTTCAACAACGTTCACCTGAAGATGGTCGGAGGTTACATCGACCGAAACGTTGGGAGAATAACATTCAAGATGAAAACAGTAGGATGAATAATCCAAATAATCCAAATTTATATCTTCAGATATGTAAAAGTAAAAAACAACATTACAAAAGAGTAAGAGAAATTACTGAGAAAAGGTTAAAAAGATAATTTTTCTTTTTTCCCCTCTTTTTCTCTAACTCATGTTTTCTATGTTAATGGTTCTGTAGCAGCTATCATGTCTGACTTTGCTGACTGCAGAAAGCTGGGTCGTTATCAATCAAAATCTCATGAGGTGTTTCCCATTTGTAAAATTTTGTCGGACGATTCAGAAGCAGAAACTGAGGTGCATGTCCCACTTTGAAGAAGCGCACAGACCAAAAAACCACCACCACTCTGCATCATGTGTGATCAAGCGATCGGAGGGGTTAGAGGTGGAAACATCATGCGGGTCCATGAGTAAAAAGGTAAGAGAGACTCTTGTTTTTTTATGGATGACTAGAGTTGGCTTATGCAAATAATCATTGTTTTGCATAAGCGAATTCTCGGTGTTATAAAAAGTAGAAGAATCTTCTTCCCGGGGTCAGAGCAAAAACTTGACATAGTGCCATGTCAAGTGTTTTGACAGAGAGAGAAAGAGAGAGAGAGAGAGAGAGAGAGAGAGAGAGAAAGAGAGAGAGAGAGAGAGAGAGAAAGAGAGAGAGAGAGACGTCTTGGACACGAAAATTCTATAGGTTCACTAGTTAAGACCATGAAAATACTGGAACATACTGCTAAGCGTAGCGACTGAAAGTCTCGGAAAAAGAGACAGGAGTTCTCCAGGGAATTTCCAGGATGGAAGAACATTGATTAAGGTGTACATCAAGTTGTCCCATGGCTTGCTGAGGTAGTGAGGATTACACCCACGTATGAAATACCGAAGAAGAATGAAGTGAGGATAAGCCCACACAAGAGTTTGTTTTGTGTTGATTCATGATCGACAGGTTTGGCTTTCTTCCTCATGTTGCATTATTTCGCATGCCACGGTGAAGCGACCAGTTAGTGAGTCTGTATCCTGGTCTGGAAAAAAGAAATTGCATGGTAAATTTCATATGTTCAGAAAATCGATGAAAAAAGTAATAATTGTTTTCGGAATTTTTTAGATGAGGATTGTTAATTTGTAATATTTGGATTATTTGTACTAGCATTCTCATCTCATATCTGTCCATGATTACCTAATGGTTAAAAATGCTGATTAACAATCCGTTCTAAGTGAGATTCTTATGAAGGTCCAATCCAGACTACAGGCGATAATAACTAAGAATAACATAACAATTAATACTTCTACCCGGTCATGGCTGACAGAACGAGAACAATCTATCTCCGTGGATTAAATAAAGGGTTCGGTTCGAAATTCCATAATGGTTCCAGAGTTGAGCATAAAATTTCTTAAGTTCAACTCGAAGGTTCCTATGTTCGAAAAGATGCACCTGAAGAAGGTCGGAGATTACATCGGCTGAAACGTTGTGAATAGAACAACGAAGATGAGAATAGTAGAACGTATAATCCAAATCATTTAATATTAATGGAGATTCGGTATCTGTCTGTCTGAATCCGAAACTATACTATTACTATCTTTCAATGTTCAATTCGAGGGGGGGGGAGTAATGAAGTATCTGTTCTGTTGTAATGATACCATCCTCCCAGACATGATCTCCTCCTTTTGAGGCGGGGGGGGGGGGGCTAGTGTACTCTATGTTATGTGGTCATGATACCGTCCTCCCAGGGATTACTTTCTCCTTTTTTTTGAGAGAAGCAGATAATGTAGTATCTGTCCTGTTGTCATGATACCACCCTCAGAGGCATTACATCCTCCTTTGGAATGGTAGTGTAGGATATGTTCGTACGTCATGATACTCCCAGGCATTACCTTCTCATTTGGGGGCAGTTTAGTATATGTTCGTTCGTCATGATAACATCCTCCCAGACTAGCAAAAATATGCTAATGCAAATAATAATTGTTATATAAAAAAATCAAATCAACTCAAATAATGAATATGATTTTAAATTCTTTATTTTGTTAACCTTTTCACTATAAGAAATATTTCTTTTGAAAACTCAGATATAAACTTTACTCGTCTTTAGTATATTATTTGTTTGTTTTGTTTCACGGCATATCAACCATAGACCCTGACACTCACGCACAGAGGGCACTAGACTTTGCCGTTAATGGCTCGCAAGCCTACCAACCGTGACTAGGACGGCACTGCACAAATCTGCTGGGCACAGTACGTGCTGACCTCAAGCAGGCGGGATTAGGACCACTACGTACAGCGAAACAACTTCATTGCCTACGACAACTTGCACATGACAAGGCCAGATGGCCTGGGACTAGCATGGAGGACTGATTGCAGCTACGGGATGTTATTTGACTACCGTAGCCGCAGAACAAAGTTTTTAAAAAATATAAAAATATCAACCATTATTGAGCTATTTAATGCCGAATCCAGTAATTTTAGTAAAAATTGTTATACTTCAAGTTCTTAATATTTTCTTAAAATGTATCCATAGTGTTTGTTTTAACAAGTTATACATGATGTAAATGTGTGTTTATACTTTAGGTGTTTAGGCCGACGCTTGGACAGTGCCGGGTATCCTACATATATATATATATATATTTATGTGTTCAGAACACAAAAATGCCACATGAAAGACAAAGCAACAACTCAAAGACAATATAGAATTCGAAAAAACATTTATTGTATGCAAAATCGACTATGAAATAGTGTTCATTAAAAGGTATACAAAGTAAGTGTAGGTGGAATGATGTGTGTGTGTGCGTATGTATGAGTGTGCGTATGTCGAGACAAAGTGTCTATTGGGAATATCTATAGTAGATAGTCTGAATATTGTGTGCGTATGCATGTGAGTGGATAAAAGTTCTTACATACCAAGATAGTGTCCTTGTTTGTGTGTGAGCACATGGTGATGGCAGCCATCATTTAGAGTAGAGAGCGAGAGAGAGAGAAAGAGAGAGAGAGAGTCTGGCTGATGTTATCATAGTAGATCGTGAGAGACAAAAGAGCAAGAGAAAGTCTGTGCACCCTTTTTTATAAAGCAGATGAGGACGCCCCCTCCTGGTGTCATGAAAAGGGGAGATAAATCGAGTTTGGTGCCACCTGGTGGTATAACACGACGAGTGATCCCTTTTTAGTGGAGCTGCAATTCCCCACACTGGGAGGCCTTTTTACCTAACTTGAACTGCCCTCACGAGGAGAAATGTAAAAATCGACAACTGTGTGTTTGCACCCAAAATGTCACCATGGGAAAAGTTGCCATCAATCAGATGAGCTAACACGGGTTTGACAAGATGTTTATGAAATCGAGGGCGTGTAGTGCATTTGAAAGGTCAAATCAACTGTTGCATGGGCTTGTAAACTAACAAACATTGTTGATGATATTTTCTCTGTCTCTTTCCTTTTCTCTCTTTCCTTTTCTTTCTTTCTCTCTCTCTCTCTCTCTCTCTCTCTCGTGCTTTTATCATAGCGATAGAGATTGAAAACAGTCTGGTGTTTTCTTGCATGCACGACAGCACGTGTTAGAGTTTGCTCACCGACTTGACTTTCGGGTTTTAAAAAATGTTAATTCTTCAGCAAAGATGAAATATATTTTTGATATATAAAATGGTTTGTTTCCTCATTACAAAGTCTTGATTTCAAGAAGCCGATGATCCCAGCAGATGATTAATTCTCAGGAGAGAATTAATGAAGCCAGCCTAATGACGCCGCTGTAATTCCTGTGAAATACCCGTCTAGGTATGAACCACTTCCTTATTAAAGGGGATGTAATGATCGTTTAGTCTGGAGAACTGGTGTCGTGCCATGCCCAAGGCATAACAGCCCTTCCAAAGACGTCTCAAAGGCTCACACTAAGTTACACTCCCTGGCAAGCGGTCGTACCGCAGTGGTATGTGTGTGTAATTGTATTTGAGAAGGAAGTTAATGCTACAATACCATTGGATGCAGTTTTGTGTCACACCCAGGACTGATTCTGTTTGACACGTAGGTGAGACCCTGAGAGGTATTACCACTCAAAGTCTGAGTGCACCTAGGAGTAATGGTAATTAAAAGGTGACTCTACTCTTTACCAGCCTCCCTTACCTGGGATCAGGGTGTAGTATCTGTTCTGTGCTCGGTCGGAGGAAGAAAAATCCTTATTGACTGGGGCAATTTTTGTTTTTGTCTCATCCAGAGTGCTTCTTTTAGGGAGCTGGATAACCCCCACATAATGAATTGTATTCTTTATTTAACTAAGTGGCATTCACCTTAGGCAGGTTGAACTGGCTTCCTCCAAAGAAGGAAATTTCTAGGGAATATCAAATTCACAAGCAATCCCTAGTCACATGTATATCTCGGGCAGGGAAGATGACAACGTTAAACTTTTAGAATTCTTGCAGGGAGGTGTCGACGTCCTCCTACATATAGTGCCTGGTATTCCCAAATGGTCACCCATCTGGTACTGACCAGGCTCAACGTTGCTTAACTTTGGTGATGTAATGAGAACCGGTGTATCGACGTGATTATGCCATATTCTTTATTTGCAACTAAATAACTCATAGTGTAGTGTCTATTCTGTCCTCAGTTAAAGGAGAAAAAATCCTTGTCAACTGCAGCAATTTTTGTTCCATCCAGAGTATCCCCTTTTAGGGAGCTGGATATTCTCCATATAAAAAAATCGACCTTATGTCTAACTTTGCTCACATGGGAAGGCAAATAGTGACTTCAAACTCCCCAACGTTTCCAATTTTGGGGTCACATGATCAGATATAGTTTAATGTCATCCCGTTGACAAAAAACTGTTGAGCAAAGTATGAGCCACAATTACTCAATGAGCCATATTACTGATTGTGGCAATTACTCAATGAGCCATATTACTGATTGTGGCAATTATTCAATGAGCCATATTACTGATTGTGAAAATTACTCAATGAGCCATATTACTGATTGTGACAATTACTCAATGAGCCATATTACTGATTGTGGCAATTACTCAATGAGCCATATTACTGATTGTGGCAATTACTCAATTAGACATATCATAGCCAGTCTCGCTACATCCAGGCACATTGCGCTCACTGTCCCCATTTTGGTGACAGCATGCAGACACGGTTTTTTCTCCTTGAAATCTCGTCAGCTAAGAGAGAGAAAAAAAAATCTTCCTCCGGAAATCACGTGTTTTTTGTGACTTCTGCGTGCTGTCACTCTCTGACCCTTGACCTTTTTAACCTTTCCACTCAAACACGGCCCTCATTATGTAACAATATTAGTGCTAAGTGATCTGTAACACCAAAAAGATACTTAAAAATATATTGATTGTAGCAGAACTTTGTAGAAATGATAATCTGAAAAAGTACAATTCTTAAAATTGATTTTGTATTTGTATTTTTCTGAAAGGGAGTCTGTTATTATTTTAGTAAGCGTCGCAACGATCAAAGACATTTACCGCCAACTGATGGAAAGATAAAATTAGTTACACATTGTTTGTTTTTTTGTTTTTATTGTGTGTGTGTGTGTGTGTGTGTGTGTGTGTGTGTGTAGATCAATTAAAACGATAAAGGAAAAACGGTGAACAGGAAATGGTGGGTATTTGAAAGAGAGAAAGGGGGAAGGGTCAAGGAAAGGAAAATTGAAAAAAAAGGACGCATTTTAAAAAGGAAGGAGGAAGGGAGGGAAGAATTTAAGTGAGAGGAGTCTTGGAAAGTAGAGAGGGGGAATATTTTCTTCTTTTTTATTTAAAGGAAACGAAAGAGAAGAGATTTTTAAAAAAATAAAAAAAGAGAGAAGCAGAGAGTATATTCACCTCCCACCACACCCCATTGAATGAAACATGACATGTCGTCAGTTTATAGTTGTAAATTCGGCTCCCTCAAATAAAGGGACACTTTGAACAGGTGCAAAATTTTATGTGACCGGACCCGTTGATATTCCCCAGTAAAAAGTGCTGATTAAAAATCCGTTCTAAATGAGTCTTATGGAGGTTGAAGGTTCAATCTTTACTAGAGGCGATAATAACTCAGAATAACATAACAATTAATACTTTTACCCGGTCATGGCTGACGGAATGAGAACAATCTACCCCTGTGGATTAAATAAAGAGTTCAGTTCGAAATACCATACAGGTTCCAGAGTTCAGCATAAAGATTCCCAAGTTCAGGCGACCGGTGATAAACCAATCTTCCTCCCCTCCAGAGGGAGGATGGGGGAGCTTTGCGTTTAATGCCTGCCACTAATGGAAATTTTGTTATGGTCAACATTATTTATCCTCTATCTTTTTCATATTGCCACTCGGACTTAGGGTTAATGATAGGGTTTGGGAAAGGTATGTGTTTTTATGGCTTTATTTAATTGCATTTTAATGGTGAAATTTTGTTTAGTTTGTTTATTTTTCTTTCTTTTGGGGATTTTATTAGTTGTCCCACTCCCCGTCATTATTCAAGTATGTTTGTAGTTTTTTTGTGACAATAACATTTATATAAAACAATTTGAGGATCATTTCGGTAGAATTAAGCAATAGAGTGAATGCGGTATTTTGGTGAGAGTGTCTAGCATAGGGTAAGTCCAAAAGGTGTTTGGCAAAATGTATGATAACCGACCATCACCCTCCCTCTCCCCAAAACGATTCGGGGCTCCATGCTTAAGATAAAAATGAATTTTATAAATATTGTTTTTATTAAAACTTTGTTATAATTGTAATTTTTTGTTTAAATAAAATCGTTCGCTATGAATGAAAAGCCGTAGAAATGTCAATGTCAATCGTTTTTATGACAAAAAGATGCAATTTAGTAACAACTGTCACAGGATTCAATCAATAAAACTGTCGGAATTCCACTAATTAGCGGACGAATCTCAAACGTGGTCAGTGTTGCCAATATAGCGGTTGTCCCGTAACTTCTTGGCCTTTTGGCCAAGATCAAAGTGTAGTATTTGTTCCGATGGATACTACATCATATAAACCGGTGTCGTCTTGGTCTTTTGGTCTTGATTCCGCTGGTTTGTGGGTTTGTCCTGTGCAGTTCTAGGAGGTCCACCCTCCCAAGCTTTGCCTCCTCTCTTTGGGGTGGAGTAAGTTTATCGCTTACTGTCTGAGGTACCCCTACCGGGGAATGCCGACGGGGCTGCCCAGGCATTTTTTGTAGGCCAGAGTGCTCACCTTCTCGGGCGCTGGCTTTTCAAATCCCACTTTCCTGACCTTGTGTCACATCTTACCTTGTGAGAGGAAGATAAATAAAAATAATAGCGGTTGTCCTGGAGGTTTTGTTTGGAATCTAGCTTGTAAAATTTGGAGCTATCGGCTGGCGTTTTTTTTTCTGTAAAATCTCGAGATTTCGTCCCCCCACCCCCCCCCCCCTCCGCCCCCATCCGCAATTTCATATTTCAGTTAACTTACTTTATTCATTTCCTCTCTAGTCATCATATGAGACGATTTCTTCAGCTATCTTCCATATATGATATATGCAGAAGAGTATTGATTTACTCCTCTCCAGGAGTTAGGCACAAGGCCAGTTTTTATCTTACTCCCACAAGTAAGGTCGGGTCGGGAAAGTGGGGTTTGAAAAGCCAGCGCCCGAGAGGTGAGCATTCTGGCCATTAAAAATTGCCTGGGCAGCCCCGTCGGCTCAGGCAGTAAGCAATAAACTTACTCCTCCCCAAAGAGGGAAGGCGAAGCCTGGGAGGGTGGACCTCCTAGAACTGCACAGGACAGGCCCATAGACCGGCGTAAATCAAGCCCCGAAGGCCAAGACAATACCAGTTTATGGGGTGCAGTATCCATCGGAACAGATACTACACTTTGATCTTTAGCATTTGTAGATTTTAATAAAAAATTTCAATATTCTAAAATATTGCCAGGATCCCCCCCCCCCCGACCTTATAAACCCTAATCCACTTCTCAATTAGTCAGACATACAATTCGCTCATGAATTACGTGCATTGTTTCATTTTACATTTAAATTAAATGCAAATAACATTAAAGTGATAAATAACTATTTGAATCATCGTCAGAATTATCATCATCATAATAATCAGTTTAACGTCCGTTTTACATGCTGCCAGGTGTTAGACAGCTTTTAGAAATTGACTTCCGAACTTATCTCTGGTCAGGTTACTTTTGAAGTCATTTCCTTAAGTGAGGCAACATTTTTACAGGTCGGATACTCTTTCTGAACAGCATTAATGATCAAGATGTTTCTGATTCTCTCTATTTCGACCTGGATCACGTCTTGCAATGGCCAAAACGTTGACTGGTAACTTTTAATGCGTCTAAAACCAAGCTTCTCTCCTTTCATCACCAACGCTCGTATCCTCACTTTGTCCCAATTGAAATGAATGGCTCTCACCTATAGGTAGCCTCCTGCCTTGATAAGTATCTGGGACTGACCTTCACTCCAGACCTGAAATGGAAGACTTACATCAAATCCGTTGCTAAGGTTGCTGGAAAAATGGTTGGATCATTCTACTGCTCCAAAAAGTATCTCACTCCTCATGCAATCATTTACCTGATTCCATGTCCTAAGATGGAGTACTGTTGCCACATCTGGGGGAGTGCCGCTCAGAGCACCCTTTCATGCCTTGACAGAGTACAAAGGTGACTTCGAAATTTAGTGGGAGATGTTCTCTTTTCATCTCTACATCCTTTCTCACAGAAGAGACGTTGCTAGTCTTTCTCTACTCTATCGTTATTTTCATGGCAGGTGCACGACTGGGTACCGCCTCTGTAAAATATTCACAGCAGGAACCTGTCTAGTTACAACCACTGTCAATAAATTCCCTTTCTCCCTCTGTGTAACTAGAACTTAACGGAACTTCCATGAGCAAAGTTTATTTCCTAGAACTGCCCGTCTGTGGAACACAGTACTACAGGGTTGCTTCCCAGCTGACTATAACATTGCCGCTTTCAAGTCCAATATAAACAAATTCTTGTTGAGCCATCCTCTTAAATAATCAATTTCTGACCACTTACAACCATCATACCTAATCTTCTCGGTCTTTCACCACTTACCTGTCAAACGCAATAACCCTTATCCTCGAGTGGCCTTGGAGCCTTGATAAGTGGTGACTTGTTTGTAAAAATAAAAAAATAATTAGAAAATCTAGTGAGGTGATGGGGACCAGTGTTTTTATCGAGACACCATCTCTAGGTGATTGCCCACCAAGGCTAAAGAGCTCTTCACCTGCCATAATAACATTAATATTTTAAAAATATGTATAGAAAACCCGAAACATTATGTATATTCGTAATATTTTTATATAGTTAAAATCTAGCAGGTTTTTAGAGATTTTTTTGTTCCAATCTAGTGGTTTTTGAAAATCTCAGTTGGCAACAGTGTTCGTAGTCTCATATAAAGTACGCCCTAAATTAGAGTACTGCTGTCATATCTGGGGAGGTGCCACTCAGAGCACTCTTTCTTGCTCTTTAGCCTGCCCAGAACCAACTGGGTGACCATTTGGGTATAACAGGTGCTGTATGCGGGAGGAAAGTGAAATCTCCCTGCAAAAAATTGAGCCCTGAAGATGCCTTTACCAAGTACTTTACTATAACTTGCTTATCCACACATGAGTTGACACAATGGAATAACCGCCACTCGGACAGTAGTTCTGTTCTCAATCATGTGGCGAAGCTCTCCAAGTAGAGTATGCAATTGTTTTGTTTTTTTTTGTTTTACCCTGACAACTATTCAGTTTTTTTTCTTTGAATGAATCTGATTTAAGAACTGTTGGATTACAATAAATGTAGAATTAGAAACAATCTGTGGAATTTCCACGGGTCACAGCCAGTTATTATTATTGATTTTATTTGATTTGACCTCTGCTCTATACTCATCTTAGAAATGTTACTGTATTTCCACTGCACAATTATGCAGACACATACAAAAGAAAAGTGAAAAGAAAAAAAAAAACACATTCACAAATGTATGCTCATTTTATGTAGGTTGTTAGCTGTGCTTGTGAGAACTATTTTTTTGTATTTGCTGAAGACATAGATTTGCAGGGATACGTTCAATTAGTCTATTTGAATTTGGTGTGCTTTGGTTTATGGTATATCAACCTCAGTTAGTTATTTAAAAAAGTAAAATAGAATAAGCAGTCTTTGTGCTTATTCTGTTTGGTAGAGAGATCTGGTTTTGTTAGCATCCTTTGTAGAAAGCAGATGGAGTATTTATATTTTTTGTTCAATCTTACTTCTTTCAGGAATCCAAAAATGACGTCCGGATTAACCTGTTCAAAATCTTCATTCTGATCACCCACCTAGTATTGTCTAGAACATTCTACCAGCACATGTTTCACTACACACACGTGCACACACATACAAGAGAGTTTGAATTAACTATTAGACACCATCCTTGAGCATCTTTGGTCTCTCTATATAAGGGTTTGTCAGGACAACCTGACATGAGGATACTCCCCCCTGCAAGTAAACCCTGACCAAATATTCAAAATAACATAGTATTTAAAGCCAAAATAAGATCCCCTCGATACGGCTATACATTGGCTTGTGTGAGGACTGGTGAACCTTCTCCTAGTGATGTTACCCCAAATAACAGCCCTTAGCGGGATACTCCACCAGACTAGATGAATTCTTGTTCTGGAACCCAGTAAAACCAAGAGACAACACAAAAAATAAACTATAACATAATTAACTGGTCAAATGGGGAGAGGAAAATTGATGTTCTTTACTTCTTAACTAACTCAACGTTTGAGAGGTAGGGGAGAATCTTGATTGAACACTCAGATATCTATTTATCTCATATAGAAATCAAGTGTTAGCCCCAGAAAGTGGCCCCTTGATTTCTGAGAACTTACTTACTGAAGTAAAATGAAAACAAGAGAGAGACATCTTATAGGTCATAATCTGCAGCTGGATGACCTAAGATCTCACATGACTGTCACAAGATGATTGACAATTTATTTTAAATCTAAACTCTTTCATCACTTTATCATACAGACACATAATTACCACAATGTTAGAACAACAATTTTATAATATTTTATAGATAATCTGTTTGATTCGGTTTGTTTTAGGGCATACCAACCTCAGTGAGTCATTTAATGCTGATCAAAAGTAAAAATAAGAATAATCATTCTTTGTAATTATTCTATCTGATTTTGTTCTCATCCTTTGTAAAAAAACAGGTGGAGTATTTATATTTTTTGTACAATCTTACTTTCTCCAGTAATCCAAAAATATTGTTTGGTTGGACTTGTTCAAATAGATCCTTCAGGTCATCCTCCTAGTAATGTTTAGAATAGATTTCATTGAAATCAGTAAATTTCACCAATATATGCACCACGATAAATAGAACATGACAGCCAACAGGGAATGGAGGATCTTCTCCTTTAAGCAGATATAAATACATTATTTACGTGTAGATTATGTAGCGTCGGCAAGATTTATCTCCTCCTTTCTCACACTTCTATAAGTTTCATAGTTTTCTTTGGTCGTTAGTTGCATTTTTTTTTCAATTTATTGTTTTTGTAGGTATTCCATAGAGTTTGCCATTTATTTGTTATGAAATTTTAATTCTTGGTTTTAGATCTGAATATAGAATTTTGGTGTTAATTTTGATACTGTGTAGTGATTTTTTTGTAGATTTATCAACTTCTTCGTTTCCACAATTGCATATATGGCTCGGTATTCACCAGAAGATTATTGGTTTCATGTTGCAGAGGTTATTGATTCTGTTGAAAAGTTGAATAATTAATGAATTTTTCGTATATTTATTTTTCAGTGGCTCAAGTGAGAATCTTGAGTTTGTACAGATCATGAATTTGCTTGACCTGCAGTTTTTGATTATGTCTAATGCCAATTAAATGACTGCTATCTCAGCAGTGTAAATTGATGTAGTCCTAGGCTGTCTCTTTGTGTATTCTTTGCTGCTACAGATGGCAGCACTTCCCACTGTGTCTGTAGCAGTTACCTCCTCCTTTCACACATAACTGCACCGGTTGGCCGTTAGGTGTCGTTTATTCACCAACAGGTGGCGCTGAAAAGCGACACCAGAGTTATCTGCCCTTCTGATTATAAAAACCGGTGTAAACGAAAAATCACTCTCTTCTTTATTCAATCGGCCTCGCAGAGACGACTTCCTGGCACCAGCTTGGACGCATCGCGGAGAACACCGGCGAGGAACAAGGAAACGATCTCTCTCCTACCACTGCCGCCATCGCCGACTCGACGACTACTACCAGGCAGCCCTAAGAACTCTTATATTCTTCCTCTTCCTCCGACGGACACTGTCCCACTCTCTTCTACTTATACCAAACGGTATAGGTAACCCTCTGTTAAATAAACCCCTTTTTTGTTGCCTGTTACTCGGTTGTTGTTCGTTCAATTCATTTCGTGCGATAAATGTAAGGAAGGGACCATTGTAGTCAGAATATTGATTTATTTTTTGGTTATGTTGTAAAATTCATGCTCAAATGTAATTAGGTTTGTTTTGTTTGCTGAGAATTGGGCCAAATCAAGTATAAAACCGGATTGTTTTAGTTGCGAGAGTGGAGTCTTGGAAATGATTGATTCGTGTATGAGACAAGAGTTCATTTTTGGTAATATTTCTGACTGAATTACTTAATTTGCATTCTTGTGAAGGCTGCAGAAAGGCATACGCTTCGTTTTGGTTTGAGAAAATTTGAAACTACAGAGTGTCTCAGTAAAAACGTGACCCACACTCATAACTTATGAGCGAGGCAAGAAAAACTTTGAATTTCCGAAAAGCTGAAATGGTTAAAATTAAAATGAGTGTTCATTTAATATCTCTTGTTATAAAATTAAAATTTGACAAGACATGTTCTAAATGTGCGCTTCGGCGCTGATGACATTCTTGGAGCGGTCGAGCGAAGTTGTTAATTACCCTGAGACACTCTTCTATTATTATGCCACAGATCTTCTGAGTGATGGTTACATGTTACAGTTATTTATCTACCTCCCACAGCGGTAAGATGTGACACAAGGTCGGGAAAGTGGGATTTGAAAAGCCAGCGCCCGAGAAGGTGAGCACTCTGGCCTACAAAAAATGTCGGCGATTAGCAATAAACTAACCCCTTCTCAAAGGGTGAGAAGGCAAAGCCTGGGAGGCTGGACCTCCTAGAACTGCACAGGACAAACCCATAGACCGGTGTAAATCAAGCCCCCATGGTCAAGACAATACCAGTTTATGGGGTGTAGTATCCATCGGAACAGATACTACACTTTGATCCCGACCAAAAAGCCGAGAAGGAACACGTTACAATTATCGTTAATAAGGTGAAATAAACCTCAATAAAATAAAATAAAATAAAATAATAATGATGATGATGATGATGATGATGATGATGATGATGATGATGATGATGATGATGATAATAATAAACGCATATAAATAAAACGCATATGGGTATTTATTTATTTAAAATTGTAGCAATTTAATTATTTTTAAAACAGAAATGATTTCCATATTCTTACCGTGAAAATAATCGTCAGTTAAATATTCTTCAAATAAACAAAATACGAATGTTACTTTTTGAAATGCATTTACTTAGAGTTGTACTGTTTCAGTCGATGGGACGACATAATTTGATTTTAGAACAATTCATTTTCAAATGGGTAAAGTCGGAATTGTGTACCTTAGCGATATCAGATTAATCACAATCTTTGTTGATCAGACGATCCCATCTTTTACAAAGGGGTTGGAAGGTGATAACGCACGTATGAACATGAAATCCTCTTAACATATTATTATATAGATTATATTTGAGCATTGTTTATGTTTAAGTAGTGTAAGACACGATGCATTTCACAGAATGCAGCGGCTTCTGAAGGACTTAATCTGGCACGCTAACCACACCTATTTGGATGTTAACAAATCCGCCAATATTAATCATAATGGCATCTGCTTGGATGTTTAAACGTTATTATATTTTGTATGAACTCTGAAAAGTACAGAATAATATCATTAATGTTGGTGGAGTTATTAGATGGGTCACGTTGAGACACCTTATAACTGAAAGTTATATGTATAATTATATTCCATGAAAAATGCCAGTATACTGAAATTATATGCCCTTAATAGGGTTAAGATGAAAATTCATATACACTAAATGTACAAAAGCAAGGAAATTCCCAAATTTTTACAATTTTATTGTCATTAAGGGTATGCGAGCACAACAGGGCTATGTATTTTACTGGTAGGAATTTTTCTTCAGCGCACCTTACACACTTCATCCACTCATGCATAGAGATTTATACTGTAGTGATGTGATAATGAAATGGTTTGGTTGATATGTAGTCATACCCTGAATTAATTACAATAAAAGTGTAAAAATTTGGGAATTTCCTTGCTTTTGTACATTTAGTGTATATGAATTTTCATGGAATGTCTATACTTTTGTAAAGGCTATGCCTCAATACAATGCCTTCTCATAAGGTTTTTTGGAATTTTCTGGAAAACTAAGGTATATGGTAAACTGAAATTAACATGCCATCAACTAGACCCTAGAACCTCTATTTCTGCCAAAAATCAGCTGAATCCATCAAATAGTTGATGAGATACAGGGTGGCACGTACATACGTACACACAGATAACATGATTTCATGATTGAACTTTCTGGATCTCTGGGTTGCCTTGACTAATGATGCTGAAATTCTACACACTTATAGAACCTATCAAATAAAAATTTTGTGCAAAGTTTTAACTAATTTGGTTTATTGGTTTTTGAGTTATGATTGATCAAAGAAATGAGATTTCCATTCTTGAGTCTATTAAGGGATAGAGCGCTCTCGCGCCTCCCTTGATTTCAACGAGCAGATCTTATGGAAATATTACCTTGAGTTCTGTAATTCTTTGTGGATTCTTCTGGTACACGTGGTCTTTGAAAAATCCTAAAGATAGTAATCCAGGGCGTTTAAATCGGGTGAATGTAGTGACCATTCTGAAACATGGCGTCTGCTGATCAGTCGATCTGCAAAGCGACGATCCAGACACAGTTGCTCCGTCTTGTTAACATCATTGCTCCTTTTGAGGCATGACACAATGAGCACCAAATTCCCTCTAGAATTTGTTAAGCGCCATAATATAATGCTCTATATTGGCTGTCACTGTCTCCACAACATTATTCTACAACAAAAACGGTCTAATCGTGCCATGTTTCGAGATTCTAAATTACATGGGTCATCGAGTGCAGTGGTCTCTGAAGGATTTCATCTGGTAAAGAGGTTTTTCTGTTGACATGGCTTGATAGAGAGAATTTCGTTTCCAGAAAGAGCGTTACACAATTTGTTTGTTTTGTTTTGCCATATCCTTGGATGATTTTAAAACTTTATTCTATTTTCTATCAACTCTGAAAAATACAGAATAATATCATTAATATTCACAGAGTTATTAACCGCTGAATGAGTCACGTTTATATTGAGACACTCTATATTTTTTCATCTTTTCATAAACACAGTTGCAATCAGAACTCTGTGTGGTACAATCTGAACTCTGTGTTGTGCAATCTGAACTCTGTGTGGTGCAATCTGAACTCTGTGTCGTGCAATCTGAACTCTGTGTCGTGCAATCTGAACTCTGTGTTGTGCAATCTGAACTCTGTGTCGTGCAATCTGAACTCTGTGTCGTGCAATCTGAACTCTGTGTCGTGCAATCTGAACTCTGTGTCGTGCAATCTGAACTCTGTGTGGTGCAATCTGAACTCTGTGTTGTGCAATCTGAACTCTGTGTCGTGCAATCTGAACTCTGTGTCGTGCAATCTGAACTCTGTGTCGTGCAATCTGAACTCTGTGTCGTGCAATCTGAACTCTGTGTCGTGCAATCTGAACTCTGTGTGGTGCAATCTGAACTCTGTGTCGTGCAATCTGAACTCTGTGTCGTGCAATCTGAACTCTGTGTCGTGCAATCTGAACTCTGTGTCGTGCAATCTGAACTCTGTGTCGTGCAATCTGAACTCTGTGTCGTGCAATCTGAACTCTGTGTCGTGCAATCTGAACTCTGTGTCGTGCAATCTGAATTCTGTGTGGTGCAATCTGAACTCTGTGTCGTGCAATCTGAACTCTGTGTCGTGCAATCTGAACTCTGTGTCGTGCAATCTGAACTCTGTGTGGTGCAATCTGAACTCTGTGTCGTGCAATCTGAACTCTGTGTCATGCAATCTGAACTCTGTGTCGTGCAATCTGAACTCTGTGTGGTGCAATCTGAATTCTGTGTGGTGCAATCTGAACTCTGTGTCGTGCAATCTGAACTCTGTGTCGTGCAATCTGAACTCTGTGTCGTGCAATCTGAACTCTGTGTGGTGCAATCTGAACTCTGTGTCGTGCAATCTGAACTCTGTGTGGTGCAATCTGAACTCTGTGTCGTGCAATCTGAACTCTGTGTCATGCAATCTGAACTCTGTGTCGTGCAATCTGAACTCTGTGTCGTGCATACCTTTTCACCGGCAGCATACTAAAAAAAAATCATCTATGTATAATAAACAATCTATTCCAGGATTAAAGTTTTCTACAATCTTATTTCTGTTGATATTGAAAACGCTTATCCTGGGAGTAAAATTATGTGATTGACAAATCTGATGTAAATAATAAGATCTTACTATATAATCTATTATCTTATATATATATATAATCAATCATTTAGCCTGATGATTTCCTGCTGGAATGAAACATGGACGCCTCTATGTAGCTTACTTGCCATAGATAATTTCCAGCTCTTTTAAGTCTGAGAGTGTGGTGTCCACATGTACCTTGAAATTGTAATTTTCTACGAAGTTTTGGATGAAGAGTGTTCGCCTTTTAATCCAGATTCTTGAATTTCTTTCATAATTCTGTATTTCCATGTGACATCATATGGTTTATCCATATCAAAGAAAATTGTGTTCTTTTTTTATAAGTACCTCTTTTATGAACGTTTCCATGCTGATCAAATATTTGGTAGTGCTTTTATTCTTGAAAGTCGATTCCAATTTCAACATACCATTTATCATCCTTTCTGGTACTTTCTAAATATAACTTGATGATTTGGGGGATCATTGGAATTTTTCCAGAATTCAGGCATATGTACGACCATGGTCTGCTTTAAAAGACGTTTTCACTGAACCATAACTTTTTGTAGATATATTAACGAGTTACCACTAACCTAGGTCAAAGGTTACAGGTCACTCTAAGATAAGGATTAATGAGATTGTCAGTTAAATGATACCAATACTATGAGAGGATTGGAAGCAATAGATGGAAACGACCATCTTGTAGTCAGTTGGAAAGCATTCCTGCGGTATTGTTTTCTACATATGGGAAATTTTGGAAAGAAACTCTGTTCATGGAAGGTCTGTATGGTTTTAGGTACACAGAGGAAGGAAAGCTCTTTGCAGTTGTTCAATTGGACAGTTAGTCTGTAGTAATGGAGTTCGAGTTATTTTTTAACGTTTCCAGGCAGATACAAATGTTTGGTAGTGTTTTTTTTTTTGTTCCCGAAACTCGCTTACAGTTTCAACCTTCTATTTATCATCCTTTCTAGTACTTTATAAATACATGAAATCGATAAGATGCGCTTAGATAAGATCGGAGGTCACATCGGCCGAAACGTTTTGAGAATAACATCCAAGATGAGAATAATAGACCGTATTATCAGAATAATACGTTCCGTATAGTTTTTGACGTTATTTCTTAGTTTATTTTTTATATCTACCTTTTCCATGTTTTTAGTTTTTATTTTTTGATAAGTCGTAGAGCCTTGGCTCTGCTGTTTTTAAATTAGATTAAGTTTTCTTTGGTTGGATTTAAATCGAATTTTCTAAGAGATGCAGGTTATGTACAGATAGTCTTTAGGCATTCTTTATCAAACCAGGGCTTGTCGATGATTTCGGTATGTTCTCAGCAACTATAGATAAGAGTTTTTTTCTTTAGAATTGTGCTTGTTATCTTGTTTCCGTACACACTGGATGACGTTATCAAAATGATGACGTCATGAAATGATGATGTCATCTATTAAAACAGAGATAGGAGATAACCGGGCAGAGTGGATGAGTTTTTAGTGAACTATTTCAGATGATCCTCATCATTATTATCATTATTTGAGTCTGGTGTCATATTTGAGTAGCATTGATTGGGGAATCATTTCCAATTAGCTTTTTTTATGTTCTACCGTGGAATTATTTTCCTTGAATTTTCCTAGACGATTGGGAAATGGTCATTCCGCTATGTTTCATCATCAAAATTCCATATGAGAATTGTCCGCAACGACCTGTGGCATAATGGATATAAGTGCGAAGTAATAATCAGTTCTAAGTGACAGTCTTCTGGAGGTTGAAGGTTCAATCCTCAGTGTGGGCGATACTAAGGATACAATTATGAATTACTTAAGACTTCTACCCAGTCATGGCTGATGGAACGAGAGCAATTTAACCCTGTGGATTAAATAAAGTGGTCCGTTCGAAATTCCGTACAGATTCCTGAGTTCGACAAAATACACCTGAAGAAGGTTGGAGGTTATGTCGGCCAAAACGTTGTGAGAATAACATCATAAGATGAGAACAGTAGTCCGAATAATTCAAATAATAGAAATTATCAAAATTTCATGGGTAATCTATGTATATGGTTGAATCACATAGAATTGACATAGAATCACATAGAATTAATATAGAATCACATAAAATTGACATAGAATCGCATAGAATCACATAGAATTGACACATGGTCGGTTTTTAATGTCGGGAAATACAGCACTCTAAAAAGGGGCACTCTGGATTGGGATAAAAATTAAAATTACTTCAGTCTAGAAGGACCTCTCTATCATTGACAGAGGACAGAACAGATACTACACAGTGATTCCAGTCTGAAGGAGAGTCATATTTATCACTGAATATTGCCCCGTTGTCGGATATAAGCATGCATTTCTGTATTATAGCAAAGGCAAAGGTTGTCTATGAGCTTTTTTATTTTCTTTTGTTTGTCTATTTGCTTTCCCATATTTTATTTTGACTGTCGAAAATCACCCAATAAAATTAATGGTTTGGCGAGTTTTATTACGCGGTTTATTTCTAGTTGGATGATGTTGTGATTTGCCGGTCTATAAATAAAACAAATAGTTATTGTTTTGTGTAATGATGCCGACACAGCAATTACCTGCACATGTGTGTCCGTAGGGATCTGGCTTTGCGGAATTTTGTTATTGACAATTAGTAATGTTTCACCTGATGCTTTGTCAGTATTATATATTTATATAAGTGTACGAGGTGTAATATTTTATGGGTGTGTAATTGTTTTCCTTAAGGAATGTATATTATTCACATATGACTGCCGGACATAAAAAGAAAATCAGGTTCTTGTGATTTGTCTTTGCACTTTTAATATTCCACTGGCTTATTTTGCCATTCTTCTTCTCCTTTTCCATCATCATCATCATCATAATCATCATCATCATCATCATCATCATCGTCGTCGTCGTCTTCGTCGTCATCATCATCATCATCATCATCATCATCATCATCATCCTTCTTCTTCTTCTTCTTCTTCTTCTTCTTCTTCTTCTTCTTCTTCTTCTTGACAGAGTTATTTGTTATCTCCACATTTTCCTACCACTCGCATCCTAACAGTCCCATGTCTTCAGCCACTAAATGTTTCCAATTCCTTTTAGGTCGATCCACTTTTTGCAACCACCTATTTCCGTTAAAACTAAGGTGTGGTTTAGTTTTAGTTTAGTTTCGTGTTGTTTTGGATTCTGTGCACACGTCCATTTCCCCCCCCCCCCCAGTTCTTCGAATCTGTTCATTGTTTCCGTAAAACTAGTTGGACTGTGCTTCTGTTTTCTTTTACTGTTCAGGCTTCTTACGCTGTTTTTGCTTTAAGGGTAACACGGTCACAACAAGGGGTAACCTCCATTGGTCATGGTGGAACTATCGTGGATCTCTGGTATTTGTTATTTTGTGGAATATTTTTGTAGGAGTATTTATTTATCTCCCTCCCACAGCGGGAAGATGTGACACAAGGTTGAGAAAGTGGGATTTGAAACCAGCACCCAAGAGGAAGAGTACTCTGGACAAACAAAAATTGCTTGAGCAGCCTCGTCAGCATTCCCCAGTAGGGGCGCCTCAGGCGATTAGCAATAAACTAACTCCTTCTCAAAGGGTCAGAAGGTATAGCCTGGGAAGGTGGATCTCTTACCTATTTTTGCAGGAGTAATTGCTTTATTTGTTGGTTTTGTATCATTTATAGGCTTTAGGTTTTTAAAAAATTTTCTTTGTTTCTTCTTGAACTTCAGAAAAGCGTTTCTCAAGCTTTCTTTGAAATTTAGCTATTCACTTGCATTCGAATGTAACAGTTTTTCTATAAGTTCAATGTAGATGTGCATGACGATAATGAACCATGGATAGAGGAGTGACTGATGCACAACAAGATAATGAAAGATGCAATGTGAATGATGTAGCTGCAGGGAAGACCGGGAAGCTAGCTCCCAAGTTATTATCAAATTTGAAGAGAGCATCCAACTTTTCATAAAGAGCTGTCATCCCATCTTCACCATTAGATGTTTTTGGATCCATCTCCAGAATTGCTTCCCTTGCCTTTCCATTCAAAGACAAAAGCACTGTAGAGGCTCTTTTCGTCTTTTCAACACTAGTGACCATCTCCCAGAACCTCATTTCCTTTCTCCAAGAATCATATTTTTCTGGATCCAATGTAGATGGAGTAGACATTTTTGAAGCAAGTTCTTGAAAAAGTCAACTATGCTCTGCTACCAAAATTGTCAGTCTTTCCTGTTGCAGCTTATATAATCAATATCACTCTTCAATCAAAAAAGTAGAGTTTATGTACTAATGACATTACCCCATATAAAAATTGACTGCCAGAGCCATCTAGCTTTAGAAACTCTAAACAGCCAATCTGCAAAGGGAAGACAATTCAATTAATACTCAAGATATTTGCTTTCTTGTTTTGTTTCTGTTTGGTTGGTCTAATCTTTTTTGTGTGCTACACTGGCATATGATTAAGTTCTCATATATGACTCTCTCCTGCTTGCCTTGTTTATATGCATGTTATTTGTACATATGCCACATCGTGCACATAGCAAGATTAGTACATTTTAAGACCTGATTAGACTATTTTAAGACCCAATTAGTCATTTTATGTCCAAATTGCCAGTTTTGCTCTTACAGATGTATAACGCCACCTATCCTACACTACATGCGCCTCTCTTATGAGACCACGAAACGTTAGGGTTTTGATCGATTGGCACAAGCCCAACATGTCGTCAAGATAAAATTTTAGGTGGCTATGATATTCTCGTATCGCCCTCTTATAGGCTCTCATTTGATGGTCACTAATTTATTTGATTTTGTTTTAGCAATGACTAAAAACTTGTAAAAATTAGCCAGGGCTTGCAACTGAGCTAAAAAATGTGCGATTGTCTCCCCTCTATTTCTGCCTCAGAGACTTAAAGTTCTGCCTGTGCAATTCTCTCCCACCCTCCGACAGCGACTAGCCATATTTACTGCAACAGTTGCCATTCTGTACAGAGTCGAGTGTCTTGGCCTCCACCAGGTCCAACAGCAATCTGTTCGTCTCTGGGGTTCATGTAGTTCAAAGCTGATTCTGGATAAATTGTTGTGTCTGTTAGTTCATACGTCTCTTTATAACAAGTTCATGCTTCAATAAATATTGCCCAATCACTATCTATTGCATCCGGTCTCATTGTAGGTTGTTCCGGTTTTCTAATATGAGACCAAAATTCTTCGTTTTTCTTTTGCAGTTCAATCAGTTGTTGCATAAGCTGCAAATATTACTGGTCTTTAACCATTGGTTTCGTCTCCATGGCCCAATGTTTTCAAGCAGTCAATTGAATATCAATACATTTTGCAGTTTCAAAAAATAAATCCTATTAACAACCAACAGCATGTAAAATGTGCAAACTGCTGCAAGCAACCGAGTAAGGCCTCCCGCTAGCTTTCTTTAGATGCATCTTATTTGCATGCATGCACGTTAGTTCATTTTATGTCCAGGTTGCTTGTGTGGCTCTTACTGACGTTGCACTCTATAATAAGGATACCTGTCTGATGCTATAGACGCAACAGTTTTTCTGGCTTCCAAGAAGAATACATATTTTTTTGTGTTTCACTTGCACTATTTATTTTCCCCTCCTTCATAAATTACATATTTTCATATTTTACAATTTTTTTGCACACGTTTTTGTCCTCTACATATGACCTTGTGGTACCCTCTGCCATTTTCAGCACCATAAGGGGCCCAGTATGTAATATTCAATATTGTAAAAGTATTTTTTCAATTTTTTTAGGGATTATGGCCGAGTTGAATGTGAGTATATATGCATTTGTTAGTATAGTCTCATCATTTCTTGCTGATTCTTTTGTGTTCATTGAAACCCTGCTTATGTTATTTCAATTTCTTCTCTTTTTATTAGCAGATTTTCCTTCAGTTAATTCCGCTTAACCAATCAGAAATAACATAATCCGCTGGTTCACTATTTGTCGTCAAGGTGAATCCACATATTATTGTGCAGCAACCAGTAGATTTGTTACTTCGAGGTTGCGAGTTCAATCCTCACTAGAAAACTAGTAAGCCAAAACTTATTTCCCTTTCCATCTGCAAGCCAGGCAAAGGCAGACCCTCTTACTGTGGGGATGAAGTAAGTCCGAGCCATCTCCACCGCTCGATTCTGGCTCAAGATCATCAATTCCGCCACAGTTGTCAGACATTTTTTTTGTCAGACTTAGTTTCTCGTTTCGTATCACTCATTTACGAGTGATTAATTCGATTAGTCATATTGATACCGGCAGTTTCAGAAGCTGTGTGAAACCCAGGCAGTAGGGCTAGGAAAATAACTACAGCTTCATCCACAGTCATCAAACTAATTTACTTGCTGACTGAAACCGCCGGTATCAATATGCCTAATCGAAGTTTTGCTGCATAGTATTATCCGTAATATATATCTTCAATATATATAAAACTCAATGTGTGTATGTGTTTGCGTGATGTTTGTGTGTTCTGTTCCCTATAGATAGAAAGGCTAGAGAATCTACATAAAATCTAAAAGTGTATTCTTATGTAATATTTACCGGGGAAGACAATAGAAGTGTTCCCGAATCTCTAAGTGCACCTCTAAGGGGGCTAGAGGGTATAACCCCCCCCCTTAAAACTTCAGATATATCCTATTTTTATGAAATTTAAATCATATGTATAAAACTTTCAGGGAAAACAATGGAAGTGGTCCCGAATCACTACGTCACTCTCTACATGCTGAATATCTACATCTAAGAGACAATTTAAATACGTATATACGATTTTAATGAATTTTAAATCATATCTATCAGACACTAATTCAGAGAGTTTTCCGACATTTCGGATTCTTCTGATAATATTAGGAGGCGAAACAGAAGGCGGGACAGTAAAAACAAAGAAAGGAATATTGTGCTATGAACAAAGTGAAAAAGTATATAGTAGTGATCCTCATTCAATCCCGAGCAACGTCGGGTCTTCCTGCTAGTATATAATAAAGAATGAGAAAAAATTAACACATACAAGACAATAATTTATTTCGACCATAACTAGTCTCTTTCAGGTCTTCGAATTCCCAGATCTGAAAGAGACCAGTTACGGTCGAAATAAATGATTGTCTGGCATGCGTTAGTTTATATGTTTTTCTATATTCTTGAATATTTGTTCTATATGTTAAATACATTGAGCTCTCAAGTCGTAAACATGACGTTTGATATGTATTTATAGCTCTATATAATTTGATATTAAAATGGGTTTCCAATTTGGATTGAACCTGTAACTAAGAAACTTCAGCTCAGAGAAAGAGAGGGGGAGGTCGGTGGTAGAGAGGTAAACACATGTGACTTCTATATATGCTGATGTAACATATATAGATAGTTGCATATGTTTATGCTCATATTTATAGATGTGCTCATAAACATGCAGCAAAACACATATATGTATATATATATGTATATATATATGTATATATATGTATATATACATATGTATTTGTATATATATATATATGTGTATATATATGTATATATATATGTATATATATGTATATATATATGTATTTTTATATATATATATATATATATATATATATATATATATGTGTGTGTGTATATATATGTATATATATATGTATATATATGTATATATATATATATGTATTTGTATATATATATATGTGTGTATATATATATATATGTATATATATATGTATGTATATATATATGTATGTATATATATATATATATATATATATATATATATATATATATATAATGCAGTGTCAATATCATTGATCATTTTATTTTTGTTATGGTATTGCGGCAATTTATTTTAATTCATGAATAGAGAAAATATGATAAAAGTTTAAAAAGAAAAAAAAATAATAACAAAGTGTTTAGAAATGAACTTATTCCAACGTCTGCAGAATTCCAATCAGACACAGAGACAAAAAAAAAGTATAAAAATCAAAATCAAATAACATAAAAAAAAACACATCGAATTATGAAAGAACAAAAAGGGACAGTACAAAGTGATTTAAAAAAAACGGTAAGATCAAAGTGGAAAAGGAGACATTTTGAAAAGGGAAAAACAATTGAAACTAAAAATAATGTATGCATATATATATATATATATATATATATATATATATATATATATATATATATATATATATATATAATGTTGAAATAAAATACTTTATATATATATATATATATATATATATATATATATATATATATATATATATATAAAGTATTTTATTTCAACATTATACATTACAGTGTTTGTTGGATGTACCCGGGTTTCATCAATCTATTCATACTGGATCTGGGGTAGAAGCTGGTTGGTAGGAACCAGGTCGATTCCTTAGTACATTTCAACCGGCGAGGGCTCAGAGAGAAAAAGGGCTCCCTTTTCTTTCTAAAGAGATGAAACCACATTGGTTTCCTGTCTCTTTTTTGCTGACAACTTAAGCAAGCGGAAGCTGGTGTTAAAATCGCAGGTAAATCCACACGTGGTTCCTAGAGGATAATTTTCGTCTGACTTCGTTGACGATTTTGAAGAAAGTGTGGATTTACTTGCGATTTTAACACCAGCAAAATGAAGAGAGAAAAAAAGAAAGTAAATAACTCTTCGTCAAGGCTGTTTTACGGCGAAAGTCTCAGAGACATATATTTATGAAAAATGATTTTATTCATTTAATAAATATATATAAAAAGATATAACGTTTCTTGTTTTATTTTCAAAATTCTACAATTATTATAATAGTTATACAATTAAGTGCAAAAAGAGGGGAACTCTTCAATGAATTGATGAGAAAATAAGAGTTAGTCTCTCAAACATGAGACCAAACATTGAAGAAATCGCAAAGTCTCATCAACCTCATGTTTCTCATTAACACAGGAATGAATAAACTTCATAGAGGTATGTTAAGTTTGCTTATGTTAAATGTGTTATTTTTGTTATCTTTAACAGTTAACTTAATAACATATTAGTTCTATTTTGTATACACTGCGCTATCAAGTATCTGTAGTACTGTAAGTGCGTCCAGTTTAATAACCACTGCTCTAGACTGAGGCAATTTTTATTTTTGTTCCGATCCATTTGCCTCTTTTTGGGGAGCTGGATTTTACCCATATCAAAAACCAACCTTGTGTCTAACTCGGAATAATCATGTTGACAAACCGGTTCTTGTTAGATTGCCGAAGTAAAGCAACGTTGAGCCTGGTCAGTACAAGATGGGTGACTATTTAGGAATACCAGGCGCTGCATGTAGGAAGACGTCGACACCTTATTGCAAGAACTGCAAAAACCTAACGTCGTCATCTCCCCTGACCGGGATATGCATACGACTATATATTCCCTAGAAACTTCCTCCTTTGGTGGAAGCCGACTCAACCCACCTAGGGTTAATGCCGCTTAGTTTCGTTTCTGCCCCTGCGGAGAGGCAAGTAAATACGAATATGGAGGATCAATGAGATCTTACAGTCGAATTCAAGATTTACAACTTTCGACTTTTTATAGTTTAATTTCTCAACTTGCAGAAACTGGATTTATCACATTTTGAATTCGAACTCTTCGTATGTATATATACACAAATAATACTTTACTTTGCATATTGAGAGTTGTCTATATATATATATATATATATATATATATATATATATATATATATATATATATATATATATATATATATTGGTACAGAAAAATGAGTACAACATTCGTACAGTCGGTTTCAAGCACGGAAGGACAGCCATCCGGCTCTCTTCAGCTTCTGTTGCCATCTGTTTCGGAAATGTGAAGTCACGTGTCACTCTCGTTTGGACGCGTTATTTGCTTAGAGTGTTGTGTATGTTTGTTTAAATTTAGTGTAAGAAACGTTTAATAAGGTTTGAAAAAAGGGGGGGGGGCGGTGAAAAGTAACAGTTGAGATTTAAACCGGAGGAGATTTAAACCGGAGGAGATTTAAAGAGATATAAAAAAAATGAATGAAAATTAAAAAAATAAAAAAATTAAAAAATATTTCTATATAATTCCTGTGAGTCAATATTATGAGTATCGTATATTTGGCCGTTACTGTTACTAATTAATCGAGCACTCTGCTGGGATTTTTCCTGCTATATTACAAAGAAGTTATATATATATATATATATATATATATATATATATATATATATATAACTACCGTTGCGTTTGCTATTTTGCCACATATAATACTCTATTTAATCTACTTGTAAAATATAGAAAGAGGCTCATTTTTGTTTATAGATTTTCTAATCATTTGTAGACCGCTAATAACTTTTAAACTCGGCTTTACCAATCTGAAATGAGCTTACATGAAAATAGACGGCACCTCTTTGTGGCCGGCATCTTCCGCAGATGCGAATACCGTTGTATGACGTCTTCTTCGGAAGAGACGTAGCAGTGTGACATGCAAAGTCTTTGGAAGAAGAAGAAAAAAGCAAATAGAAAGAAGCGTTTTAACAAAATCATTTTGTTTGTTGGTCGAAGTTATCGAAACTAAGTTATAGAAACGGCTCTTCAAAACGGGAGGAAGAGAGAGAAGAGGATGAAGAGAGTAAAGGAAAGAAAACAGATTCTTGGATTGAAAGAAGAAGAAAAATGTCTCTATTTTTTCTGCTTTTTTTAAATTTTTTATTTCAGTTTTAATTGTTTGTTGCTAGAAGTGTGCTTTCAATCACTTGAACGGAATGAAATGTAAAAATGATAGAAATAAACTAAAAAAAACAAAACAAAAAACATTTCGCTCCATTTACATTTTTTCAAAATAGTCATAGAAGTGGACAGTGTGGCGGAGTCGTTTGAAAGGAGTGTTGGGTATGGAATTGTATTTTTCTAAAGTGGTGGCTTGCCTTCTTGAATTCTTCGCATGAACGACTGTTGACTTATGGAATGGTAAAAAAATATAATTTGCTTTTTATACTCTACATGCATAATACACACACACACACACACACACACACACACACACACACACACACACACATATATATATATATATATATATATATATATATATATATATATATATATATATATATATATGAAAAAGAACAACCTCAAATCATTTATATATACATCAACGTTTCGTCTTTATTTCAAGACTTTCTCAAGATGATTGATTTGAAGAAATAACATGCAAGTATATATATATATATATATATATATATATATATATATATATATATATATATATATATATATATATATATATATGTATGTATGTATAATAATAATAATAATAATAATAATAATAATAATAATAATAATAATAATAATAATAATAATAATAATAATATAAAACGAATTTTATATAGTTAAAGTTGAATTCATATACGAAGAATTCGTTTATGATCAACTATACGAATCAGTTCAAATTGCTGTGTGAAAGCTCAATATTTAATATATAGTAAATAGAGCTCATTAATATATCTTTTCAAAGATTATATAATAGCATTTAAATCAAATTTTGAAATGAAAAACAGCCAAACTCATGACCGTTACATATGTTTCAGAGGATTTTAATAGTTAGCAATTAATTTCAAATCCCCCATCATCAGAAATAATGCTTAAATTGCAGGAAGTCCATCATAGGGAAACGATGAAAAATCTTCCATGGAATAAAAAACAATATTACGATTATAAATTATACTTACCAACAGTAATTATATGTCTAAGGCTTAAGAAATCAAAATCGTGTTGTTAGTAGTCCGAAAAATAGAGAGAAAAATATAGTAAATAGAGCTTATATATATACATGCATATTTAAGTAAACATTGTTAAAAATAACAGACTTCTTCTGTTTGATTATACTATTATTTTTCAATTTTTCTAATGATCTTTTTTGTGTTAAAATCAAAAAAGTTAATGTATATTCTATACGTATCACGAACGTTTTCGATTTTTCGACGTGTGAAAAGCAAATGAACAAAACAGTTGGAGAAAAGAAGAGAATTTCAAAAGATAGCCGAGAAACGGACACGAGAAGTCAGTTAGACGCCAAGAAAACGTTTTCACACTGTTCCAGGAAAGACGTTAAGAATTTAAACTCTGCGACACCAGAATTAGCGTCAGAGGATAACATTATATTACGTTAAGCATTTTAAAATGTTATTGCTGGTTTCATACGTAATGTTATTGATTGTAGGTTGCTGGTTTTAATGAAGATAGCTTCAAGTATTTTTAATTTTTTAAAATTGGTTTGGGAATGTATTATTTTAGTGTTAGTAACTAAAATTTGTCTTAAATCAGAGGGGACAGTTATGTTTTTGTAAATGTTTATAAATTAAGCTAGAGTTTACAAGATGCATGGTGAGGCGGCGGGATAGGGTAGTGGTTGTAAAACCAATGTAGCTCTTAGCTTTATTATTATTATGGGAGTTACATTCTTCCAAATGGCATTTAAACTTATAAATAGCATTGGTTCGTTCTAATGTTTTAAGGGTTGGGGGGGGGGGACTTGTTTTTTACTATAAGACTTTTGGTCTTGAATTCTTTTAGTAAAGAATGAGTATAATTTTATTATTATTGTCAATTGGGGATATGTGTGTACAATATGTTTTATGGCTTTTTCTTTTAATTTGCAGTTTGGTTGCATTTGATTACTGTAGCATGTGCTGATATAGTTTGAAATGTGATGTTGGGTATTATTATTATTTGTAGTGGTATTTTTAGGTTTTGAGCCACTACTCATTGAACTAAAAAATATATAACAAGTCCTTATTAATAATGAATTCCTTAATCATATTGTCGATGAACAAATAAAATTAATGATTCAAAACGTAAAAAATACACTACTTGGTTTCAGTTCTCTTGGTTTCATGTGATGTTCCTTCCATGTTTTTGTTTTACTTCTGTTGCAGTTTCCATGTGGCTGGTTACTGTTCGTAGTTTATGTTGGTTGGTTGCCGCATCCAACGATTTTCCTTAAAATTTCAGCTGTTTTAATCATTGCTGTTCGTTGTATGGTGTCAGTCTTCCCCTTGATTCCAATTTCTCCTATTATTTTTTCAAGGTTCCTAGTGTTTCTACAATTATTGGTATTATATTGACTTTCATGTTACATATTCCTTTCAGTTCTCTGGCAAGCTCCATGTATTTGCTTCGTTTTTCCGTCTGTTTTTTTAATCTTTACCCATGTGGGATGCTGGGACGGTAACATCTAAAATTTGGCAGTTTCTTTCCTTTTTGTTAACTATTATGACGTCCAATCTCCTTGCTTGGATGAGTTTATCTGTTTGAACCTTTATGTCCCAGAAGATTTTGTGATTTTCGTTTTCCAGTACTGTTTCCGGTTTGTGACTGTACTATTTGTCTGCATATTCAAAATACAGTCGTTCGCATGGTTCCCAGTGTACTGCTTTCCCCCTGCAGTCGTGTCCGTTCTTGCATTCTTTTAAAGCAAGTTTGCTGCGTTCACTTATTATGTGATTTACCGTTTCGTCTCTTTGTCCACAGAGTCTGCATTTACTATTTTCTCTGGGTTTTGTCTATTTTAACTTTGATATAGTTAGTTCTAATCGCATTGTTCTGTGCAGCTGTCAGTAGCGATTCTGTTTCTCTGTTCAAGTGTCCTTTTCTTCGCCATGTCCAGGTGTTTTCATGATTCTCTTCTCTTGTCATTCTTATGAATCGTGCATGTAGTTGATTCTCTTTCAACTTTTGTTTTCTTGTCTTTTTGTGTTTGGTTTTGCTGTTTCCTGTATTGTTCATTTTGACGGTGTCTCTTGTTTTAAAGATGTTTTAAAAAATTATAAGATCTTTTAATTGGAGATTAATTACTTGCAATTAACACTTTACTAAAGTCATAAAATTAGACAAGTTAGATCTATTTTCAGATAGTTGCATTTTTTAAAATTTAATATTATTGATTTAAATTATTTTTAATGAAAGACAGGTCTGACTTCTTACACTTTATAAAATGATGCAGGGGGAGGAATGACCCCCAATCTACTATTTCTTATTATTTCTGATTTTTATTTCATTTTGCTGTTGTATGAAGAGAAGGCCAAATACAATTGGCACAATGCTTTGACTTTGCTCTTGTCTGATGATGATGATGATGATGATGATGATGATGATGATGATGAAGAAGAAGAAGAAGTAGAAGTAGAAGTACAAGAAGAAGAAGAAGAAGAAGAAGAAGAAGAAGAAGAAGAAGAAGAAGAAGAAGAAGAAGAAGATCTAGTAGTAATTTGATTCATCCAGTCCGCCATCTTGGATTAAGACATACAGTTATCAATCTGAAAATAAATACCTTAAAAGAAACAATGGCACAATTTCTTTGTTTATTATGTTTCCGGAAACGAAAGCAGTGAACCGTGGTTGCTTCAAGTACCTCAGAGAGAGGGAATACGTCTCCAACAGTCTAAACACTGACCATCAGAAAATGCGTCTGTCTTTGTTGAAATCTAGGAGATAGGAGAGAGAGTGACATGAAGTGACAGTCATCTCACCACTCTTCCGGCTCTAAAATCACCTCCACCGACTCGACTGAAACACAAACATCTCTCCCTCTCCTCAATTACAGTATCCAACAATTCTACAAAATTCTAGTGTGAACTTAACTCCCCCAAATTACAATTTTTCTAAGCCCATAACTTCAGTTGTATAATCTCTGTTTTCACAGACTTTTTCGCAGAACAATATGTTTTGAATCGCTTTGAAGTATTTTTGAGCCTGATATCTTGCACTTTCTCCTTTCTTCTTCTTCCGTTCTTTCTTTCTTTCTCTCTTCTCTTTTTTTCTTTCTTCCACACTTTTAATAATTTACATCATTCCATTTCTCTCATCACTTGTCTTATTGTTATGAACGCATCCTGGGACAGATATTTCAGTTAGCTTGATATACAGTTGAACCATCATTTATCCTAGTTTTATAAATATACATAATTTGAAAGAAAATTTTTCAAGCTGCAAATTTAAAGAAAAAATCATATCTGTTTTTCTTTGAAAACATGTTTATTTGGCCAACACTCTATCTTATGTTAAATTTGTTCATAAAATCAGTTAGCATATATGAATGTATTTCTAGAGAATGGTTCGTTTTTCAGGAACTATCTTGTTCAATTGCTACTTGTAAAATATACTTTTATATCATAATTAACTAGCAGCCCCCCTCCCCAGCGTTGCCTGGGAATGAATAAGGACACCTGTATATTTCTACTTCCAGCCCTGATCCCCTGAATTACCATTTTTATTCTTATTTTTTAATTTCTATAAATTTCAATTTTAATTGGTTCAAGGAAAATAACTTTAAAACTATAGTTATTTGTCCTTATTTTTTGAATTTCTTGAATGAAAGAACATTTTTTCTGGCACCACAAATATTAATTTGTTCTTCAATGGCTGCAAATGAAGGAATATTACAGTAATTTGTTTTACCATAACTTGCTCGAGGTCAGACTGAATCAGAATATGTAATGTTTGTAAGTATAATGTTTTGTATTTTTTAGTTTTGGTAGGACTGATAGACAGACAGAAAATGCAACTTTATAAAATAGATGATACTTAAATAACCCTCTCGTTCTTATCAATAAAAATAAAGTGACAGTATGGAAAATAATATGAAGAACGGGTGAGTGAATGAATAATTGAGAATACATATAGGCAACTAATAAGTAACCAAACAGCTAAAATAGTGTTAAAATAAATGATGAAAGATTTAGTTGTTTTTTTTTATTATAGATGAAAATAGACATTTTTGCATAAGTCGAAATAGCAATTAAAAACTTCTAAATTTTTGTTTAAATATACTTACAGTATTGCAATGTTTCATAAACAATGATTATAATTACATTTTACTGTTCAATTTTAGTTGTTCTTTTTTTGTTCTATGATTTTTTTTTTAATTTAAAAAAAACAAAACTGTCTATCTTTATGAAGTGATAAGACAATTTGAAATTCCATATATAACAAGAACATAAGTCAGTTGTGACACTGCATACCCCCACTTGACAATGAGGATGGGTCAAAGTCTTATCCGGTCCGTACTTCTCCATATTGAATGAAGTATTCCCGAAGTTATGTCATGGAAATGTTGATAACTCAAAAACTATTTATCTGATCAGGCTGAAATGTTGCATGATGGTTATTGTTATCAAAGAGCATCAAATCTGAAAAAATAAAAAGTTGAAATTCAGTAAAAATTTCGACCGTGACTGAACTTTTCAAGGTACAAAGTCATTCATTGGCTGCAATATGGGCCAAGTAACGAGTTCCTATGATGAGCAAAACCAAAATTATTGCCAAAAGTGCAACTTTCATTTTTTGTGACCTTGACCTTTGACCAACATATGCCAAAATGTAATCATTTCTAAGTTAGACTATGACTGATATTTTGACCAAGTTTGGTGGTGATTGGTCAGGCGATGTGGACTCTAGACTGTACGCAAAGATAGTTACAAATTCAACCAAAAACATAAATTTAAGTATGAAAACGAAAGCATAATGTAAACAAAATGGGAAGTTCGATTAAAAACTCACCCAAATAATCAGGATGGGTCATTTAATTCTGACCCAAAGTAAAGATAGAATAATCCTCCTTTGTAATTAGTCTATTTGGTTGAACGATCTGGATTTTGTTAGCATTCTTTGTAAAGGAAAAGTTTGACCTTTGTATTTGCTTTAATTGTTACTTGTACGATAAAATATATCAATTACTCAAACTTTGTCCACCCCAACAAGATGTAGGCTGTGACCTTAAACTAAATCTGTTGGCGAGGTCTTTATTTGCTGTTGTATATTCCTGCTGCACTTAAAAGAAGGAGATGACAAACACGTATGTAAAAAAATATCTTTATTGTTCAGTTGCGGCATCAAATAGAGTTGGTGAATGTTGTGAAGGGTGAAGACTGCATAGGAGGTGACGACGTTTGATCTCTCGAATTCGCTAGCCAGCAACTTTCTCTCGATCCACATTCGAGACGGTTAATATAACATTTTTTTTTTTAACTTAGTTCACCCCAAACATGGAAAGTTGCCACTGTAGAGGTAAGGGGCTACTGAGCATTAGGGTGAAAGTTGGATGGGGGCATCCTAAATTGAGAGCTGTGCAGCAATGCTTGTTCACAATAGTTTTACATTTCTGCATGTCGGTACAGTTGGGGAGACAGGGAGCAAGGAGGAAACTCCAAAGGCCAGCAGCTCGAGGAATAAAGCTATTGGAGTAGAAGGCTCTCCGGCATCTGGAGACCTCCACAGTGAATGCATGGGATTTAGCTCATTATCAGAATGGTCGAGTGGACATCCACACATCCTCAACTGCCACGCTTAATTCCGGGATGTCTCCTAGGCACTCAATGTTGCCAAACCCTCTATGAAATGTGGCTATAAGCTGTGTATTTAGCGAGCAGATGTATTTTCTTTCGATGCATCTGCAGGTGTCCTTACAAGTATATCTGCATCAATAGCTGAATGTTATTCTTCCAGCCAGGTGAGGTGCCTACACCAACAGCCGGATGTTAGTCTTCTGACAAGGTGAGGTGCCTGTGTCAACGGCCGGATGTCATTCTTCCAGCCAGGTGAGGTGCCTACATCAACAGCTGGATGTTATTCTCCTAGCCAGGTGAGGTGCTTGCATTAACAGCCGGATGTTATTCTTCCAGCCAGGTGAGGGGTTTGTGTCAACAGCCGGATGTTAGTCTTCTGGCAAGGTGAGGTGCCTGCGTCAATGGACAAATGTCATTCTTCTGGCCAGGTGAGGTGCCTACATCAACAGCCGGAGGTTTGTCTTCCAGCCAGGTGAGATGCCTGCGTCAAAAGCCAGATTTTATTCTTTTGGATGTTATTCTGTTGGCAAGGTGTTTTCCAATGTACACACAAGAAATGGATATTTAACATTGTGCGCTTTTGGGAGTGTTGAGTCATGCAATAGTTTCCATTATTCCCAGGTTCACTCTGGCTCAGAGTGGTAGTACCCGTCAGGTTGCCATCCATAGTTTAAATAGAATATATCGTTTCCAGACTATTTAAAAAAAATATTTAGCCCCCCCCCCCCTCCAAAAAAAAAATTGATCTATAAATATTGGAAGATAAAACACTTTACAAAATTACTTAATTAGGCATTAAATAACCCATAAAGTGTTGATATGCTGTAACACAAAATCACCAAACTAATAAAACTAAAATTAGTGTATTTGGTTATTTATTTAGAAGCAAAAAAAAAATTAATATAAAGTTTAAAGATGATATTAGTATTTACTAGATCATGTGTGACCTGTTGGGTCAGTATTCGTTATATATATTGTTAAAGGTATATAATGTTTTAACTTTTTCATTGATTCATAACCATATTTTACAAGGATTACTAAGTCAAAAGATTTCACAAAGTCAGAATGCATTGTGATATCATAATAGACCCTTTCACTTCCTCCTCTCTCTCTCTTCCCACTCTCTCTCTTCCCACTCTCTATTTCTCTTCTCATTTCGTCTCTCTCTTGCACTTTCTCTCTCTTTTTTCCACTTTCTCATTTCTACCCTATTTCTCCTTCTCTTTTTAAAAATTATTTACATCATTCCATTTCTCTAACCACAATCATTTGTGCTTTATTTACGTTGTTCGCACTTCCTCCCACCACCTCAAACATTTATTTAATGGTGAAGTGTGAACGGTGACAAGCAAGCAAGTCAAGCAAATAACATCACCAGAATAGTACATAGATAAATACGCACAATTTTCTGAAAATTTGTCGCAGTCTGTAAACATTAGAGTCAGTCAGCATTTATGCATGCCTTTCTGGAGAATGTTCAGTTTCTCCAGAACCGTCTTGTTCTTCCCCTCTGCAACTTTGGTGCCATGACTATTAACGTAAGTCTGCTCTTCTGTAAAGTCTATTGTGATTCCAACTTTGGTATTTTTTTCATTTTCTTTTGCATAATTTACATTGATTTTCCTTCCGGGGGGGGGGGGGGCAACAAAAGAAATCTCTGAAGATGGTCCCTGCTGTCGCCACTGCTGCCGAATTTTCCTGGAAATGACAAAGACAGTAAAACAAAAATTTAAAAAGAACATTAAAAAAAAGAAAAAGAAAGAAAAAGGTTAAAAATACTGCCTGGGGAGAGTGTGACCCAGCCAGGTTACAACCTCTGCTGTGAACGGTGAACAATATCTGCTGAGGATTTCAGGTGCTCAACAAAGCGTTTCTTCGAGGGTGGAGAAGATGCAGAAGCCCCAGCTGACAGGGTTCAAGATATGTCAGTGGTAGTAGTGAGATGTGTGTGTATGTGTGTTTGTGTGTATGTGTTTGGGTGTGGGATAGAGCGGGTTTGAGGTTAGAGAAGGAATCGATTTTATAGATCCGGCTACCTGCCTTTACCGAATTCCACCACATGATGACCATCTTGGCATAACCGTGTCATCGACAGTAGCAATTTGGTTCGAACAGAACAAAGAACTTTTGCTAACAATTCCCCAATGGTAATCGAATAGATATCATGTTTTTGAATCTTTATCCCCCCCCATCTCTCCCCCCCCCCCCCTCTCTCTCTCTCTCTCTCTCTCTCTCTCTTTGTGATTCCTTTCTTCTGGCTTCTGAACTATATTACTTAGCTTTTGTTCCTCTTTAAATTATTCTCTCTTTCTCTATAACTCCTTTTAACTTGTCCAACTTATTCTTTCCTCCTAACAGACTTCTCTCGATTCCTTGTTATCTATGTCTGTCTGTCTGTCTGTCTGTCTGTCTGTCTGTCTGTCTTGTTTCTCTCTTCTTCTGTAACTTCTTTTTTTGTTGCCTTCTTTTTTACACTTCTCCCTATTCTTCATTCTCTCTCTCTCTCTCTCTCTCTCTCTCTCTCTCTCTCTATCTCCCTCCTTTATCCACTCTTACTCTACGGCTTATTGTTTCTTATCTTCATTATTCTGTCTTCCTCTTACACGTCTCTCTATAAAGTCATGATCACCTCCTCTCTCTACTTTTATTCATTCGTTCTTTACGACTCCTTTTCCTCTTATTTTTTTTTATGGAAATCACTCCATGCAAGGCATGAAGCCACTTTATGCAAGAAGATAAAAAGGTACTACTTCAAAGGTCAAAAACTAGTCAACGATAAGTGTTAGATGGATAGATTCTGACCCAGAAAACAGCAATTATTCCCCCTTTGTTAGAACATCACTGATGGAATGTGAGGACTAAAGGACAAAATAAGGGAAGCGAGAGTTAGGAGGCTGCCAAAAGTAAACCCACGGTCCACTTTCTACTCTCCTTACCTCATTCTTTCTTCCTCACTCACTTCTCTCTATTTTCTTTCTCTCTCTCACTTTCTCTCTCATTCTCATCTACTCTTTCTTTATCTATTTATCTCTCTCACACACACATTCTCTCTCTCTATCTCTCTCTCTCTCTCCCTCTGTCTCTTTTGTCTACCTAAAAAACTTATTTCTCTTCTTCATTGCTCCTTCTTATTCTTCCATTTTCTCTTTCTTTCTCTTTTTTATCATCTTCATTTCTTCTTATCTTCTACCATATTTATCATGTTTATCTTCTTTCTTACTCTGTCTCTGTCTCTCTCTCTCTATCTATCTTTCTATCTCTCTCGATGATTTTATCCTTAGATTTTTGTTCTGATGTTCCTTTCTATATAATCAGTTTACTAGCTTCATTTGGATTTTCACATGTGGACCGTGTTTCCATATTATCCTCCTCTTCGTAGCTGCAATGGGATATATTTAGAGTTTTAAGGGAGAGTCTGCTCCCCATAGCTCCCTAAGAGTGGCACTTAATGATTCGTGGCCACTTCCATTGTCTTCCCCGGAAAATCTTACATAGTAATACACTTTTAGATTTTATGTAGATTCTCTAACCTTTCTTTCTATAGGGAACAGACACACATACATTGACATTTATATATAGAGATTTAGTTGTCAACATGTCTATTGTTAATATCGTTGTTTTTCGTTGCTATTTATTAAAATTATTTAGCAAAAGATTATTCTTTCGAAAAATAAATAGTAACTGCAAGGACAACAGTCTGAAGATAAATCATCATCATCATCATCATCATCATCATCATCATCATCATCATCATCATCATCATCACCACCACCACCACCACCACCATCACCACCACCACCATCATCATCATCATCATTATCATCATCATCATATTTGGTTTAACGTCTGTTTTACATGCTGATATGCGTTGGATGGCTTTTAGAAATTGACTTCAAAACTAACCTATCTCCGCCCAGGTCTTTATTTATCCCTTCTTTCTCTCAAATCTATCCTTATCGCTTCCTCCCATGTTTTCCTTGTCTTTCCCTTGTGAGCCGAACCTGCTACCTCAATTGTTCTACATCTACTAAACCCAAGAACTCTCATCCATTCTTTTAATGTGGCCAAACCATCTGAGTATCCTGTTCGGCACAGATGTCCAGATTTAATCTCCCTCTAAGGTCATCATATCCAAGCCTATCTTTAAGACTAACATTACACATCCATTATATTATTCTCATATCGTTTCTCTCCATGCAACGCATGTCCTCAACCATCACTGGCCAGGTTTCACTTCCATATATCATCACACTGCGTACACCTGCCTGATACTCTTGCCCTGTCGGTGGGGCTACAAATTGGCCAACTGCACCCACTCCCCAAAAATGGAGCCACCTGTGTGGGTGGTGACCTGTGATGCCCCTTACTCCAGCTAGACAGGAAGTCAGAGAGACCCAATCAGAGCAATCAGCTGGTTACGTCATGCTCTAGTATCTATAAGTTCATCTCCAACCGTATTATTCAATCTGATTCTAAAAAAAATCAAAACTTTATTTCTCCTTTTGGATTTTCTTCCGAAATAGATGCTGGAACGCAGTGGCTGAGGGTTAATTGTGTTGGGAACAAAGAAAATTATCACTGCTGAAGCGTAATGTTTTCTAGGAGTAATATTTTCTAGGAGTAATGTTTTCTAGTAGTGTTTTCTAGTAATGTTTTCTAGGAATAATATTTTCTAAGAATAATGTGCCCACCCTCACTGTAAAATTTCCTTGTAAGAGTAATTGTTTCTAAGAGTAATGTTCCCATTCTCATTGTAAAATTTCTTTCTAGGAGTAATGTTTTCTATGAGTAATTTTCCCACTCTCACTGTGAAATTTCTTTAAGGTTAATGTTTTCTGAGGTTAATGTATGCTCGGAGTGACGTTTTCTAGGAGTAATGTTTTTTAAGAGCAATGTTTTTTAGAGCAATATTTTCTAAGAGCAATGTTTTCTAGGAGCAATGTTTTCTAGGAACAATGTTTTCTAAGAATAATGCTTTCTAGGAGTAATGCTTTCTAACAGTAATGTTTTATAAGAGAAATGTTTTCTAAGAATATAAAGTAATTATCCTACCCGTAGGATTTCATGTGACAACTTTATTCCGAATTAAATAACCCATAGATGGTTGATATGCCGTAAAACAAACCAAACCAAACTGATAGACTTTCCCCATCGTCGACACTCATAAACCTCTGCTGGTTAGTCATGGCAGAAGTTCTCTGAACTTACTCCACCCACTCCTAATTCTTGCGATCATTATAACACCTGGTCCTCCCTGTGCTCCAGTGGTATCACCAATGTAACAACCTCAATAACTTTGCCATCCAAATATACTTTCTCCCCATCTGACTTCTCATCGTCTCCATTGTCTTACACTTATTGTACACAAACTGGTTATCATCTCTTATCAAACAATGAGTATAAGTTCTCATGCCAAAAAATATTTATCTTTAATATCAGATATGGCTGAAAGGAATTTGTTGCATTGATAAGTGATTTTTATTTTCTTGCTTTTCTGTTTGTTTTATTTGTTTTGTCAAATGTACATTGTTTTGAAATGATAAACAAATAATCATCCGTCTGTGATTGGATTCAATTCACACATCTATTATTCTTTAGGCGTTGGTTTATCGATGAGTATGCCTCTGCGATCATCAGTTATTACACTTCGATGTTTTCATTAAATTTGTATATTTTCATACAACACAATATCATATATATAGACAATTATTTTACCTACAGACACTAGTGTTTCATGCTTTTATGCAATCATCAGTGTAGGAAATATTAATTACTGCTGGTCTAAAGATTCGAACCCAGTCACAAAGTCACCTTCGACTCACCATTAATCAACATGGAAAGAAGGGAATTTAAAGTCTATAAATGTCAAATCGGAAGACATGTACAGCAAGCAGTCAGAGAGTGTTCAACTTTCCGGGACAAGAATCGTTGTTTAGCACTTTAGTATAACTGCCTGTTTATAAATTCACCCAGAGGCTCATCCTTGTATTTAAGGTAGCGATAACAATATTTTTATAAATATTAATTATTTTTACATATATATATATATATATATATATATATATATATTTAAAAAAAAATTTTTTTTTTAAGAAAACCATAACAATGTGTGTTTTTAAATAGATATTTTTTTAATCTACTCTTTCGAAAATTAAAATTCTTCTTGTCAAAGCAAAATGTTTTTTATTTTTCCTTTTCAGTGTCCGATGGCATGTGGACTTCCTTTTCATTGTCTGATGGCATGTGGACTTCAAGGTGTAAGAGAGAACAATCCAGTAATGTTTATTGTTATGGCTTTCAAAAAAAAAATACTCCTACGAAACAACGTTTTGAAAAATATGTCTACACTTCTACTGATTCAAACTAGCATAGGGGCTTATAGACATTACTGGATTGTTCTTTCTTACACCATGAAGTCCACGTGCCATCGGACAATGAAAAGGAAAAAGAAAACATTTTGCTTTGACAAGGAAAATTTAAATTTATAAAACTTAGATTAAAATAGATTATATTTATTTAAAAAAAACACATTGTTATGGTTTTCTTAAAAAAATACTCTCACAAAACAATGTTTTGAAAAATATGTCTACACTTCTACTGATATATATAGTTAAATGAAAGTGAAAATACCAAATATATTGTTACCGACTGAACATATTTATTCTCATATTTTCATAATATGCAACAAAGTCCAAGAAAGTCCTTTAAATTAGAATTTTTCAAAGAAAAGATTTTCTTCTCATCAGAAGGTTAAGCTAACTTCGAAAATGATAAAAATTCACATATATATTTTTGAAAATTATACAAATTATTAAAGTAGTTTTTGGAGAAAAAGACAAAATCCTTTTGAAGGGAAATTATAAACGTTATAATTTCAAAAACTGAAAAAAATTAAAAAGTTTGAAATTGGTATATATTGATGTCTGTAGGTAATATTAATAAATATTTATTTAAAAAATATGCCGTAACAAGGACTGATCTTCTAAGAGAATTTAATAATAAGCAATTATACTAGGCGTAATGTGATATTCCAACTTTGTTGTTGTTGAACACTGATTCGACATTTATAGACTTTAAATTCTCTTCATTTCCATATTAATTGGTAGTGGCCGAGGGGTAAAACGTCAGATTGCGGGTCGGAGGTAGATTGCAACTGGCTTCGAGCCCTCCGACCGGCAAGAATTAACATCTCCTACACTGAAACATCGATATTTGTAGATAATATTAATAAATATTTATTTAAAAAATATTATATATATATACAGGGTGTTTCAAAAGTCTTGGGAACATTACAAATGCGTATATCTCATGAACTATTCCAGGTAGAAAAATGAAACTGGTGCCATTTTAAAGCTTGCTTAATCAAGTTTTTGGTCATACTAATGATTTTCGTGTTATCTTTCCAGGTGCAGTAATGGCGTTCTCTAAACAAGACAAGGCATTTTGCGTCCTCCAATTTGCAAAGACTGAATCGTGGACATGTGTTCAGCGTGCATTTCGCAGGAAATTTAAAAAAGAAGCCCCTGAAAGGAAATCCATTGTCAGATGGCATGCTAAATTTGTGAAAGATGGGTGTTTGTGCCCAAGTAAGCGAACAGGTCGCCCTTCAACTTCAGAAGATGCAGTTGAGCAAGTTCGGACAGCCTTTCAGCGGAGCCCCCGTAAATCATTGAGAAGAGCCAGCAGGGAACTTCAGCTTGCTCCAGCAACTGTCTGGCGTGTCTTAAGGAAACGACTGCAAATGGTACCTTACAAGCTCAAGTTGGTCCAAAAGTTGAAGGACACTGATAAGCCACTTCGCCGTGACTTTTGCATTGCAATGCAAGAGAAGTTGGAAGATAACGGCTTTGATGACCGGCTTGTTTTTAGCGATGAGGCGACCTTCCATCTGAATGGCAAAGTTAACAAGCATAACACTCGCATATGGGGTACTGAGAATCCTCATGAACTTCTTGAGCACGAGCGAGATTCACCAAAAGTGAACGTGTTTTGTGCAATTTCCAAGAAAGGTGTCTATGGACCGTTCTTCTTTGAAGAGGCAACTATCACTGGTGAATCCTATCTCAACATGCTGGAATACTGGTTAATGGCTCAGTTGGAACAAGCAGAATCTGATGACTTCATTTTTCAACAAGATGGTGCACCACCACACTGGAGTCTTAGAGTAAGGCAGTTTCTTAACACAAGGCTGCCTGGTAGATGGATTGGGAGATCTGGGCGAGGTGATGACGTTCTCATGCCCTGGCCTCCTAGGTCTCCAGATCTTACCCCGTGTGACTTTTTCCTTTGGGGCTTTGTCAAGCAACAAGTCTATGTGCCGCCCCTTCCAAGAGATATTGACGAACTAAAGGCTCGAGTAACGGCAGTTGTGGGAACCATTGACGTCAAGATGCTGGAACGCGTTTGGCAGGAAATGGACTATCGACTAGATGTCTGCCGTGTGACGAATGGTGCTCATATTGAGCAACTTTGAAGATTCCCCACAAAACTTGAAACTTTAACCTTTCCAACGGTACCGCTTTCATTTTTCAACTCCTAATAGTTTTTGAGTTATTAAAAATCGTTATGTTCCCAAGACTTTTGAAACACCCTGTATATATATATATATATATATATATATATATATATATATATATATATATATATATATGGGAAATGAAAAAAGAAAAACCAAAAAAGATGTTTTTTTTATGTGTTCATCAACGTTTCGTCTTTATTTGTAAGACTTCTTCAGGATGATAATATTAAGAAAAATGTCATGCAAGTACGTAAACATATTGGGTTGACATGATGGGTTGATGGGAAGATGTAGTAGCCACTACTGGAAGCAGTAGGACCGACGTCCAGGCTTGGTGATGTCAGTCGTGTGGAATAAAATAGATGTTGATGGTTCTGAGTGAAAAAAGTGGAAGGGTGGGGGTGAGCAGGGATAATGTGGATGGTTGTAAGTAAAAAAAACATCCTTTTTGGTTTTTCCTTTTTCATTTCCCATTACGTCGGATTACCTTCATTCTTCCTTTCCCATATATATATATATATATATATATATATATATATATATATATATATATATATATATATATATATATGAGAAATGAAAAAGGAAAAATCCAAGAGATATTTTTTATATATTCATCAACGTTTCGTCTTTATTGTAAGACTTCCTCAAGATGATAATTTGAAGAAAAATGTCATGCAAGTACATCGAAATTTTGGGTTGAAATGATGGGGTGATAAGGAAAAGTAGTAGCCGTGGCTACTGTGAGCGCTGGAGGAGAGTCCAGGCTACAAGAAGTCAGTGGTGGCGAAGAATGAAATGAATATGGAAAGCTTTGAGTGGGTACCAATAAAGCAGCAGTGAAAAAGGGAGGGGTGAGAGTATTAGTGAATTTGCTGGCTACTACTTTTCCATTACGCCGGATTACTCTGATCCTTGATTTCTCATATATATATATATATATATATATATATATATATATATATATATATATATATATATATGCTCCCTAGTTATAGGTTGATCGCTCTAGTAAAGGAGATAACGGATTTTACTTAGCCTAACATTTCTTTTCAAATGGTCATCTTAAAAATGGGACATAACTTCCCTTTGACTGGAACAAAGAAATAATATTTTTAAAACGAAAAACGGTGTAGTTTATAAAAAGAAAAGCAAAACAAACCTCAAATAAACAAGTAAATACAATGCTGGATCGGATCAGCTAGTTTAGAATAAATTATCACTCAATTTGATTAACAAATGAAAATAACAAAGATATGTCAGATAAAAAGTGTCATATATGCATGTTGTCGATAAGGAAGTCTTTCTTTATTAGCTATATTTACATGTTTATGAAATAAAGTTCTTTAGTATATCTTAATCCATTTTATAACTGAACACCGTCAATTTAAGGTCAGATATAGAGAGCGAGGAGATAATTAATGTCAGAAGTTAGGTCGATTGAATTCATCCAATCTCACTTTTCGCATTTTAGCATTGCCTTAATTTCTTATACCTATAAACAAGGCATATCCATACTTAGCATGATTCGGGATGTTTTCTCCTGATATTGTTACTCGTCATAGAATGGATTTCGTACATCATCTCCTGCTTTATTACACATACTTAGAATCAGCAGTTCATTCCTCGACTCACTTAACTTCACTTGAAAACATCCAACATTCGTATCGGCCTAGTTTGGTACAAGGCGGTTCAATATTTTACAAAAGGAATTCAGAGACAACAAATGTTCCGGAAACATAGATGAAGAAATTTTCCGAGAGAAAGAATACAAAACAACACAGGACAGACATCAGGTCAACCCCACAACGACGACGACCACCACCACCACTGCAACCACGTTTGCAACAAGGAAACGGATATGTCATTTAAGAATTTTTAACCAGGCAAACATTGTTTATCCATAGTGACCAAATCCAAGCAGAAGTGGAATAACAGAGTTAGTCTAGACCCTGGTTACAGGTGCAAATCCGCTACCATTGCAGGATAAATAACAAAAAAATGATTCCCAAGTTGACTAACCGAGTTAGGGAAACATTGACCTAGATGAAGAATTAAAAAAACAAAAACAAAAGCAGAAATATGTCCATAGATAAAATATGTGTTTTGCCATTGCAATACAGTAAATGAAATCTTGACCTGTATGGAAACTATTTTCGTTTTTGGTTTGATTTGATTCTTTTCTTTATTGCATATCAACACTTTTTTGATGGGGGAGGGGTATTTAATGCCAAAATATTATTGTTTTCCGATTTATTGACTCTTTTGTGATTATTTAATGCAGAAATACAGTAAAAGGCTTGTCTTTGCTTACCTCTCAGACAATGAATTGTTTACAATAAGCATTAAGTTACCCACAAAAAGGGACCCTCTAGCCTTTGGGTTAGGATCTGTTGTCCTCGGCCAGGGAACAAAAATCTTTCTTTACTGGGGCATATATTCCTCGCATAAAAAACGACCCTGTGTCTAACTTTGCTATCATGTGGAGGCATGTAAATAGGGATCCCCCAAAAAGGGATCAATATACAATAAAACAGATAAACCAAATCATCATATTTTCCTGTAAGCTTTATCTCTAATACTTTCCAATTATATATCGTGTGTCCCTCCATCTCTTCCCTTTCTCTCTCTCTTCTTCTTCTCTGTCTCTTCCTCTTCCCTCTCTTTCTCCTCCTCTTCCTGTCTCTCTTCCTATTCCTCCTCTCTCTCTTCTTCTTCCTGTCTCTCTTCCTCCCTCCTTTTTCCTTTTTCATTAACGCCAAATTTTTTTTAGCCTTCATTTTTTTTTTTAATTTCTCTCCATAATAATATGTATTTTTCTTTTATTTCTTGCTCTTTGCTTATTAAATTTCGGTTTTCCTCGTTTTAAATTTCTCTTCTATTTTATATTTCTATTATTAGAGCTTATTTTATAGTCTCCCCCCGTCCCTCCCCTCTCTCTCTCTTTCTCTTCTCTCCACATTTTTTTTTTTCTCTCTCTCGCTTTCTTTCTTTCTTTCTATCTATCTATCTATCTATCTATCTATCTATCTATCTATCTATCTATCTATCTTCCACACTCTCTCTCTCTCTCTCTCATGCCATCTCTTCTTATATTTCTCTCTCCATCAATATTAATTTTCTTTTCTTTCTACCCCCCCCCCCCCCCCCCAGCCACAATCTCTCTCTAATTGTTTTCCGTTCTTTTTTTTTTCATCTTTAAAGCTGATCCCTTTTGGGGTTTCTAACATAAATCATGGCTTATTATTTCTTGATATGCTATAAAAGCAATGGCCGAAAATACACAACCAGCAGAGAATTCAGAAGGGAGTTCTTATCACTCGTTACCCTTTTCTTGTTCATCTTAATTCCTTTTCTCCATAGATTTACATAGAAGTCTCCCTCCCTCTCTCTCTCTCCCTCTCTCTCTCTCTCTCTCTCAAAGTCTCTTAATCACTCTCAAATTAATACCATCTTTCTCATTTTTCACTCTCTACCCTTTTTGTCTATCTGTCTACCTTTTCCCCTATAGATTTCCCTTTTCTCCCCCTATCTCCCCCCTCTCTCTCTCTTCCTTTTACTCTTTTCCAACTTTCTTAATTACTCTCTCATATTCACACCATCTTTCTATCTCTTTTTTACTCACTGTAATAAAAACAGGGGAGCAACATATAATTAATAAAACTTTATTCAGCTTATAATAAAAATAACCATTTACAGTTTTCTATACACTAAAGAGTTCTCATTCAAGGGAGATAATCTCCAAGAAAGAGCGGTATATAGTCATAGTTTTCCATACACTAAAGTGTTTGTCTGGAAAATATTAAATTATGTTTGATTGTAGTCAGAAATAGCAGTCGTTGTATACATAAGTTTATCATCGTGTACACATCCACTTCGAGAAGTATGGGAAAGATAAAAGAAGAGAGAAATCACAAATTGAGACAGAAAACAGACGTAAAAAGATGAAAAGAAAGATACACTATGTTAAAAATCCAAGAAAGAAACAGAAATATTAAAAAGATTGAGCAAAAACAAAACAGAGTTATTCATCATTACATTTATATATATATATATATATATATATATATATATATATATATATATATATATATATATATATATATATATATATATATATATTAAAATTTGAAAACAAAAACATGATGCGATTTTTAAATGAATAAAATCATTTATTTATTTTCTATTTAGGCTAAGACTTTCGATAAATATATCATTCTCAGAGCAAGACTTTTTCTCTTTTTTTCTTCATTTTTTTTGTATTAACCGCGGTGGGGGGATCCACCGTAGAGTCAGAAAAATGTACGTCAAGGTGTTAAAGACGACAGTTTAAAGTAAAGTAGAGTCCGGTCGATGTGCTGCACTGGTTGGCGCGTGTTTGAATAAGGAAATTGATCACGTCTTAAGAAGCATTCATGTGTATGCATATTTTATATTAAAATGTGAACACCAAACATGATGCAATTTTAAAATGAATAAAATCATTTTTTTTTTAGGCTAAGACTTTCGATATATATATATATATATATATATATATATATATATATATATATATATATATGTGTGTGTGGGGGGTGGGTGGGTGGGTGTGTGTGTGTGTGTGTATGAGAGAGAGAGATTAAAAAGAACATCCATGTAAAAAAAGAAAAGATACAAAAAAAAGGGAGTGTGTGAAATAAGTAATGTCAAAAGCTAACCTCTCTTCTTGGAGATTATCTTCCTTGAATTCGAGCTGTGGTTTAAATAAATGAAAAGAACATGGACTCGGACTTACCTTATCTCATGGAAGAAACGGTCATAACTGAAATAGTATTCATTTATGAAGAATTTGTTGAAATATGCAGAAATGGCTTGAAAAAGTGACAAATTATTGCAAGGAAGAGAGAGGGTATAAAACACAAGAAAGGAAACGAGTGAGCAGAATGTCTGTTTCAGTGAAGCAAGAAGATTAGTGATAGAGAAGAAGAAGAAGAAGAAGAAGAAGAACAACAACAACAACAACAACAACAACAACAAGAATGGGTGATAAGAAAGACAGTTGTGAGGGAGAGAGAGAGGAGCATAAACGGTGCACAAAATACAATTTACAATATTTTGCTTATCTTGGACAACAAACACTTTAATGTATAGAAAACTATAAGTGGTTATCCTGCTCTCGTGTTTTATTACAGTAAGTAAAAAAGAGATAGAAAGATGGTGCTAATATGAAAGAGTAATTAAGAGAGTTGGACAAAATAAAAGCAAGGGAGAGGAAAAAGGAAATTTATGGGAAAAAAAGAGAGGAAGATATTCAAAAAGGCTAGAGAGGGAAAAAAGGGATTAAACTAATTAACCGATCATAATGAATTTTGGAACACAGCTGCTTGGCATAAAGGGTCTCAAATGTGGGCTGTATTTAGTTTAATTTAGTTTTATACATCATATAAGTTCTTTTTAAAAAATACTTATTCTGAAAAATAAACTTTCAGAGTGGAGACTTTTCCCTTACTCAACAAATATTTTTCTACATTAAAGGGAAGTAATAATGTGAGTTATTTCTCCTGACTCCTTCAAAAATAAATATCTAAAATCAAGCCAAGTACTAAAACAAACCTTTTACAAATTTGCGTTGAACAAAATAATTTGCTTACAAAATTCAAATCACCAAAATTACTTTACATTTCTGCACAAACAAGTCATCATTTTCTTTCGGAATTTTTTTTTTTTAAATGAGTATTGATATTTTGGATTATTTGGATTACTCAGACTATTGATCCCATCTTGAATGTTATTCTAAAAACGACCTTCTTTGGATGCATCTTGTCGAACTCAGGAATGTTTTTGTTAAACTCGGGAATTGTAATATAGAATTTAATACAATATGTGAAACATTAATTATAAATAATAGATTAAAATGCCATAAAAAGGAGAGCAGAAATTGAACCTCGGGTTTACTTTCAGCAGCCTCGTAACTCTTGCTTCCCTTTTCTTGTCCTTTAGTCCTCACATTCCATGAGCAATGTTTCTGGCAAAGGGAGAAGAATTGCTGTTTTCTGGGTCAGAATCTATACATCTGACACTTATCGTTGGCTAGTTTTTGACCCTGAAGTAGTATTTCTTTTAGCTCCTTATATCAAGTAACTTCATGCCTTGTCTAGAGCGATTTCCATATATATATCATGGACGGCGGCACCGGGGGGGGGGGGGGGGCAGGGGGGCTCAAGACCCCCCCCCCCACTTATTGACTTGCCCCCCCCCTCATTTTACGGTAATCAATAATGAAGTTATATATGCATGTGTTTAACCGGGCCCCCCCCCACTTTTTAGGAGAACCTTCCACTTTTATAACTGTCCTGCCGGTCCTGTATATATATATATATATATATATATATATATATATATATATATATATATATAAAGGACGAAACGTATACGTACATAGATAATAAACAATAACAATAACAAACAAATATTTATTATTTGTAGCTCCTAGAAAACCCGTCTAGTAGAGCACTGTAAGTGTAGTATTAACACATCATGAAGTCGCTAGCTTTAAATGCATCGTTCCTTTCATTAAAAGTCGAACACTCTATGACGTCAAGTCGCCGTATAAAGTGTTAAAATTATCGCCGTTTATAAGCTGTTCAACATTGTCCGAGTGGTTAAGGCGTCGGATTTGAGTTGCAAAATACTCGTAATGCGGGGTTTCGAATCGCATGACCAGTAATGAATAGTCATATATCTCTATGCTGATGAGTCCCGATTATTAAGGACGAAACGTATATGTACATAGATAATAAACAATAACAAATATTTATTATATATATATATATATATATATATATATATATATATATATATATATATATAGTAATATGTAGTGATATATAATATTAAGTAGTAATATATAGTGATAAGTAGTAAGATTACACATAACAGGAATAGGTTTAAGGCTCCTAAAATTCATACTGTCCGCAAGGATCTGTGGCGTAACGGATATAAGTGCTAAGTGACAATCTGTTCTAAGTGACAATCTTAGAGGTTGATGGTTCAATCCTCAATGCATATATGCTAAGAATACAATTACGAATTACTTAAGACTTTGACTAGGTCATGGCTGACGGAGCGAGAGCAAGTTACCCCCATTGATTAAATAACGGGTTCCGTTCGAAATTCCATACAGCTTCCTGAAGAAGCTCGGAGGTTACATCGTTCAAAATGTTGTTAGAATAATATCGAAGTCCGAATACTACAAGTCAGTCATTTTTTCTTTTATTACCGGGCAATGGTGAGTAGGAACAGCTAGTTATTATATATAGTGGGAGTGGAAGGGGGAGGGGGAGGGAGTGGTTATGATTTTGCAAAAGTTGTGAATACTTATACTAGAGACGTACACTGAAAATCAGGAAGAAAGTAAATCATTGGTCTGGAATGAATGTAATAGAGAGTGAAGAATGCCTGGCGAAATTTGTGTTATCATCTGTAAGATTTTAATCTACACAACTGATTAAAATGTTATTGTTTTTACTCTTCGATAAACAAACTCTAAGTAACAATGTTGAAAAGCAATCTACTGTCATAAAAAGAAATTACCATTCTGTTGTTATAATCGAACCATTTTTGTTTTAAGAAATATGAGACAAAGTAATACAATAAATGGCAGATTGTAATAATAATAAGATCTTTTGTTTTTGAACCGGAAATAAAACAAGTGTTAAATTATTACCAAGGATACAATGATTCATGGATGCATCAATGTTACAGGATGACCAAAATAATTACCACCCATGAAATCGCTAACAAAATTCACAATCCTTTCTGCAATCCAACCATATTTGATACAAATCAACTTCAGTCTATGCCTAATCAATAATACGTAAAACAGATGAGACAAAGCTTTTCTTGTGTTTCAACATTCAATAATACGTAAAACAGATGAGACAAAGCTTTTCTTGTGTTTCAACATTCAATAATACGTAAAACAGATGAGACAAAGCTTTTCTTGTGTTTCAACATTCAACAATACGTAAAACAGATGAGACAAAGTTTTTATTGTGTTTCAACATTCAATAATACGTAAAACAGATGAGAGAAAGCTTTTCTTGTGTTTCAACATTTAATAATACGTAAAACAGATGAGACAAAGCTTTTCTTGTGTTTCAACATTCAATAATACGTAAAACAGATGAGACAAAGCTTTTCTTGTGTTTCAACATTCAATAATACGTAAAACAGATGAGACAAAGCTTTTCTTGTGTTTCAACATTCAATAATACGTAAAACAGATGAGACAAAGCTTTTCTTGCGTTTCAACATTCAACAATACGTAAAACAGATGCGACAAAGCTTTTCTTGTGTTTCAACATTCAATAATACGTAAAACAGACAAAGCAAACGAAATGCTCTCCCAATTATCCAATTGAGCATCACATTGTCAAAATAATTAGAATGAATTGTTTTCTGAATGTCATATTTTATCCACTGACATATCGGTCTGTCTATTTATTTAGCCTTCTATTTATTTACTTTGTATGAATATAAAAGGATAAATCTAGTGATAGCTATGTCCAATTGGTTTCGAGTGTATGTTTTACAGCATATGACCCCCTTTTTGTTATTTTATACCAGAATACAATAGTTAGTGAAAAACACTTTATTGTATACGTCTGCAATGAGGTCATCAGAAGGTGCTACAACATCAAACCGATTGAGGGCAAGATGAGGGAATGGTGGCTCAGATGGTTTGTACATGTGCTGCGGACCAACAATGACACCTTCATGAAACTTGCTTTTGCATTAGAAGTCTCCGGGAAGCAACTGAGATGGAGGGCCGATGATGAGATGTCCAAAAAACTAGCCTTATTCTGGATCAAACCTGTGAGCGTGTCAAGTGGAGAAAAATCCATCATTGCGGACCCCGCCGTCGGTCAAGATTAACGCATAAGAAAAAAAAGAAGACTTTATTGAAGAAAAACTGCTATTTTACCCATAATTCGAGTGAATTTGGTGGTACCATAAAATTAGAATATTTGATATTGTATTTCATCGAGATTAGCAACACATGGGTAAGGAATTTAAATTAATTCTCTGAGCACGTTGGGTGTTTCTTAAATCAACAGTGTATTACATTGGCTATGCACATGTGTAGAATATTAAAAAAACGGTTTAAAAAGCCTGTGGTGGACAAAGACATTTCATTTATTAATAGTTTGTTTGAGACAAACTAAAAAGTAAAACGAATAAGGCATAACATTACTTACAGAAATACATTGTTCCCATACAATAAAAATGCACAAGTTATTGCTGCACTTGTATCCCCCTCCCCCAACGAAAATTCCCTCGACCAGCGAAAAATCCCATCCCTTCATTGTAGAGGTCCCTAAATGCAGGAAGATTTTCTATTCTAATAGCTTCCTTCCTCAAACTGCTTGCCTCTGGAACTTCCTTCCTACACTCTGTTTCCCCGACCGTACTAACATGCAGAAATATAAATGTAATGCAAACAAACATCTTGCTGTTAGACTCCACACCCAATGTTGGATAATGGCCCTATGGGAATGGACGTATCTGTTGGAAATCGTTGGTTTGACTTGCGCGAATTAGCGCGGGTGCAGTCTAGTGCAAAATAGGGCCTGTTCTCAGTCAGAGCTAACAGACATGACAAGGTCACCGTGTGACGAGGTCCCAGATCAGGGGTCAGTGTGCACCTGCGAGAGGCTCTGTGACGTTATGGACACTTGCGTGGGAAACAGAGGGATCCGTGACGTCACTCGTTCTTCGTGAGAAGCGAGTTTCGTCAGTCTGGGTTTTGGAGGCGAACCTATCTGACATGATTTTGATGTAGTCAGCAATTTGATTTAAGGGAAATATTTCCCTAAGAAAATACAAGCGAGAGATATCCTCCCCCCCTCTATGAATGGTTAAAGAAATAATTGTTAAGTAACTACGATAAAGTAGTGATTTGCTCTCTCTCTCTCTCTCTCTCTCTCGACGTAGTGAATGACTCCCAGCTGATTAAATGACTAACGCTTTTAATAAAAAAGAATTGAAAGTAAAAAGATTGTGTTTGGTGAGTCGGTCAAGAAGCTTTTGTTGCAGACAACGGACGGCGTGGTTCATGGCAGGAAGGAAAGAAGAAAGAATTCATCCACTAGACGACACGACCCTCTACACTGCGAGGGAGAAAACTAAAGGTATGCAACACCAAGTTGTTATAAATCTGGCCCCTATCACAGTAGCCTCTTATGCCTGTCTGGGGCGAACAAAAGTAACAAAAAAAAGATAAAGTGAAGATTTACATTTTCTTGTCTGTTTTTTCCTTTATGGGGAAATGCCCTAAAGCCGATGTTGCTCGGAGCATGTCTAGTCATCAAATGAGAACAAAATCTCGTTTTAATTATCGACCATGTGTGGTGCAAGAGTTTCCAACCAAATCCTTTTGTTCATGAGATTTGAAGATCTACCATTTTTATCAAGGGAGTCTATGCCTTTTTACCAAGGGGCATAACTCTAGCATTGAAAATGATTTCCTCCCAAGGGAGATAAATCTGGTCATAACAATTTGAACTGTGTTCATTCATAAGTGAATGTATATGATTTGTCTGCATTTGAACTCGGTTTGACAATTCTATAGTCTGTGTTGGTAAATTATTATATGCCCACCTTTACTCTCTCACATAGGAAGTATTAGGCCCTTTATCAAAATAATGGTCGCCTGAAGCGCTGGGTTTTAAAACGTCATTTTAACACAGAATTTGTCATTTATTTCTGGTAAATTTTAACATGTACAATAATTAATGTATTCCCAATAAGAATTTTTAACTTTTTTTCAGATAGAAAGTATTTTTGAAGCATAGAAAGCCATCAATGATGAACATGCCAAAACATGACATTCGCCTTCTTATGTTGCATGAGTTCAAACTTGCGTACAATGTCTACGAAACTTCTGCTAATATTTATAGAGCATAGGGAGATGGATCCACAAGCGATCGGACAGTACGAAGGTGGTTCCAGAAATTCAGTAGTGGAGATGGGAGCCTTGAAGATGAAGAAGATAAAGGACGGTCGTGTAAGGGATGAGGTAATGCCTGGGAGGATGGTATCATGAGGAACGAACATATACTACACTGGTCCCCTAAGGGATGAGGTAATGCCTGGGAGGATGGTATCATGAGGAACGAACATATACTACACTGGTCCCCTAAGGGATGAGGTAATGCCTGGGAGGATGGTATCATGAGGAACGAACATATACTAATTGTTGAGCAAAATCCACGTCAAATTGTCAATGAAATGTCTCAGATATTTGCTGTCAGCATTGCAACAGTTTCACATCATTTGCAGAGTATTGGAAAGGTGAAAAAAATGTTCATTAATAAATGTATGTTTCCGAAATCGGCCATTATTTTTGTCACGACCTAATACTTTTGAAGAGTGTTGCTACTTATGCCTTTACTCGAAATAGGCAAGTACTTTAGCTAGTACGATTCAAAGAGGAATACAATGATTAGATTTATTTCTCTGGCAGATGCTTTCTCAAGTTTAGCCGACTGAATAATGTCTGTTTACAAAGATTGCAGTGCATTAAAGTCTTCATGATCAGGTAAGATTAGTTATTTGGCAAAGGAGAAGAACGAGGTTGATCGTACATGATACTTGGTCTTCGTTGCAAACTCGATTTATGAAGGCATTCGCTGTGTACATTAAACTGACTTGAGTGCATTGGCTACTTTTTGTCTGTCTCTTTTATAGCATATAAACTTTTTGCTGGTGATTTGAAGCTGAAACACAATAAAAGGATTTTCTCAGCTGTTCTGTGGCCACTCAACACTTTCGAAGATATTTCATGTGGAAACACAATAAAATGCTTGTCTCTTCTGTTTTATGGAATATCAAATCTGTTTTAATTATTTAATACCGAAATACAATGAAAGACATATTCATCTGTTTAATGGCATATCAACCCTCTTTAGGCTATTTAATACCGAAATACAATGAAAGGCATGTTTATCTGTTTAATGGCATATCAACCCTCTTTAAGCTATTTAATACCGAAATACAATGAAAGACATATTTATCTGTTTAATGGCATATCAACCCTCTTTAGGCTATTTAATACCGAAATACAATGAAAGGCATATTTATCTGTTTAATGGCATATCAACCCTCTTTAGGCTATTTAATACCGAAATACAATGAAAGGCATGTTTATCTGTTTAATGGCATATCAACCCTCTTTAAGCTATTTAATACCGAAATACAATGAAAGGCATATTTATCTGTTTAATGGCATATCAACCCTCTTTAAGCTATTTAATACCGAAATACAATGAAAGACATATTTATCTGTTTAATGGCATATCAACCCTCTTTAGGCTATTTAATACCGAAATACAATGAAAGGCATATTTATCTGTTTAATGTCATATCAACCCTCTTTAGGCTATTTAATACCGAAATACAATGAAAGGCATGTTTATCTGTTTAATGGCATATCAACCCTCTTTAAGCTATTTAATACCGAAATACAATGAAAGGCATATTTATCTGTTTAATGGCATATCAACCCTCTTTAAGCTATTTAATACCGAAATACAATGAAAGACATATTTATCTGTTTAATGGCATATCAACCCTCTTTAGGCTATTTAATACCGAAATACAATGAAAGGCATATTTATCTGTTTAATGGCATATCAACCCTCTTTAGGCTATTTAATACCGAAATACAATGAAAGGCTGGTCTTATCTATTTTAGGGCATCTCAAGTTTTTCTGTTTTATTTGATACCTAAAATCTATAAAAAGCTTAGCTTACATATTTTATAGCATTTTAGGATTATTTGATAGCTAAACACAATAAAACACTCGTCTTCCTTGTCTGCTGACATCTCAACCCCTTTTTTAGTTATCTGATAGCTAAATACAATAAAAGACTTGTCTTTTCTGTTTTATGACATCTCAACCCTTTTAGGATTATTTGATAGCTAAATACAATAAAAAAAACTTGTCTTACCTGTTTTATGGCATTTTAATCCCTTAATACCTAAACACAATAAAAGAATTGTCTTCTCTGTCTGATGGCATCTCAACCCCTTTTTTAGTTATCTGATACAGAAACACTATAAAAGGCATGCATTATTTGTTTTATGGCATCTCAACACTTTTGGGGTCATTTGATACTTTTTAGTTCTTTAACTGATTTAAAAGTAACATTTGTTTTACAAAATAGAAATTAACAATTCAATTATTTGGCTATCTTGCTACATTCATTTATGATGTAGTTTCCTATTTCGTCTTCTTGTCCACAGTGTCTACATTAGCTCTCTTGTATATCTTAGCTTTTATGCAGTTGGTTCTAATTTCGTTGTTTTGTGCAGTTGTCAATAGCGATTCTGTTTCTCTTTTAAAGTCTCCTTTTCACAGATACATCCATGTTTTCTTGTGTGCCATTGTATACACAAAAATGTTATGCCCACTCCAAATGAACGTTAAATTAAGAGAGGGGAGAAAGGGGTAAATTTACCCCTTTCTCTTTCACATGGGAAAAAATTGAATTTCACTGTTTTCGATTAAATAAATGTGATATGCAATGCCTTTTTTAAAGAAATAAAATATTAAAAGAGAAATCTATAGAAAAAAGAGGGGAAGACAAAAAAGGGAACAGTAAGTACAAAAAAAAGTGATAGGAAGAGGGTATGAATGAGAAATTGAGAGAGGGGAGAGAAAGAAATCTATGTAGAAAATAAAGTAAAATGGACAAGAAAGGGTGGTGAGTGTAATAAGTAATGTGAAATGTTACTGCTCCTTCTTAAATATTATTTCCCTTGAATGAGAACTCTTTAGTGTATAGAAAACTGTTAATGGTTATTTTTTGTAAGCTGAATAAAGTTTAATTACTTATATTTTGCTCTCTTGTTTTTATTACAGTGAGTAAAAAAGAGATAGAAAGATGGTGTGAATATGAGAGAGTAATTAAGAGAGTTAGAAAGAATAAAAGAGAGAGACAGAGAGAGGGTTTCTATGGAAAAGAAGGAAGGAAGATAGACAAAAAGGGTAGAGAGTGAGAAAAAGAGATAGAAAGATAGTATTAATTTGAGAGCGATTATTAAGAGACTTGGAAAGTAAAGGAGAGAGAAAGGGAGAGAGAAAGGGAGAGAGATAGCACGAAAGAGAAAGAGAGAGAGGGGCGAGATTTCTATGTAAATCTATGGAGAAAAAGAATTAAGATGAACAAGAAAAGGGTAACAGGTGATAAGATTCCCTTCTGAATTCTCTGCTGGTTGTGTATTTTCGGCCATTGCTTTTATTGCATATCAAAAAATAATAAGCCATGATTTATGTTAGAAACCCCAAAAGGGATCAGCTTTAAAGATGAAAATTAGTGTGTGTGTGTGTGTGTGTGTGTGTGTGTGTGTGTGTGTGTGTGTGTGTGTGTGTGTGCGCGCACGAGAGAGAGAGTAAGAGGGTGAATAAAAAAACAAAAATTAATGCTGTTGGGAAGAAGAAGAAGAAGAAGAAGAAGAAGAAGAAGAAGAAGAAGAAGAAGAAGAAGAAGAAGAAGAAGAAGAAGAAGAGGTCGGAGGAAAGATGAAGTAGAGATAGAATGTTCTGGGGAAGAGAGAGAGAGAAAGGGGAAAATACAGAGGTGAGATAGAGAGAGACATAATTAAATCAATGTGGGGTAGGGGGGGGGGGAGATAAATTAGGAAAAAGAAAGAGATTATGTGAAAGTGAGACATAGAGGGAGAGAACGACAAAGATGGATTTATTTGGAAAAGCATAGAGAGGGTGTTGGAAGAAAGGGTTGGCGAAACATAAAGAAAGGGAGAAAGAGAGGGAGGGGGAAAGGGAAGAGGGAGAGCGAGAAAGAAACAAAGAGAAATATAAGATGTGTAGTTAAAGAAGAAATAAAGAAAGAGAGATCCAAAAGAAAAAGTGATATGAACTGGAGAGAGAGAGAGAGGGGGGTGGGGAAGATGAAAGGCTCATGAGATGGTAGATGAGGGGCTAAAACCTGCCTAAACCTTTCTTAATTCCCTGGGCACAGGACGACCTAAAAGTTTATACATTGATGCAAAGTTACTTTTGAAGCAGGTGTAGGAAGAAGAAATTACTTCTCCTCCTGTCCACATTTTCATGTACCAAGCAAGAAAACGTACAACAAATAGAAGATAGTAAAAACAAAAAGGAAGGATTCTAAAGTTTTAAATAGAGACGCATTTTCTTACCATTAATGCGGCCATTCTATCAAGAGAAAATGCTATTTGAAACTTAATGGTGACTTATTATTAACGATAATGCTATTTCTAACTCAAGTGTGACAGACCAGTGGAACATACTATTTGAAATTCAAGCATGACAGACCGACTGACAGACAGAGCCTATCATAGAGATGATTGGACGCATCTAAAAAACGATACAGAAAGTAAGAAACTCAGCTTCATATTAACAACTGCAAAGAACTTTCCATTTCTTCCTCTGTGTGCCTAACATCAAATAGAATTTCCATGAACGGAGTTTATTTCCAAGAACTTCCCATCCGTGAACGCATTGCCACGAGATTCCTTTCCTGCTGACTACAACATGGTCCTTTTCAAATCCAATGTTGACAAATACTTGTGATAAATCGTCCTCATAAGTAATCTAATTTTCACTCATTCTATTCACCATTTTCAATCCTCTTATAATATTCTCCATCATTCAACTGACAATCCATCCATCTCATTAACCCTTATTCTCGAGTGGCTTTTAGTCTTGATAAATAGTGACTCATTAGTAAAAAAAAAAAAAGGAAAAAAGAATGAAAGAAAAATGGATGAAAGAAAAAAAGGAGTGAAATTACCAAACAACTGTTTGCTTCACTTTTTACCAATCTAATTAACTTCACATTCAAATCCGTCTTTTTACACCGGCAGGAATGAAAAGAATTGCGATGGATCCGATATTTACCGCCCATCAAAATCAGTTATTCGCGAAACCCACAGAAGATTCGAAAAGAAAGTAAAAAAAATAAAAAAAATAAAAACAAAGGTAAGTACATTTACTACTATTATTTATTAGTTGAATATAATTTCAATTGGTATCAAGACCAAAAAATTGTCACGTTAAGTCATGAAAAGAATCTGTGCAGGTTCCTTGTCAGCATTTTTTATATCAGCCGAGTATCTGTCCTTGGCAATCATTCTGGCAACCTAGGAACTGACCTGAACCATAAGACCCTTCTTTGTCGGAGAGAAGTATGGTATGGTTTGGCTAGGTACTAAGAGATGCACTCTCCCACCCATTACACCCTCCTTTGAATGTGACTTAGATTATTGTCGATCGCCTGAGGCGCCCCTATTGAAGTGTATCGACGAGTCCGTTCACAGCTATTATTGTACCAGCCAGAATGCCTCCCACCCCACTTTGAGGGAGCTGGCTTCCGACCTTGTGGCATATCTTGCTGCAGTGAAGGGGCAAATAAATAAAGACCAGTAATCTGGTAGAAAACAACACTTATAAAAATAAAATACGGTACACAAAATAAACGATAGAATAAGAAAAACATAAAAAACATAAAAATGAACGATTATTTTTTAGATGTGTCCATTAAATCTGTACATTTGATGATGAAAATAAAATTTTAAACTTATGACGCATGACAGACGGATGGAAACACTGACCAACATAGCATCTTATAGATATGACTGGATGCATCTTAGACTATTGTTTCCAAATTAAGCAAAACAGACTAAACTGCTGTTGGAAATTTCAGCATGACAAACAAGACTGCTATTTTAAATTAAAGCATGACAGAGAAAACTGCTATTTCAAATTAAAATATGACAGATAAAACTGCTATTTCAAATTGAAGCATGACAGACAAAACTGCTATTTCAAATTTAAGTATGATTAACAAAACTGCTATTTAAAATTTAAGCATGCCAGACAAAACAGTTATTTCAAATTTAAATATGAAAACAAACTGCTATTTAAAATTTAAGCATGACAGTCAAAACTGTTATTTCAAATTTACAAACGCCACATAAAACTATTATTTAGAATTAAAGTATGACAGACAAAACTGCTATTTCAAATTTAAGTATGATTAACAAAACTGCTATTTAAAATTTAAGCATGCCAGATAAAACTACTATTTCAAATTCAAAAACGCAAGATACAACTGCTATTTAAAATTAAAGCATGACAGAGAAAACCGCTGTTTAAAATGAAAGTATGACAGAGAAAACTGCTATATAAATTGAAGCATGACAGACAGAACTGCTATTTAAAATTTAAGCATGGAAGACAAAACAGCTATTTCAAATTTATAAATACCAGATAAAACTACTATTTTAAATTGGAGCATGACAGATAAAACTGCTATTTAAAATTTTAAAATGTCTGATAAAACGGCTTTTTTTAATTAAAGCATGACAGACAAGAATGCTATTTCAAATTTAAGCATATCATACAAAACCGCTAGTTCAAATTTAAGCAGACAGACCAATCAACCGAGGGATGGAGATTTGTGATTGCATCTAAACCTCCTATTTCCATCCTAAGTATGACAGACGAAAAATCTATTTAAAAATTATACTTAGCAGACCAACATAACCTCTTATAGGTTATTTATCTACCTCCTACAGCGGTAAGATGTGACACAAGGTCGGGAAAGTGGGATTTGATAAACCAGCGCTCGAGAAGTTGAGCACTCTGGCCATTAAAAATTGCCTGGGCAGCCCCGTCAGCATTCCCCGGTAGCAATAAACTAACCCCTGGTTAGGTGGACCTCCTAGAACTGCACAGGACAGACCCATAGACCGGCGTAAATCAAGCCCCGAAGGCCAAGACAATACCAGTTTATGGGGTGTAGTATCCATCAGAACAGATTGATCCCGGCCAAAAGGCCGAGAAACCTCTTATATTTATTTACTCCTCGCGGAGTTAGGCACAAGGCCAGTTTTCTCTTACTCCCACAAGTATAATGTGACCCAAGATCGGGTCGAGCAAGTGGGATTAAAAGCCAGCGCTCGAGAGGTGAGCACTCTGGCCATTTAAAAATTGCCTGGGCAGCCCCGTCGGCATTCCCCGGTAGGGGCGCCTCAAGCAGTAAGCAATAAACTTACTCCTCCCCAAAGAGGGGAGGCGAAGCCTGGGAGGGTGGACCTCCTAGAACCGCACAGGACAAACCCACAGACAGGTGGAATCAAGTCCCGAAGGACAAGACGACACCCGTCTATAGGGGTGCAGTATCCATCGGAACAGATACTAGAAACCTCTTATAGGGAAACCTTTTACATCAGCAGGAAAGAAGAAAACGATTATGGTTAGATATTTAGGACCAGCTTTCCACAAAATCCAGATAAAATTCGAAAAAAGTAGGGAGAAAACATTTTAAACAGAGGAATACAAATGTAAGTTTATTTCGTTCTTTGCTTATTGGTTTATGAGAGTTGTAATTAGTCACTAATACCTTGAGATTATTAATGTTCAGTCATTAAAAATATCCGTGAGATGGCGACTAGTTATTTGCTAAAACATTGCATTCTGGGATTTATTAAAAAAAATAAACAAAGAAAAAAAAGGAAAGAAACATGAATAATAAATGGAAAAATTATCTTAAATATTTATTCAGGATATTAATAGATACTAATAAATCTATTGATCGAGACCAAATTACACAAAAGGTCTTTTCTAAGCAATTAAATTTATATTATCTTTCCTTCCAATTAAGTTACACACACACACACACACACACACACATATATATATATATATATATATATATATATATATATATATATAACAATAAAAGGAGAAAATAAATCCGACGGTATGAGTCAAAATAGAAAAGCATATATATATATATATATATATATATATATATATATATATATATATATGAAGCAATCCAACAAAAGATATAAGCGTCAACTAATATCTTATAATTAGTGAAACATCCGGATAAAAAACTGAAGCTCAATATACTGGATAGAGCATTAATATTATAATATAAAATGAAGTAATAAAATAAGGTGTCAATCAAATTTTATTAGAATTCAAAATTCATGCAAAGCATCCTTAAGTCCTTAGCTCATGAGTTTTCAAAGATAAGTCTTCTCTTCAGAGGACCATTACCGCAGTTATACTACTACAGGCAATAAAATTACGCTTTGAAAATATATAAAATTATATACACATTTTATATTATAATATATATATAAATATATATAATGTAAGGTTAGTGGGAGAGAACCCCAGCAGAGTGCTCGATTATTAAGAGGATTAAAAAAATAAGAACGTAATATTTATTTGTATATGTATTACAGAAGATCAAAACAGCAACGACGGTACCGAAAAACGCACATGTTTTACTCGCTAACTTTTGCATGATAGGATAGAAGTACATATATTTATCTCTATCTAAATAAAATTAGTTATATGTATATGTTTATATTCGTATGTACAGGATTCACTCCTAAACTAACTAATTCATTATTATGAATTTTGGAACAGGGAGGCTAGGTGTAATGGGTCGTAATGTGATCTATATGTTGTTTGATTTAGTTTCATGCAAAGACGGTGAAAAGGGGGTGGAAGCCCTTCGTTAAAATTCAGATACACCCGATTTTTGTGAAATAGGTAATAGACATCAATTAATAAATATTCTCTAAATTTCAGTTTCTTTGGAAAGTTTTATAAGCATCATATGGGAACAACTTCTCATTTGAAAATTAAAATATTTCAGATATGCATTAAATATGATTCATAGTCATTGGACACCAATTAAGCAAGATTTTCTTGAATTCCAATTTCTTAAGATCCCTTAAGCTTCAGCCTTAAATTTAGATATTTCTGAGACTCAAATTCATGTAATGGATTTTAGACGTAAGGTTTAGTACCATTATATCTTGATTTTAATCTTTTTAAGGGACATAAAAGTGGTGCAAAATTGTTCAATTCAGCGAATTAATTTGACCCGTTCTGGAGTGGGTATTCTTCTAGTATATATATATATATATATATATATATATATATATATATATATACAGAGAGAGAGAGAGAGAGAGAGAGAGAAAATGTGATACTTAGAAGGCAATACAATGCAGAGGTGTGACGGATAGACACAAGTTGGAGCAAATAAGACATATAATGGTGGAACAAGTTAAATAGTTTCACCCTTAATACAATGTGTACATACACATATATATATATATATTTATTTATTTATTGTCACAAACATACATATATCTATCTATCTATCTATCTACACAATGTTACAATACTATGTAATACCTGTATCAAGATGGAAACTCTGTATGATATAACATTTTGGGAACTCTTTTCTTCTGCAGAACCGTGCTCAACTCAAGTTCAAGCGTATATATATATATATATATATATATATAGAAGGCAATACAATACAGAGGTGTAACGGATAGACACAAACCACCTCTGCGTTGTATTGCCTTCTATAATTTATCTTTATATATACATACTAAATAATGTTCTAAACAAATTACATTAACCTCTTTATATATATATATATATATATATATATATATATATATATATATATATATATATATATATATATATATATATATATATATAAGGCAGCAAGTTGTTATTGACGCAAGTCTGATTGAAGACAACAACATTTTCTCTTTTCATGATTTGTTTTATTTCCGGGTCTCCGCTGGTAGAAGATCTTCTTGTCTGTTGCCACTTTTTCAACTTCACTCTTGAAAAAGCCCTCGTAATAGTTAGCCAAAACGTTGAAATATATTCTTCAGTTTTAGATCTTCCTTTTTCCATTTTATATGATACCGTCGGATTTATTTCACCCTTTATTTGTCACTTGTTGATGAGTGAAGAACATTTTGTAAAAATCTATCAAATTTGCTACTCGGGTCTATCAGTTGAATGACTTACTTGTGAAGCTGTTTACGAAAATCCTGTACAAATATGAACGTAGAAATATTAATCATGAGAAAATCATTTGGGTAATTAAATTAAGACAACAATGGCCGTCTGCATAAATAATTGAAATGTTTCATTTGTGTCCTATTCAATTGCAAATATGATGTCAGTTTAACACTTATATAATTAAAAAGCGCCATATAATATTGCTATGCATAATAGTTGTACATCTATTTCTTTATATATTTATGTATATTTTTACATAATTATTATCATTTAGTAAGTATACACAGACACATTGGAAGAAGAGAACACATCTAAACAATATATATATATATATATATATATATATATACATATATATATATATATATATACATATATATGTATTATTTGTGTATATATATATATATATATATATATATATATATATATATATATATATATATAAGTACTATTTGTGTTTTATATATATATATATATATATATATATATATATATATATATATATTAGATTTATTGAATGTGAGATAATATATATATCAGGTTCTTGATATGGGTTGCCAGGGGCTGGGGAAAACATAGCCTTTGTCTTGTCCAGGCTTATTGTGAGACCCATTATTCTACACGCCCATGCAAAACGATCCATGATATCCTGCATATCATCCTGCGAGTGAGCCACGAGATCCACATCATTTGCATAGAGCAAATCTTGAACAACATTCGAGAATGTCTTTGACAAAGTCTTAAAACGCTGTAAGTTATACAGCTGACCCGATGTGCGAAAACGAAAATACACACCTTTGTCACAGTTAGTGAAAGCCAACGACAGAGTCACAGCAAAATAGATGAAAAGTAAAGTAGGTGCAGGTATATCACCCTGTTTAACACCATTTTCAACTGCAACGGGTTAAGCAAGACAACCATTGCAGTTGACACATGCTTTTATGTTGTCGTGCAGTTCACGAAGGAGTCTAATAAAGTTAGGAGGACATCCCACTTTACCCAATACTTTCCACAGCGCATCTCGATTAACTGTATCGAATGCTTTTTTCAGATCAACAAATACCTGATATAGGTTTAGACGATGTTCAATACACTTTTCCTGCATTTGATGTGCCGTAAAGATCATATCAGTTGCACCCCTATTTCTTCTAACGTCACACTGACTCTCAGGAAGCATAAACGGACAGATGTAGGACATTCAGGCCATTCAACAGGATTCTGGTAAATACCTTTCCTGTCACATTCAAAAGAGAAATGCCTTGATAATTGCTGCACTCATCTTTCCTCCCTTTGCTCTTGTACAAGGAGACCATAATGGAGTATCGCCAATCTTGGTCAACACGCCCGTCAAACCAGATGGTGTCAATCAACCCTTTATTAGTTCATTAGTTTAGGAGATTATCCTGTACAACGAAATATATATATATATATATATATATATATATATATATATATATATATATATATATATATATATAAACATACACACATACTTAACTTTATATGTACGCACCTTATCAAGGTTAAAATTTACAAAAAAATAATGTGCCCATGTTACTCACTGTGTTGTCGAGAATATATATTCCAAAATTCATAATGATCCATTCATTAGTTAATGAGATTACCCTGTCACACACACACACACACACACACACACACACACACACATATATATATATATATATATATATATATATATATATATATATATATATATATATATATGTATATATAAATATTATATTATATTAATCCAATTCCAAAGTCCATGATAAAAACAAACCAAATACATGATGTACATCAGTTCCTTCAATTCTTTATTTCCGTACTTCAGTGGAGAATCATCATTTACATTTTCGTCTTACATACAAAACCATCAGTTTTCCGTATTAAACTATTTGTAGACCTACACGTGTTTCTTGGCAGATGGAACAAACATTCTCATTGATCTGGTATTAGGAAATTTTCGGATACTGTAAGGAATTTAAAATTGAAAACATATTTCATTATAAAAAACAAACAATAATTTGATATATATATATATATATATATATATATATATATATATATATATATATATATATATGCACACACCTAACTTTATACTGCAAATCTCTCCGTAAAACACGAATTGAGCACTCTTTGAATGCTGATAGTGTTTATATAAACATTAAGATTTAACTTTTTTCGCTTGTGACGATGGGTGGGGGTCAAACAACATAGCGTGAGAGAGGGTAAGACTAATAGACAGAAACAGATGGGTGATTTGGTGAGTAATTCGCAAATGACAGCTAATTAGAACAATTAGAATTAATTTAAAAAAAAACATAATTCAATCCCAAAACTAAGGAATAATTGGCATGTATTACAGAAAAAAGCCTAAGGGAGACAAACGTTGATTAACCCTACTTTAGTCTAATAATAGATAGGGTTTAATAAAGAAAGATTAGTTTGTGAACGCACAAACATACTTATAGACACACGTCTCTCATATTAATATAGATTCATATGGTTTTATTTGAAGTTTCTGATGCATCCACACATGCATCCGTTCTTAGTCTGTCATGCTTCAGTTTGAAATAGCATTTTCATGACTAAATACAATGCTTGAATGCATTTAAGTTTTGTCATGCTTCAGTTTGAAATAGCATTTTTCTCAGTCTGTCATGATGCAGTTTGAAATAGCATTTTTCTTAGTCTGTCCTGATGCAGTTTGAAATAGCATTTTTCTTAGTCTGTCCTGATGCAGTTTGAAATAGCATTTTTCTCAGTCTATCATGATGCAGTTTGAAATAGCATTTTTCTTAGTCTGTCCTGATGCAGTTTGAAATAGCATTTTTCTTAGTCTGTCATGATGCAGTTTTAAATAGCATTTTTCTCAGTCTGTCATGATGCAGTTTTAAATAGCATTTTTCTCAGTCTATCATGATGCAGTTTGAAATAGCATTTTTCTTAGTCTGTCCTGATGCAGTTTGAAATAGCATTTTTCTTAGTCTGTCATGATGCAGTTTGAAATAGCATTTTTCTCAGTCTATCATGATGCAGTTTGAAATAGCATTTTTCTTAGTCTGTCATGATGCAGTTTGAAATAGCATTTTTCTTAGTCTATCATGATGCAGTTTGAAATAGCTTTTTTCTTAGTCTGTCATGATGCAGTTTGAAATAGCATTTTTCTTAGTCTGTCATGATGCAGTTTGAAATAGCATTTTTCTTAGTCTGTCATGATGCAGTTTGTAATAGCATTTTTCTTAGTCTGTCATGATGCAGTTTGAAATAGCATTTTTCTTAGTCTGTCATGATGCAGTTTGAAATAGCATTTTTCTTAGTCTATCATGATGCAGTTTGAAATAGCATTTTTCTTAGTCTGTCATGATGCAGTTTGAAATAGCATTTTTCTTAGTCTGTCATGATGCAGTTTGAAATAGCATTTTTCTCAGTCTGTCATGATGCAGTTTGAAATAGCATTTTGTCTCAGTCTGTCACACATAAGTTTAAAATACTATTTTTGTCCGTCTGTCACACTTAAATTTAAAATAGCATTTTTATCAATCTGTCATACGTATGTTTGAAATACTATTTTCTTCAGTCTGTCACACTTCAGTTTGTAATAGCATTTTCGTCAGTCTGTCGCATATAGGTTTTAAATAACATTTTAGATGTGGCTCCATATCTTTGTAAGAGGTTCCACTGGCCTGTCTGTTCGTCTGTCGATCTCTCATGCTTCAATTTGAAATAACATTTCAGTGCTAAACGCACAGATTGAATAGACTTATCTAAAAAACGAATCCATTCTTTTTTTTTAATGTCCCTTTGACTAATTGGCAACGTTCTGTATTGACTCTCGTGGACATGTGGAATGTACCAACTGATAAACTTATTGACGTTTTCCTTTGTGAAAAAAAACTTTGGTATTTAATGTTTCCTAATGGGAATTATTAGAATTCGATTGTGGAATAAAAATAGATTTTTTCATTTATTCATCAATGCAGAATGAGTTCAGCATCCAAATGTATCTGTTATTTATTTTTATCCCTTAATTAGTTTTAGCAGTATTCAATTTCAGATATATATATATATATATATATATATATATATATATATATATATATAGAGCATGGTAGATCCGAGTTGGATGTATGATACTTATCAGGTTAACTCATGTTAGAAAGCTCAATGTGGTTACAGAGCAATGTTAGCAAGGTTGAATTAAAAAAAAAAACCCTCAAAACACCAGGTCAGTTAATCATAATAATTTATTTCCTCTACTATGAACATGATCTTCAGACAAAAACTGAACATTTTTTAGAAGCAACTCTGAAAAAAATTGCAAAAAGTTCACATCCTGAGGGGGGGGGGGAGCTTTTTTTTCGGGAACTGATGGAGAGAGGTCTTTTTCTTTCACTTCTTTGTTTTTGGAAGGAGGAAATTGAACCCTTCAATCTTTTGACTTTACAAACAGTTCGTCTGTGGTTTATGGTTTTCATAAGTAGTTGTTCGGTCCATTTGGTTGCCCCAAAGTCAGTTTTCCTTCTTTTCACCCCACATCTCCATCCCTACACATTCCTTGCACATCCTAATCGCCCCCCGCCCCCCCCCATCCTTACCTGTCTCTACACACCCAACCATCTCAGCCTTTTGTTTTGACTATATAATATACTGTCATCTTAACAGTAATCAAATTTATTTAAAATCTGTGACCTGCCTATCGGTGAATTACATCCCCCCCCCCCGGTCACAGCATGTACATGTGCATATGTATGATCGTACAGGACTGGATGCAAGCAAATACCTCAATAGTTGTGTGTACATATGTATGTACGTGTGTATGTGCATACGTACACAGTCACTTTGGAAACTCCTGCATTTGCTCTGATTCATCAGACTGCTCACTCACATACATGCATGTTCACTGATTCTGGAGTGATAAATTGAGTGCACGTGTGCCCCGCCTCTCATGCGTATATATGTGTGCACATGTGTTGTCTGCTTGTTTTACCATATACATGAGTAAGTAGTGAATCTTCTACGTCACACCAGTTCTGTCCACTTGTGATTTTTTATTTGTGTTTCTAGCACTTGGCATTTTGACTTGACGAAAGATGGTACCAGTATTGTTGCCACTCGTACAAGATTAATATCATAGCAGTGTATTATATACCACGTATGGTTGTGAGAAGGCAAAGAGTAGCAGTAAAAATTGCCGGTTAAGAAAAGAAAAAAAAAGACACGATTTTGTTTAAATGAGATTGTATTGTATTAAAGAGAGATACAGAACATAGAGTGGTGCATAGAAATACTGCAAGAGAGGGTGAAAGTGATAGATAGAAAGTTATTTTGAGGTATTTGCAAATTACGGTTATTAGATCACTTAACATAGAAGTTTTTTCGAAACATGACTCAATTCGAAAACTGACGAATATTTTAGCATGTATTTTGTGTGATTAAAATATATTATAAAAAAAGCCTTAAGGAAAAGAAACGTTGATTAACTCGGCTTTAGTATAATAATAGCTATCGATACAGCCATGCAGATAGCATAAAATAGCTTTGCATCTGGTAATAAAACAAAACTTCCACTGGATGTTGGAAAGTAAAGTTTTATGGAGACCAACACTCCACAAAATACACCCTAATCTGTTCTTAACCTCCTCCTCGGCAGATATTTGAATCCGTATTTGATAATGAATCCTATTTGTTTGCAGATCTTTATCATTTCTTTTCTACTTTCATCCGTTTTTAATCTATTGGAATTCTTCCTTATAATTAGCCCATCGTCACTGTATAGACCTATATCGTTTCTAATGTAACATTTCTTTTAGTGTGTTAATATGAATATTCCAACCAGGTCGCATGTTTCCGCTCCATCATAGCTTCTCATTGTTATGTCTATGGTGTAATGATGAGAGGATTCCAATATTTTTTTCAGATTCCGATACAATTACCGATTCCGATTTCGATTCTAAAATCTCCTTTAAAAAGTAGAATTTATAGTGAGCACGGTTGAAGTAAATACTGAAACAAGAAATATATACATAACACTCTTTTATTGACCACTATTTGGCATCCATTATTTCCAAAGACAGAAGGAGGCCAATAATTATATATATATATATATATATATATATATATATATATATATATATATATATATATATATATATAAATATATAATATTAATTAAACATGTTCAGATGTATTTATAAAATGAAGTTAAAGCCAATATTTTTGTCAAAAGTGCTCAATACTTGGTAGAGCTTTATACATATTATATAAACGTTTAACTTGTCTTGAACTTATATATATATATATATATATATATATATATATATATATATATATATATATATATATATATATATATATATATCACTATATGAGTAGAGCTTAGTAGAAGTATAAAATATAGTGATGGCAAATAAGCTACACAGAAACGTTAACATTCCATTCCTTAAAGAAATAATCTGACTGAATATATGGATTCACATTCTCAGATCGTTTTTATAGTTGAGCAGTGTCCACTCCAACTTCCAACCAATCAAAGTCCTTTATTTTATTATTTCCTCACTACCTATTCTTTCCTTAAGTTAATACATTTTCCTCCCTTTGTCTAAAAAGTTGTGACTTTCTCCACTTCTTTAAGTGGATAAAACAACACAAAAACAACGTTATTTTTTTTAAACGTAGTTATCCGGCTACACGGTGAGTAACATGGGCACATTATTTCTTTTGTAGATGTTAACATTTAGAGGATGCATATAAAGTTGTTTTTTTTAATTTTATGAATCGATCATTATGAATTTTGGAATATATATTCTCGGCAACCTGGTGAGTAACATGGGCCCATTTAAAAAAATTTTTAAAAACTTTACCATTACCACCCAATTTCGTACCAGCCCCCCCAAAAAACTTAAAATAATTTAGATACAAAAAATTTAAATAGAGTAAAGAATTGCTTTACATCAAAATTTGAGTTATATTAAATAATACATTTTTAAACGATCGATGCTCGTGCGTGAGCGTCAATATGTATGTGCTTGGTAAAATCCTAAACTATTGAACTTATTATGAATTATAGAATATGTATTCTAGGCAACAGTGTGAGTAAAGTGGGCTCATTATTTATTTTTATTTTTTTGTAAATCTTACCATTTAGGGGGGTGCCACCAAAACCGGACCATAACCCCCCCCCCTCCCCCAAGAAAGAAAAAAACATTAAAATTTAAAACTAATGATATATTTATTCCTTATTCTCGTCCTCGGACGGGTATTCTACTAGTATATATATATATATATATATTTATATATATATATATATATATATATATATATATATATATATATATATATATATATATATATATATATATATGTATGTATGTATATATATATATATATATATATGTATGTATATATATATATATATATGTATGTATATGTATATATATATATATATATATATACATATATGTATATATATATATATATATATGTATGTATATGTATATATATATATATATATATATATACATACATATATATATATATATATATATATATATATTAGTATATCAGCTTATGATTTACAAATATAGTTAAGAAATTAAAAGGATTAGTAAATAGAAAGATATATAGCTCATTACATTCAGACAGATACACATGTATACCTACATAGATGGATTTGTACAATTATTTACATGCCTAAGTACAAAAAATAGATGAAGATGAGACTGGGATAATGGATGAATAGAAATATATTGTAGAAATTAATAGACAGACAGACATAGATATCTTGATGAATTATGTTTTTAAGATTGTTGTTTTATATATATATATATATATATATATATATATATATATATATATATATATATATCTGTCTCTTGCTTCCACATGACTAATTGGCCAAATTCCACAGCTGAGACCTCTTACACCTTCCTTTTCTTCATCTCTAAGAATAACTGACCCAGATGAATGCCAGGTGGACTCTCAAATTTAATTCAACACGTTTCCTACTCCTCGTCCCCAAGGAGGGCATATTTTAATTCATCTGCCCTTCACCTATTTAGAAAGCAATTAGCTAAGGAAGGTCAAAACTACACACTTCATTTTGATAAATATTGATCTATTATGAGCACCAAATGGAGCAGGTGGAATTGGTCATCCCAAGTCCCCCTTTGCTATTTAGACATTTCAATAAACAAAGCAAAAGAAATAAGGTTCATATGTTGTATATTCCTTCAGTGATGCATTTTAGTCTTGTCCTATCCTGTTCTGGTGCATCATTCAGCTTGGGTGTGTTGAACCGGCTTTCTGCTTCAAAAAGAAAGTGTCTAGGGAATATTAAATGTGCATTCATCTGAGACTGACCAGGCTCAAAGTCACCTAACTTTAGGGATCTAACGAAAACCAGTGTGTCGGTGGGATTATGCCATATTAGTGGCTTTATTTGGATTCCCACATGTGAACCATGTTGCAGGCCACCATATTGTTGTCTTCTACATAGCTGGAATTTGCATAGGAGTGAATTGACAACTATGAACAATGTGAAATATTAATTTACTAACTTCATTCAACAAACAATTAATGGTTTGCATTACATATTCCATTGAACTTTACTTATCATTTCCTATTCAGGTGGCCATGACTGATGTAGTCCCATGTGGCCACCTGTACACTCGCTTTGTGTGGTGAAAAATAAAACAAAGTTCTAATATTAACTTTGATCTCAATATCAAAATAAAAGAACTCGAACATAAGATATAGATACTGTGGTGGCACAAAGGAGGTGGCATCCATCATGGCCAAATGAAAGAGAAAATGAAGTTTTCTTTTTCTTATATACTAATGAGTTACCACTTATCAAGGGCCAAAGGCCACTCGAGGATAAGGGTTAATGAGGTTGTCAGATGAGACAAACACCTTGAGGATTAGAGATGCTGGTTGAAACTTCGTAGAATATGATTATTTAAGAGGACGACTCAACATGAATTTGTTAACATTAGACTTGAAAAAGACCATATTGTATATAATTTAAACAAAAGGCCACCATCCACTTTATTTACAATTATTCTGCGATTTATTTTAACGATACACTTTTAGAGAACGAAAGGTTTATTTGAGTAACACATCAATAATTAAGTTACACTTAATCCTCATCAGCCGCAATTATGATCGCTTTATAACAGAAGAGGGAAAGCAAGAGAGATAGAGAGAGTCGATTATATTAAGTGCATTGCTTATCATATTACAATTTTTGTGAGCTCGTATTTAATGTACGTTATTAGCTCGGTTGTTTCTCAAAGATTCTTGGAAACGCTTTGCTGACAATTCCATCTGTTGGTCAGACAATGTCATATCTGCTTACATATCATCAACTTCTATTTCTCACAATCCTGACTCCTACAGTTAGGGTCAACCCCCTGATCTCTCTTGACTTTTAGTTTACACCACATTCTGTCTGAGCGCTAATATGTACTAGCTAATATATCCACTAACCACCCTACCCACTTTAATATTTGACAACGATCTCGGAATTAGCAACCAATCTAGCCCAAACTGAAAAACATGGCAAACAAGTAGCAATAGACAAACTAAAGAGAAAGTAGCAAGATAAATCACTTCACAACCATACCTCAATCTGACAAAGTACGGGCTGCTCACCAGGGAGACAGTCCCTCTTTGCCAGAATCATGTCAAGGATGTATCCTCGACTGCTATGAAACCAGTTGCCGAATGAATGCTGGTAAACCGGTCCTGTTGTAATGATTATACAAACACGCGCATACACACTTATGCCAACTACACAACTACAAAAATAATACATACACACACACGTTGTAACTTTCACAAAAACAGCAATGAACACATGCATATAAATGAATGCACACTTACAAACTTAATAAAATGGAAAGATGCCAAATTTGAATTCTGATGTGTTCGTGTCATCCTCTACTAATACTCGGTTTTTTTTTTATCAATCATAAAACCAACATCCGTTTTAGTTCTATTGAACTATCTGCCTAAAGGGTCTGTAGAGGAGTAGTACATTTCCAAGATGGCCTATTCGTGACATCTTCGACTGGCTCTCAATGCATCTCAGCACTATGTCATGCACAAAATACAACTTCTCAATATGAATGATCGTCCGTGTGATGTGAAGAGCCACATCCTTCATAATGTTAGCCTGTTAATATGCATGCGCATGGACAGAACACGGCTGCTCTAGAGGAGTAAACCATGAATAAAAATCCATCTATTCTTTACGGGTCATTGTAGTTTCTGTGGCGGCTATCAACAAACAGATGCTTTGGCAGAGAACATTGCCGCTTCATTGAAGATCATTTTTACAACGAGAAGGTGTACTGCTACAGTGAGCGGAGAACCGTGAAAGTGTACAGGTGATGGAGACTTATCCAGTATCCTGTAGATGCCTTTCACAAGTACTTCAGTATAATCTGCTAAACCACACAAGTCGACTCTTAGTCCTAAGACTATGATGGGTGGTGTAATTTTGTTCTTAAGCATGTGGCGAAGCTCTCCGGAATATGCACTTAACCTAACCTAACCTATATAACTTGCTAGTGTTTAAATAAAACACAAACAATCTTCTGCAGTTTGTATTATTTGGATTATTCGAATTACCGTTTTGGCCGATGTAACTTTCGCTCTTCTTCAGGTGCATACTGTCGGACTTAAGACTTCTACCCGGTCATGATTGAGCAATCTACCCCTGTGGATTAAATAAAGAGTTTGGTTCAAAATTCCGTACAGATACTTGAGTTCGACATAAATATCTCAGAATTCAACAAGATGCACCTGAAGAAGGTCAGAGATTACATCGGCCGAAACGTTTTGAGAATAACATCCAAGATGAGAACAGTAGTCAGAATAAATCTAAATAATACAAATTATCAATCCTCATCTAAAAAAAAAATCCTAACCAATTCTTCACAGGAGACAGACTAAAACAAATTGAAATATTCAACAGATTTTGATGACTTTCAAGCCATTTTGAAACTTTCCAGCAGTCATTTTCTGACTGATTCGCGGCGGTTATACCTTCTAAAGGGAACCTCTAACCTTTTCTTCATTACTTGCCACAACATCTTTCAAAATCTACGATCAATAGGAAGACAAAATGTACTGTAGTCGATTGGGCAAGTCTTTAGTCAGTCGGTGTGGGGCGGAAGGGGGGAGGGTTCTGGCGCTGTTAGCTCCGGTGTGCATTGTGCACAAACACAGAAGCCTGCAGGTGCAATCGTCGATAAATAAAAACCAAGCTACCTTGAAGAGGAAACAGCAATGAGCCAAGTTAGGAGGAAACACTCGAAAAATGGAAGAGATTTAAACAATACGAAAAGAACCTCCCACTCTCCTTTCTTTCTTTCTTTCTTTCTTTCTTTCTTTCGCCTCTCCCCTTCCCATTCCAACCCCTGACCATTATATTTTCTTGTTGTCGATGATCAATAGTGTGAAAATTTATAATGGCTGTCTGGCAAGGATTCCTCCCGTGTATTGTGCGTAAATTTATGGAGTGGAATCGGCTCAGGAGTTTGTACTCGTAAGTCAGCAGGTGTCTGCGGGTGTGAATTGCAAACAAAAGAGAGAGAGAGGGAGAAAGAGAGAGAGAGAGAGAGAGAGAGAGAGAGAAGAAAGGGTGTTAGAAAAAAGAAAAGAAGGAGAGAAGAATGAAAAGAATGAAAGACAGATAGACAAAAAGAAGAGAAAAAGAAAGAGGAAGAATATATACATAAAACGGGGGCGAGAAATAAAGAAAGAAAGAAATGAAAGAGAAAAGAATAAATGATAACAAGGAAATAAAGATTAAAGAAAGATAAGAAAGAAAAATCGTAGACAATGGACAGAGAGAGAGAGAGAGAACGAGAAAGAGAGAGAGAGGGAAAGAGAGAGAATGAATTAAGTAAAGATAGACAGAGAGAAAAATGGAAAGAATGAAAGGAATAAAGAAAGAAAGAAAGAAAAGAAAGAAGAATAAATGAAAAAAAAAACGAATAAATGAAAGAAGAAAGAAATGAGACACAAAAAGAAAACGAGAAAGAAGACAGAACAAAAGAAAGAAAAATAGAAAAAAGAAAGAAAAAATAGAAAACACGAGAGAGGGGGAGAAAAAAAGGAATAAATAAAGAAAAAAACAGAGAGAGGGAGAGGGGGTTGGAAGACAATAAGCAAAGTTTGAAACAATGGCCACCAAATTATAATGGCTTGCCATGATCTAAATAAATAAAATGAAGTGTGTATCTGTCAAACTGTTTAACTCAAAAATAACTGGTCAGACTTCAGGAAAACGTTTCATGCTGATAGGTAGCATCATAGGCTATGTAAAGTTTAACTCGATCATGAAAGGTCAAAAATAAGGTAAAAGAGGCCATTTCTTGCGGTAGTGAGGTTCAAATCGAAATGTTTCATGAAAAGTAGAGTGACCTTAAAAACGGAGGATCAGGTGTGATCAGAATCAACCAAGGTGTCATGTTAGTAACGTGGGATCAGCGTTCATGCTGAACACGATAACCGCTCTCTCTCTCTCTCTCCCTCTCTCTCTCTCTCACACACACACACATACACATATATACGAGAGGAATATACGAACAGAACAGTTTTGCACCACTTTTATGTTCCCTTAAGAAGATTAAAATCAAGGTATAATGATACTAAATCTTATGTCTAGAATCCTTATTCCAATTTTAATTAAGATCCATTAGATGATTTTGATTCTAGAAATGTCTAAAATTTAAGGTTTAAGCTTAAGGTGTCTTAAGAAAAAAATAAAATTTAGGGAATCTTGCTTAATTGGATCCAATTCAATTCAATTCAAATTTGAAACATTTGAATTTTCAAATGGGAAGTTGTGCCCATATTTATTAATTGATGTCTAATACCTTTAATGAAAATTTAACAAAAATCGGGGGTATCTAAATTTTCGTAAAGGGCTTCAACACACTTTTTACCTCCGTTGAACAAAACTAAATGAAAATATATTACTACCCCTTTGCAAAAAGTTTGGCTCTATCAGATGCTGACGAAATCACCTCTGGTCCATTGACGATGGTTGGGATAGAGGTCACCTATCTGTTCAAACCTCGTGGGAACCAAACCTCTGCTCAGCTACTCTAGACTATACTGATTGGGCATATGACTCTTGCGTTTTCTATAACCATTTTGTGGTGGTTGCTGGCAGTCATAAAAGCGGCTTTGGTTTTAGAACATCTATTTCGTTGAAAGCATCTGTTGTCCAAATAATTCTTCACCATTGATGTGATTTAGTTTATAGAGCCATGGTAAAAAGGCATAAAAGATCCCCAAAACATAGGAATCCTTATGCAAAGGGTTGATATGCCGTAAAACAAAACAACCAAACCAAACACCATGAATAAATATTTGAAGATATAAAGAACTTTAAGCATAAAAACTTTTACCAAAATGACCTGATTGGGCATTAAATAACCCCAAAAGGGTTGATATGCCGTAAAAAAAACAAAAAAAACGAAACACCATAAATAAATACTTAAAGATATAAAGAACTTGAAGCATAAAAACTTTTACCAAAATGACCTGATTGGGCATTAAATAACACGAAAAGGGTTGACATTCCATAAAACAAAACAACCAAAAACAACCTTATGGATGGAAGTTACTTGCCTGATCATAAAATGCTCAATTTTATATGGAGCATTCTGATTGGCTGAGGCTGGAGAGCTCAGTTCAATATAAGAGGTCAAGTTATTTGCATTCATAAAGTTTTGTTATGTTAAGCTGTAGCACTTTGCTTTCAAGGAGACGACCCGAATCTGCAGGTTTCGGGTCGGGGTTATTGTCTGAGCTGATATAATGCAGAAGTATCCGAAATCGGTGATGAGGGCAGTGCATCAGTGATCACTTAACTTGATGCATGTAGAAAATGTATTTTTTGATCAATGATTTTTGTGTTTATTTTCACGCCGACATTTTAATAGCAATTCATTTATCTTGTTCAATAGTTTGTCTCACTCTTTAAATCATTCAACCATTTTTCATTGATACAAAGAGGATATCTTTTAGGGCAGTTCTTTGTATGGAACTACTTTTTAAATGTTATTTCATTGTCTTATTGTGGTCTTTTTTCTGTTGTTTTCTGAATCTATTTTGATAATGATGTTAAGTTTTCATGCAATAGAATAACATTGTCAGACAACTTATCGTCAGTTTCTAGCAATTCACGTTAAAACATAACTTCTTAAAATTGACGGTTTTTTTAAATACATTATTATTTAAAACAAGTTTATTCAATTAATGTATTAACCAAACGACACTGTAAGTGATTCTATTAAACTTCACTAAAATCAGATCTTTTTTTTTAAAAGGTGAAAAATGCCATGTCTATTTCGTCGGTATAAGAAAACACTCGAACATATTTATGAGATTTTAATTTAACTATTTCGGAAATCGTCATATCGATTTAGTTGCAAAACCGGTCTTTTTAATGACATATATTCCAAAAATGTAAATATCTTATTACAAAAGACAAATCTTAAGGGGAGATCACTTCGAAGATTCTATTGATCAGGTCACAACACTTTTGGGACCCATCGTGCTGAAAGCTTGTCAGTCCCAAATTATCATGAACAATTGAATTTTCCGACCCATAAAAATTGTCGAGGGACGTAGCTATCTGGTAGATAGTTATTTGCCGATCTTCTTAAATTCAATTTTGAGCAGCCTCGATGTTTTCGTCATTTTTTTTTTAGGTTCCTGGTCTTCCCGAGCGAGTGTCGTCTTCAAAGTTGTCTCTTTCTTTCTTTGAATCGCTGAATTCACTTGTAGACTGTAGTCTTTTTTTTGAGCACGAGTTCCATAAACTTATTCCAAGGCCTCAATGATCTGTGTTCCTTTTCATTCGAGTTTTACCAAAAATTTGATATTCGATCTTATCTCAAAATATATGTTTTCCAGGGTCGAAAAAAATAGCTTCTCTTTTAGAGGGTCTGAACAATACAGAGACTTGCATGAAACTGATCGCAGGTAACTAAAAGCAAGGTAAACACCCAGTGAAGTATTCTGACATGTTTAAACTTGATAATTTTACTGCTATAATAAAATTCCGCGAACCTTTTGATCCACCCTCGTATGTTTGAACTCATTTTCTGTAGAACCTATCCGTCTTTCGGAGTCACAGATTCGAATGCTGTACAAGTCAAATTTTTCACTTTGTGGTTTTCTTTGTTTATTCACAGCCCTGTGGACTAAATTAACCGTTTATTTAACGATATTATCTACGGAAAGGTTGGAATACACAATGAAAAATAGAAATCCATGCTAATATATATATATATACATTTAATTATAAATTTACATTTACATTTTTCAATGAATTTAGTATAGCGGCTTTCGTAAAATTTATCATAGTTAGCGGGGGGGGGGGGACAAATCTTCATAAACACGCACACATACAAACATACAAACACATGTCTCTTTTATTAGTATAGATGTATGAGCTGGTTTTTCGTATTTGTATAAAGTTTCTCGATGTTTCATATCTTTCCAATCTTTCGTTCTTTTAATTTAAAATCGTCTATCTCTTTTTCTTCTTTTTTCGTTTAATCTACTGAAAATATGTATACACTTCTTAATATATATATATATATATATATATATATATATATATATATATATATATATATATATATATATATATATATATATATATATATATATATTTATATATATACATTTCGCGGATGATTTTATGTAAATTAAAACAGTATCTCAACGCAAGCGTGAATCCCTGAAATGTAATTAATGTTTAATTAAAAACTTAATTGAGATGCAATCTGAAGAAGAAAAAACAACAGCAAAAAAAAACAACAAAAAAAACAACAAACCCCCAAAAACAAGAAAACATAAAAAATCGGGGAAAAAACAAAACAAAACAAAAAACAACAAAGATAACAATTCTGGTTAGACAGTGAAAGAAAAATATATTACAAGAAGAAATGAAAAGAGAAAGCACAGATTTTTTTTGGTGAAAGTAATTTTAAAATGAAATTAAGAAAAAACAAAAACAAAAAAAATCTTATGTTCTTTGCAAATTAACTTAGTAGAATGCCCGTCCTTGGATGGGTTCATATGAAAGTTTGTTTTTTAAATTTTTCTTTTATATTTACTAATGAATCACCATTTATCAAGGCTAAAAGCCACTCGAGGATAAGGTTCAATGGGATGGATGTATTGCAAGTTGAATGATGAAGAATATTATGAAAGGATTGAAAATTTGAACACCCATCGGTACGGTTTATCACAAGTATTTGCTGTCATTGTATTTGAAGGCGACCATGTTGTAGTGTGCAGGAAAGCAGTCTCATGGTAGCGTGCTTCACATGAGCCGGATTCGTCCTAAGATGGAGTATTGCTGTCATATCTGGGGAGGTGCCGCTCGGAGCACTCTTTCTTGAGAGCGTACACAAAATCGACTTCACAATCTAATGGGGGGGGGGTGATCTCTTCTCTTTCCTGCAGACCCTTTCACACAGAAGAGATGTTGCTAGTCTCTCTCTCTACTCTATCGTTATTTTCATGGTAGGTGCTCGACTGAGCTCTAATCCCTGTCCCCCTTGTAAAACATTCACAGCAAGAACTCGTCTGGCTACAACCACAGAAAAGAACTTCCCTTTCTCTCTCTATACCAAAAAAGTTTATTTCCTAGAACATCCCATCTGTGGTACAAGATACCACGAGTCTGCTTCCCAGACGAGTATAGCATGGTCGTCTTCAAGTTTAATGTGAACAAATACTTGTTGAGCCGTCCTTTTGGAAAATCAAGTTCTCTTAAGTAATCTTCTACCCACTGTTTCTTTCCAATCGTTTCGTGGCGGCGATCATCGTCCAACCAACAATCCTTTAAACATTTATCCTCGAGCGGCCCCCGAGCCTTGATAAGCAGTGTCCTATCAGTAAAAAAAAAAATGGGAAGTTTGTAGAAATGATTTCTTCGTTAACATTTTTTCAAACAGACAACAACCGAATAATCTTGTTATTAATAAATGGTTGAAATCCAGAAGTCAGTCCAGAATGGTGGAATTCATAAGTGTTAGGCACCAGCTTTTCACGTAGAAAACATTAGCCAGAATGTCAGCAACTTCAAAAGAAATTTAAAGAAGAAATGATTACAAAACAATTAATGTTATGTATCTCGATGGGTTTTTTTTTTTTTGTTAACACTATGTTTGCTTAGGTAATACCCTTAGATAAACGGTTAATTTAGTCCACAGGGCTGGTAACAAAGAAAACCTGAAAGCAAACAATGAGACTCAAACCGGATTCGAATCTGTGCTTCAGAAAGAGGAACCACCTATGACGGTCGTCGTCTTAACCACGTGACTAACAAACCCAAGTGAAGGTTGGATTTGTACAAATAACTTATTTCTCCAACTTTGTGATGAATCTGTGTTCATTTTTTTTATTTATATTATTATTGCAAACCATAATCTCCTCAAATTTCTATATAACGTCTTCTATGTTTTAAATGTCATAAAAATGTGCCCAGTAAATTTTTAACCCATTGGTACATTTAATTTTTTTTTGGGGGGGGGGGGGGCATTTAGCCCCTTGGCTTCTTAAAAAAATAAAGGGAACTTAACTCATCACTCTCTATAATGTCTTCTATCCAAGTTCTAAAATTAATAAAATCTGTTCAGTAGTTTTCTGATCCATGAGTACATTTATTCTCAAGGGCGGGAAGGCGTTCTGTCTCCCTTTCCTCCCCTAAAAAATAAATCAACCATAGCTCCTCATTATACTCCCTATAGCGTCTTCTATATATGTTCGAAATTTCATTAAAATCTCTCCAGTAGTTTTCAATTCATAGCTACATTTATTTTCAAGGGAGGGCATTGTGTCCCCTTTGTGCTCCTCAAAAATAAATCTGATGGGGGAAGGGGGTTATTGTCTGTCACCTGAGCGGATCCCTCATTAATAAAGAAGTGCCAACAGGACTATACAAGTATTTTCCAGAGTGCCCCTTTTGGGGGAGATGGATTTTTACTCCATTAAAAACCAATCTCATGCAAGTAAATAATGAAAATAACCGTCTCCCTTTCTTTCCCTTTCTCTCCCCCCTTCTCTCTCTCTTTCCTTCTCTCTCTCTCTCTCTCTTTCCTTCTCTCTCTCTCTCTTTCCTTCTCCCTCTCTCTCTTTCCTTCTCTCTCTCCATTATTCATGCCGATTCTTGTTATGCTTTAATATCATGAAAAGAAAGAACAATGCACGAAAGAAAAAAGGCAAAACAGGTGACAAATTTGACCTAAATAAAATATTCTTCTATAACAAATAAATATTCGATTAAAAAGGGTTGTTACTATGTATTATTATGTGGTAATTTCATGCAAATCGGAAATATTTGAATTTTTAAAGATGGATGTTCAAATTAGGGTCCTAAGTGCTCTATTCTCTGGCATGTCTCAGAATTCTTCGAAAACGTGAGAGTGTAGCTTAATTTCTATCCAATATCTGCTATTCAAATTTGATACATATCGAGGATATTTTCAGTGGAGGCGGAGGGGGGCACTTTATGCACCCTTACACCCCTTAAAATATTCAGATGGTCTTGAAATTTGGGGGAATCTTTCTTAATTGGTTTCTAATTCCTCTGATTCTGATTTCCTGCGAATAGGAAATATTTGAATTTTGAGTGTTATGTCACTTTCATGATCTTGGAAAACCATTAAAATATATGAAAACTATATAACATACCAAGTAACCTGCTGATTACAAATATCTCATTGATTTTGCTAGGGGATCAACCATTGAAAACTGATGTCTGGACACATGCACAAACACACACATCTTTTCTATATATAGACCTCCATAGAATGGCATGGAGGGTATTGAAATCCTGAGGAGACTTATTGTCACTCAAATTCCAGATAAACCCGTAATCCACTATCAGTGAGAAATCAATGGTAAATGGTTGTTGCGGAAATGCAGTGATTTGCAAAAGTGATCAAAAGAAGTAGAGAGGGAAATCTGTGGTGACTTGCTGTCACTCAGACTCCAGTGAAACATCACCTGTTTTTACCAGTGGGCGATCACTGATAATGACTCATGTGATAACTCCTACTATATAAGAAATAATAATAAAATATGGAGAATGGTTACACAAATGCAATCATGTTTCAATCATAGATCTCATCAGGCCATTCATATATAAAAATAACTTGATGAGATCTCTGATTGAGAAATGATTGCATTTGTGTAGCCATTCACCATATTTTTTTTACTGACGAGGAGTTTTCACACAAAGTTATTATCAACGATTGCTCACTAACAACGACAAGTAGTGTTCCCTGGAGTTTGAGTGACAACAAGTCTCCCCAGATTTCCAGCACTTTCCACTTCTTTCGATAACTTTTGCAAATCGTTTTGTGTTATTGCAACAGCCGTTTACCATTGAGTTCTCGTTGGCAACGTCCATTAACTCTCTATGGAATTTGAGTGTAAAAAATAAAAATAGACAACAAATAACTTTTACCAAACGCAAGAAAATTTACTTTTCTATCTACCTATATAAGTTTCACATGTGGATAGTGATTGTAAGATTTAATATCTATGAATTTGTTATCGTCACATTTAATCTATCATTCGAATCATATTCCAAGATGGTGCTCGATTTGTTTTGAAGCTGCTTCTAATTTCAGGCTTAAAAGATAGTAAAAAAAAAGTTAGTGGAACCGTAAGCATAAGTCCAAGGTATTATTATTATTATTATTATTATTATGATTATGATTATGATTATGATTATGATTATGATTATTATTATTATTATTATTATTATTATTATTATTATTATTATTATTATTATTATTATTATTATTATTATTATTATTATTATTATTATTATTATTATTATTATTATTATTATTATTATTATTATTATTATTATTATTATTATTATTATTATTATTATTATTATTATTATTATTATTATTATTATTATTATTATTATTATTATTATTATTATTATTATTATTATTATTATTATTATTATTATTATTATTATTATTATTATTATTATTATTATTATTATTATTATTATTATTATTATTATTATTATTATTATTATTATTATTATTATTATTATTATTATTATTATTATTATTATTATTATTATTATTATTATTATTATTATTATTATTATTATTATTATTATTATTATTATTATTATTATTATTATTATTATTATTATTATTATTATTATTATTATTATTATAATAATAATAATAATAATAATAATAATAATAATAATAATAATAATAATAATAATAATAATAATAATAATAATAATAATAATAATAATAATAATAATAATAATAATAATAATAATAATAATAATAATAATAATAATAATAATAATAATAATAATAATAATAATAATAATAATAATAATAATAATAATAATAATAATAATAATAATAATAATAATAATAATAATAATAATAATAATAATAATAATAATAATAATAATAATAATAATAATAATAATAATAATAATAATAATAATAATAATAATAATAATAATAATAATAATAATAATAATAATAATAATAATAATAATAATAATAATAATAATAATAATAATAATAATAATAATAATAATAATAATAATAATAATAATAATAATAATAATAATAATAATAATAATAATAATAATAATAATAATAATAATAATAATAATAATAATAATAATAATAATAATAATAATAATAATAATAATAATAATAATAATAATAATAATAATAATAATAATAATAATAATAATAATAATAATAATAATAATAATAATAATAATAATAATAATAATAATAATAATAATAATAATAATAATAATAATAATAATAATAATAATAATAATAATAATAATAATAATAATAATAATAATAATAATAATAATAATAATAATAATAATAATAATAATAATAATAATAATAATAATAATAATAATAATAATAATAATAATAATAATAATAATAATAATAATAATAATAATAATAATAATAATAATAATAATAATAATAATAATAATAATAATAATAATAATAATAATAATAATAATAATAATAATAATAATAATAATAATAATAATAATAATAATAATAATAATAATAATAATAATAATAATAATAATAATAATAATAATAATAATAATAATAATAATAATAATAATAATAATAATAATAATAATAATAATAATAATAATAATAATAATAATAATAATAATAATAATAATAATAATAATAATAATAATAATAATAATAATAATAATAATAATAATAATAATAATAATAATAATAATAATAATAATAATAATAATAATAATAATAATAATAATAATAATAATAATAATAATAATAATAATAATAATAATAATAATAATAATAATAATAATAATAATAATAATAATAATAATAATAATAATAATAATAATAATAATAATAATAATAATAATAATAATAATAATAATAATAATAATAATAATAATAATAATAATAATAATAATAATAATAATAATAATAATAATAATAATAATAATAATAATAATAATAATAATAATAATAATAATAATAATAATAATAATAATAATAATAATAATAATAATAATAATAATAATAATAATAATAATAATAATAATAATAATAATAATAATAATAATAATAATAATAATAATAATAATAATAATAATAATAATAATAATAATAATAATAATAATAATAATAATAATAATAATAATAATAATAATAATAATAATAATAATAATAATAATAATAATAATAATAATAATAATAATAATAATAATAATAATAATAATAATAATAATAATAATAATAATAATAATAATAATAATAATAATAATAATAATAATAATAATATGTACTCACTAGGAGTTCTCACACAGGTCATCAGTGATTGTTCAGCGACAACCGGTGGTATTCCCTGGAGTCTAAGTGACAACAAGTCTCCCCAGATTTCTAGTATTCTCCACCTCTTTTCGATAGTCACCGTAAATAAATTTGCAGTATCACAACAGCCGTTTACCATTGATTTTTCGCTGGTAAGGACCATTGGTCTTCTCTGGGATTTAGGTGGCAATAAGCCTCCCCAAGGTCCCAGCAGTCTCTGCACTTCCAGTGGAGGTCTGGTTTGTGCTGTCCCTCCTCGGTCTTCTCATCCTCCTTGACCCTATGCAAATATTTTGTGTGGTGTCAGCCTAGGCTGGTACCATTTAAAAAAAAAATATATTTTTAATATTTTTTATTTATTTATTTATCTTTTTTTTTGGGGGGAGCTGTTTATTTTTATTCATTTATTTTTTTTTGGGGGGGGGGGAGCTGATAGTGTTTCTTGTTATTTCTGTTCATTGGTTCATTTTTGTGTTGTGTCAGTTGAGGCCGCTGTAATTTATTAGGGGAGGGGGAGCTTATTAAGTGATGTTTCTTGCATTTTCTGTTTCTTTGTTTGTGGTGTGTTCTTTCGGTAGTTTTGTTTTCTTCCTGTGTTAGATTCCGTGTGATCCTTCGTAGCTTATGCGGGTTAGTTTCCGCATTCAATGATTTTTCTTAAGATTGTAGCTGTTTTGATCATTGCTGTCCTTTGTATAGTTCCAATGATTCCTTTGATTCCAATTTCTCCCAGTCTTTTTCCAGGTTTTTGGGGATTGTTCCTAGTGCTCCTACGATTATTGGTATTATACTGACTTTCTTCATGCTCCATATTCCTTCCAATTCTCTGGCTAGTTCCGTGTACTTGCTTCGTTTTTCCGTTTCTTTGATTTTCACTCTGTGGTCTGCTGGAACGGCGAAGTCTATAGTTTTGCAAGATTTTTCCTTCTTGTTGATTATTATTATTATTATTATTATTATTATTATTATTATTATTATTATTATTATTATTATTATTATTATTATCTTTTAAATCTGAAATTAACACGCAGCTTCCAAAAAAATCGGCCGCCATCTTAGAATATGACTCGAACGATCGATTAAAAGTGACGATAACGAATTCATAGATAATAAATCTTACAATAAATATCAATGACGCTTTGATCGGAAATATGTACGATTTTTATCACCTAAATATTTTAAAATTATGTATTTATGTAATTGTTTTTATTGGTGATAGTAGCTGTCAGATTTGTCTTATTTGTTTTTCACTGCCTAAGTGATAAAAAGTAATGCAGAAGATTGCGTTTTTAGTCGCCCTTAACTTTATAGGACATATTTTTTGTTTATATATATATATATTTTATTAATAAAAACAATTACATAAATACATAACTTAAAAACATTTAGGTGATAAAAATCGTGCATGTTTCCGGGCAAGGCGTCATGGTTCGGTGGTAAAACTCCAGTCTGTAGACAATGATATCGAAGGTTCGATCCTTGTCGAAGTTAGCCATGCTGATGACGGCTGATAAACAGAAACATGTGTCCATGGATTACTTTTATGTACGTATAAAATTAATAAAATATGTGTGTGTATAAATTGAAAAGAAAATATATATATTGGGTTGGTGCAAAAACAATGGCGTTTTTTGACGTTCAACTTCAAAAGACCATAACTTTATACCAAACTTTATTAATCAAAATAAGAACCATTAGAATCAACACATTTTTGCCAACGGGAAACAAGTTTACTTATTCTATTATCATAAAAATCCGGAGTTCTGGAAGCGATGAAGTCATTGAAAGCCGATTCGGCATCATCTCGGTTTTCGAAGCATTTCTCGTGCAGGAAGTTGTTGAGATGCTTGAAAAAATGATAATCGGTGGGCGAGAGGTCCGGTGAATATGGCAGATGAGGCAGAGTCTCGTAGCCCAATCGTTCAGCTTATGCAGGGTTAGTTGTGCAACATGCGGGCGAGCGTTGTCATGGAGGAGAATTGGTCCCTGCATATTGAGTAATTTCGTGTGCATATGTTGGAGCTTCTGGTGCATTTCGTCAATTTGTTGGCAGTACTTCTCCGCCGTAATCGTTTCGCCCGGATTCAAGAAGCTGTGATGGATGAGACCGGTTGCAGACCACCAAACAGTCACCATAATCTTTTTGGCGCAATTTCGGCTTCGGGAAGTATTTTGGAGCTTTGCCGGCATCCAACCACTGTGCTGAACGTTGCCGATTGTCATAGAGGATCCACTTCTCATCACACGTCACAATTCGCTTGAGAAATGGGCAGTTTCTGTTGCGCAGCAAGAGCGTAGAAGACACCTCAAAATGACGATTTTTTTTATTATCGTTCAATTCGTGCGGCACCCATTTATCCAGCTTTTTTGACTTCTCTATTTGCTTCAAATGGCGAACGACTGTTGAGTGGTCGACCTCGAGTTCATCAGCAACTTATCGTGTGGTTTTGTGAGAATCGGCTTCAATTAAGGCTTTCAGATCTTCGTTATCAACTGCAGTCGGCCGGCCTTGACCGTCTTCATCTTCGCGGCTTTGGTCACCATTGCAAAATTTCTTGAACTACGTTTGTGCCATACGTTTGTTAGTGGTTCCTGGGTCAAACGAATCATTGATGTCACGAGCTGTCTCGGCAGCTTTTCGGCCTAGTTTGAACTGGAACAAGAATATCGTGCGGATTTCAATTTTGCCCATGCTGTCGAAAAGCCTGCAAAAACAATAAATGAAGAGATTAAAAATGGAAACGAATAACACGATTCGATAGAGCGATAAACGCGCTTTAATATGACCTATAACAACGCTATATTTATCAATAAATTGATTCAGAAAACATATATAAATATAACATATGTGAGAAAACGCCATTGTTTTTGCACCAACCTAATAGACACTTCTTGGCCTTTTGGCTAAGATCAAAGTGTAGTATCTGTTCCGATGGATACTGCACCCCATAGACTGGTATTGTCTTGGCCTTCGGGGCTTGATTTGCGCCGGTGTATGGGTTTGTCCTGTGCAGTTCTAGGAGGTCCACCCTCCCAGGCTTCGCCTCTCCTCTTTGGAGAGGAGTAAGTTTATTGCTTACTGCCTGATGCGCCCCTACCGGGGAATGCCGACGGGGCTGCCCAGGCAATTTTTAAACCCCACTTTCCCAACCCGATCTTGGGTCACATCTTACTTGTGGGAGTAAGATAAAAACTGGCCTTGTGCCTAACTCCTGGAGAGGAGTAAATCAATACTTTATTTTTTAATAAACGAGATATTTTAATTCCAATGTTCTTTAATTGATTCTCCTCAAATATCCGAGCAAATATGAAAATTAATTAAGAATTGAAATCCACCAAAATGCTTTTTGGTTTCTTCATAAACAAGTGATTCATTTCTATGAATTATTTCGTACAAGTCACATTTTCTTGCTTTAACATTTTAAAGTTCTTTGCTATTCCTCACGTATACAAATATTGAAAGTGTTGGAAACAACTTACATCGAATAATTTTAGAAATCGACATTAAAACAACATTACCTGAACTGCCGAGCAACGCCGGCTAGGGGCATCTAGTATATATAAACATATATGTTTACGCAATCATTATATGTACACAAACCTCTTAAAGCACATTTGTAAAGAATGTATATATATATATATATATATATATATATATATATATATATATATATATGCTTATCTTTGTTAATTACCTTTTTTTTCTTCCTTGATAGTATTTTCCATCATTTTTCCATTAACGAGATATTTCAATTCCAACTTTCTTTAATTGATTTTCCTCAACCAGACGAGCAAATATCAAATGAGATTTAGAATGAAAAGACGAAAAAAAAAAATAAATAAAAAAAGAAGTGAAAGTGCCACGTACAGGCTTAATTAGAATATTTGTATAATTATTTATTAGCTAAATTATAATGATCTTTGCGGATCCATCTATTTTCGGCGTAATGTTTGCATTTTTTAACAATAAAAGTGTTTATTTAATCAAGGGAAAATGATGTATGCATCTATCTATCTATCTATCTATCTATCTATCTATCTATCTATCTATCTATCTATCTATTTATCTATCTATCTATCTATCTATCTATCTATCTATCTATTTATCTATCTATTAGATTAAAGTGTATGAAACACTCGACCGTTTATTAAGCAGAAAAACACAATATCATATCTATCTATAACACTATAATTCCAGAACAATAGGATTCTGATTAGCTTTGGAATGGGCGGTTTTATGTATCGGCAAGAGGGTGCGAGCACTAAAAAAGTAAAAAAAATAAAAAAGAATTACATATTCTGTACAAAACTCGGCTCCAAATTCAAATAAAATAAAATAGAATATATATTTTTCAACCAATGAGAAGAGCTAAAATAATCTCCACTAAATTCAATTCAATTCAATCAATTTGACAAAAAATTAAAACAAGCATGTTTCAGTTACCATGTAGGAAAAGGGTGGTAGAAATTTACACAGAAAAAAATACAGTAATCCAGCAACTGTCCAAATTCACCTTGAATTGATACATTGTTGGCACATTTATAACCTCTCTTGGAAGTCTATTTCAAGGTCAAGGGATCCTGATGGAGAAAGAAGCTCTGCTCTGGTTCAATCAATGAAATAGTTTCTTGTGGTGTACACGTAGACCTCTTTCTGGTGCAGTAGTGAATAGTAGGTCCTGAGGTATATCATAACAACTATTGAGAAGATTGTAGGCCAAAATGAGGTTATGGTGTAATAGTCGGCGCTCAAGGGAGAAAAAGGTTAAGTTTCTTGAGTAAGGCAAATCTCATTTAAAAAATCCGTTAAATTATGTCGATAAACCGCTGGGAGTCAATGCCCACACTATAAAAGAAAAAGAGACATTATCTGCTGTCTAGTATCAATAACTCGTCACCACAACGACATACAAATATTGAAAATGTTGAAAACAACTTACATCTAATCATTTTAGAAATCGACATTAAAACAACATTACCTGAACTGCCGAGCAACGCCGGCTAGGGACATCTAGTACATATAAAAATATGTATGGAATAAAGAGAGAAAAGGAAGAAAAACATAAAGAATGCCACTCATTCTGCTTTTAACCAACATCCAATTATGAGAGAGAGAGAGAGAGAGAGAGAGAGAAAGAGAGAGAGAGAAAGAAAGAAAGAAAGAAAGAGAGAATTGATTTGGTGGTTCAATCGGTTAATTTAGAGGCAGAGATTATGAGTTCGAACCTTCCTCGGGCATAAGTATTTTTACTCTAATTTTGTCCTAAAATGAACTTAAGCATTAAAAATTACAATATTCCGCAGATTGTTTTTGTTTTGCTTTTATTCTTTCTATAACCTACGTACGTTACGCAAATTAGGATCCCAGGTGATGCCAGGTAGCGCTGCTAGTATTACAAGACAGTGCTAAATACTTTAAATTGGTACTGTTATACTTTAAAAATTTTGTTTATTTTTACTTCAGTTCAAAGAGATCAGGCGGCTCCTTCCTGGAGCTAACACTTGATTTCGTTATGATTTAAATTTATATCCGAGGGCTCTTTTAAGGATAGACGTTGTCCCTTTTAGGCTGCTATCTGTATTTTGCTACAGCTTGGTTTTCCAGGGATTGTGTCTAAGTATTTTTGAAGATTTGTTTTTATTAGGCCAGTTGCCCCTACCACAATCGGTATAATTTATTTATTTTTTTTTTCTGTTGTTTTTAAGTAATTCTTGAGGTTTTGATATTTTGTTATCTTTTCACGTTCGGTTCTATTGAGGTCATGGTCATTCAGGACAGTTCCATTAATAATGAGAGCAGTCCTATAAAGTTTGTTCCATGTAACAATGTCTGACTTGATGGTGGAATATAGGAGGGTTTTTCAATGTTTTTCCTGTGTAGAGTTATTACTTCCTTCTTTCTGGACCTTTGGCTATTCTTTTCTGAACATTCTTCTTCATCCGATGCATCTATCTATCTATCTATCTATCTATCTATCTATCTATCTATCTATCTATCTATTAGATTAAAGTGTATGAAACACACTTAACGTTTATTGATGAAAATAAATGACATCTTTTTTTTTTTAGAAAAATGAAAGGGAAAGTCTTTTGTTTTATTACTTGACTTTTCCCTATTTAAATATTTGAGGTGGCGTAGTGAAGTGATTATGACATGGACTGACGACCTTGGCATGCCAAGTTCGAATCCTGTCTGTTCCATAGCACTACTCTCACCTATGGATATTGGCAACCTTCATGTGATCCTCCCCCCCCCCCCTGTAAGTACCTGAAAGAATTGAGGAGACCAATGCCGACACCAGAATAAAAAAATCCTACGATTTCTGATTCATATAAATTAACTTTAACTTACAAATATTTGTTTTATAGATTAGAACCAAAAATGACCAGAATTCATCATCATCATCATCATCGGTTTAACGTCCGTTTTACATCCTGGCATGTGTTAAATGGCTTTAAGAAACTGATTTCCAAAGTAACCTATCTCTGGCCAGGTCTTTATGCATCCCTCTTTTCCTCAGGTCCATTTTTATCACTACCTCCCATATTTTTCTTGGCCTTCTCCTGTGAACTGAACCTGCTACCCCAACTGTTCTACATCTACTAACCCAAGAACTCTCATCCATTCTTTCAACGTGGCCATATCATCAAAGTTTACTCTTTTGGACACATCACCCTATATTGTCCAGATTTAATCTTCCTTTGAGATCATCAGAACTAAGCCTGTCTTTAAGATTCACATAACACATCCATCGTCTCATTCTCATATTATTTCTCTCCATGCAACACATGTCCTCTACCCTCACTGATGCTTGACCTTTTGGCTGGGAGGAAAGTGTAGTATCTGTTCTGATACTACACTTAATCTTTTCTGTTCTCGGTCAATAAAGGAGAAATCCTTCTAAACTGAAGCAATTTTTATTTTTGTTCCAATCAAGCATGCCCTTTTTTTGTGGAAACTGGGTTTTCCTCAGATTAAAACCGACTTTGTGTCTAATTCTCCCCTCATGGGGAGGCAAATAAATAGTAACAACCATGATTGTGTGGTGCGTCAACGTATATTGTCAATTAAAAACAGACTTTGTGGTCATAATTTTCAAAAAATATCGTTTAATCAAACTGCGATTAAGTGAAAATATTATTTTTGTTTTTAATTTAATTTCAAATTCATTTAAAAAAAGAGTTTGTTCTATTAACTTAAAAATGTTAAAAATCTGTTAATTTAATCTATTCTGGACAATTAAAATTGTTTTGAGGGACAATGAAAAAATTGTTTTGAGGGACAATTAAAAAAATTGTTTTGAGGGACAATAAAAAAATTGTTTTGAGGGACAATGAAAAAAATTGTTTTGAGGGACAATGAAAAAAATTGTTTTGAGGAATAATAAAATAAAATTGTTTTGAGGGACAATGAAAAAAATTGTTTTGAGGGACAATGAAAAAAATTGTTTTGAGGGAAAATGAAAAATAATTAGACTGGAACGCTGCTATTTTACACTACAATATTAAAAAAAATAGAAGTTTAGTCGGGGATCCAATTGGATTTCACTTAAATCAGTCGGGGTTGACTATATTACCTGGGTGTCACACTAGACAGAACCCTATCCTTCAAGGAACACTGCAAGAAGGTAAAGGAGAAGGTTGCTACAAGAAACAACTTGCTGACTAAACTTGCAAATTCAAACTGGGGAGCTGACCCTAAAACCCTGCACACAACAGCAAGAGAGTAGAAAGTGGACCTTGAGTTTACTTTCGGCAACCTCGTAAGTCTTGCTTCTCTTATTTTGTCCTTTAGTCCTCACATTTCATGAGCGATGTTTCTGACAAATGAGGAAGAATTGCTGTTTTCTGGGTCGGAATCTATCCATCTAACACTTATCGTTGGCTAATTTTTTTACCTTGAAATGGTATTTCATTTAGCTCTTTATATCAAGTGGCTTCATAACTTGTCTGGAGCGATTTCCATTAAAAAAGAAAGATTTATTTTCTTTTGTACTAACATGTAATCTCTTGTGTAGTAATTGGTACGTGGTTCGGTTGGTTAACACAGGCATGTCCAAACTCGTGTAGTAATACATTGAGAGAATAGAACATGCTCACGGCTAAAAGACAAGATATACCAATCGGCAGAGATGAAGTCTGGGTATATGCCCGAGAATGTAAGCGAGCATACAACATCTCCATATGGAGTATACAACACATGTACTTATGAATCTGCTACAGTTTTTATGAACTAGCAGCAAATAGATTTCCCCACTGTCCACCATGATGTGCTGCAAATTGAACCACTGACCATCGTTAATGGAGCAACAGTCTGACCGTTTACGATAAATAAAACTTCTTCTTTACATGTATGTTCTGAATTATGATTTAATGTTTTCACACATTTTAAAGAAATATACACATTATATAGAGGATGACCTATTCGCTGTTATCAATCTGCAATCGATTGATGTTAGTTTTTTTTTTTTTTTTTTTGTAGTAAAGGCCTCATATCACGTCGAGGTCACCAGTGTTAGGATTGCTCTTATTTCCCTGTACTAATCTACGGGGAAACCCAGACCTCCTAAATACGCTATGAGAAAACACGAAATAAGGGAAAATACACCCAAGTACAATATACACATTTATTTACATATTAAGAAACATAAAACGGCTACGACATAACATTACAGTACATACAATATTTCGTTTACTCACCACTTGGGGTGGAGGCCTACTAGAACTGGTAGGGTGTACATCGTTTCGACCACGTGGTATCCTGACCAGTGCGGCGAACTTCAACCTTACTCTTCCGCTTTGTCCGTCGCTAGTCTCCTTTCTCAGGGGACACTACCCACCGGTGCCCCTAGCAACCGGTGTCATTCATCTTATTCCCCTACAATGTCCTCCTACTTACACTCCCTGACCTTTCCAAATGGTCACCCATCTAGTACTGGTCAGGCTCAATGTCGCTTAACTTTGGTGATCTAATGGAAATCAGTGTGTCAACATGCCTATAGTCGTATATTAAATTGAACTAATGACTATCTAACAGGAATTGTGACACAGACTACCGCCTGTGACCAATCAAATCATCGTTAATAAACATTTCATGGCATAATGGATACTGTTATGGCTTATGAAATCTGCTATGCCAAGTTCGAATCCTATGCTGGTCATTTACACACTAATGGAGACAACTTTATACCAAGCTATGGGTAAAATAGCTACTTGTGTTCGATGAATTGTATACAATGAATCGTTTATTACAAGAATTGGAACACATACATTGAAGACATTGCCAAGGCTGCCGCAAAGAAGGTTAGCTCCCTCTACCGTGCTAGTGGACTCCTTACACCTGACATTATCCTGTATCTCTACAAAGCCACCATCCGCCCATGCATGGAGTATTGTTGCCACATCTGGGCTGGTGCATCATCTACTAGTCTCTCCCTCCTTGACAAAGTCCAAAAAAGAGTAGTCAACCTAATAGGTCCCTCACTGTCAGCTAAGCTCCAGCCCCTGTCCCATCGCCGCAATGTGGCATCCTTGTGTTTGTTTTACAAATACTTCAATGGATTATGCTCCGATGAGTTGGCTACTCTGGTGCCCCCTCGACGTAAATTCACTAGACTAACTCGACATTCTACTAAATGTCATTCATTCACTGTGGAGGTCCCCAGATGCCGGAGAGCATTCTACTCAAATAGCTTCTTTCCTCGTGCTGCTGGCCTCTGGAACTCCCTCCCTGCCCCCTGTGTCCCCGACAGTACTGACATGCAGAAATTTAAAACTAATGTAAACAGACATCTCGCTGCTCAGATCCCAATTTAAGCTGAACCACTAATCCTTCTCCCCTTTCCTTTTTCTCAGTAGCCCCTTACGTTTACAGTGGCGTCCTGCCTTGTTTGGGGTGAATCATGTAAAAAAAAAAAAGAAAAAAAAAAGTATTGTGTTTCAGCATTAATGTTAAGTAGGTTAATGTGTTGAAGAAAAAAAGCTGCATCAACGATTGTTCCTATTTACTTGCCTCCCCACGAGAGGCAAAGTTAGACACAAGGTCGGTTTTTAATGTGGGGGACCTCCAGCTCCCCCAAAAGGGACACTCTGAATTGAGACAAAAATAAAAATTGCCTAAATCTAGAAAGACTTGTTCTTCACTGACCGAGGACCGAATATACTATGTGTAGCATCAGAACAGATACTACACTTTGTTCCTAGCCAAAAGGCAAAGTTGTTATTATAAAGATACTTCACACAACATAAGGTTTCCCAGACCCCTAGTTTCAGTATAGTTGCCATCTAGATGGCCGCCGCAGCAGCAGAGAGAGGGGGTAATATAGCGAGCAGAAAAAGATTAGTTTGGGATTTTGTCTTTTTATTTATTTATTTTAAAATATTTAACTGGCTCATCCGATCTCAGTGGGTGACCCAACAGGTCACTTTTTTTCTTCTAATATTTTTTAGGTTATTAAAACATATTCTTTATTAGTTACATTACAACATGAAACACGCTAAATATACATCGGAAAACATTTATATATATATATTTGTGTTATAATGAAATAATTCCAGGAGTATAAGAGCTCAATGTAATAAACAGAGCAAGAATAAAATAAAATGTAATCGTCTAAATAGGATGCTTGAAAATACCACAAGGTTGAAATAAATTATTGCATCGATGATTATGTAATTTCGTGTTACTACATTTTATTATATATATATATATATATATATATATATATATGGGAAATGAAAAAGGAAAAACCAAGAGATATTTTTTATATATTTATCAACATTTCGTCTTTATTGTAAGACTTCCTCAGGATGATAATTCTAAGAAAAATGTCATGCAAGTATATATATATCAGGACTAGCGGGACAGTTATAAAAGTGTGGGGGTGGGGGCTCTCCTAAAAAGTGTGTGGGGGGGGGGCGGATGCATATATAACTTCATTATTGATGACCGTAAAGTGGGGGGGGAGCAAGTAAAAAAGTGGGGGGCTTGAGCTTCCCCCCCCCCCCGGTGCCGCCGTCCATGTATATATATATATATATATATATATATATATATATATATATATATATATATATATATATATATATATATATATACATATATATTAAGAGAAAAATGTCTTTAATTGCTTTCTCCTAAAAAAATAGCTACATCCGCAGTAGGCAAATATAATTATTAATAAGTTGACGATTAATGAAAAAAGAAGACAATTCAAACACAGATGAAAGAAAAATAATGCTGATGTGTAATTTACACGGATGTTCCAATGGTGATGCGAGCTCAGTCAAGATATTTATGAATTTTAACAAATATAACATTTGCAAGGGAGATAACTCTGTCATTTTTGGTAAGAGTTATTGAACTTGTACAATTGCTAACTTTTCTGATTCGTGAAGATGAGCCGCGAGAAATGTATACGGACGCTAATTTTACATTGTAGTTATTAACAAACAGTTGTGTCTAGTCTGTAGGTGCTGTGGGATTACATCCTCTATTTATTTAGATGCATAAGGGGAGTCTTCTTATTTTTTGTTGATGTGTATCTTGTTATTGCAATTTTTAAATGTTTTATCATAATTAAATTTCTACGAACTCTGATCATTTTAAGAAGTTATTTTTACTTCTTAAAATGATCATATGGAAAGCATATAAATATAAAATAAATGGTACTTTACTAATTAAAAGGCGTAAATTGTTTACAGTGAAATGGGTTTGGGAAGTATACTATGACGAAGGAAGGAAGATGAAGTAAGGAAATGGATGACGATTGATTTGAAGTAATAGAAGGGTCACCAGCGAGCAAGTGCTAACTTAATATAAATAGAGTTTTGCCAATGAAAAATCAGACAAAACATAATTAAGTAACAAAAAATTTATATAACTATAAGTTTACATGAATATAAAAGTAATTTTTAGTGAAGAAATGTTCATTTGGAGAAAGTTTATACAACTCATGTTTTTAGTAGGAAAATGTTCAGTGAATATCAGCCACGAGGGCTAAAGATGTGTATGTCTAGCGTGAATATGCGTATGTCAGTATCAGGAAGCATGGCACTATGTGTGTGTGTGGGGGGGGCTACTTTGTTCTGTTAGTGCGTTCTTTGGGGTTCTCTCAAGGTCTGCCGACTTGGATCTCTTTTTCCTGGTTATTTATTCGTTTTTATAGGGGTTTCCAAGTTCGCATCTACTTGTTAGATTTTAGGTCCAAAACGATATTCATTGGTTGAAAAATATTGAGTTAACACGTTCCTGTGAAAACTCTAACTTGTTTTGGAAGTGACAAGGAGAGCATATTTCAACCGGAGAAAGAAAGAGGGTGGCTATTCAAGCCAGTCGCTTTATTTCCATTCATTCACCATAATACCCAAGGAACTTATATTTACTTAAAATCATGCTTTAGTAAAGACAAAAAATCACATTTAACTAAAAAAAACAGCAATGGTTAGATGTATCTCTATCACTCATCAGTGTAACTAAACGTAACAAGTGTATCCACACTTAGATTTGAAACCTGAATGGTCGGTAAATATATATAAAATTATGAAACTAGTTAACGTTTACCTGTGTCTTTTTTTTTTGTAAGCTTCATTTTGAATTTTATAATTCAAATATGAAATAAATGAAATTCCCAGTCTTATTTTTATGGATAAAAAAAATAACCGCGTTGCATTTTGTCTTATTTATAAAATATTTTTTTTTTTTATGTCTTTACCAGAAACAACATCGAATAAATACACTGAGTACATATACGGTGTGTGAAAAGTAACTCTCTATTATTAAGTGCTCATAATTTATTATTGAAATATAATTCTTACAAGAAATGAATATGATAAGAAAGTGTATAGCATAGGGTTTTATTTAGAATTGAATAGAGGCGCCAGCATTCGCCACCAGCTTCTTAAACCGCCTGGGAACCGCATCAAATGATTTCACAAGAAACTCATTTTATTTTTTTGTGTGCTTGTGGGAAGACATACACAAGTGAAATATGGCAGTTCAAAATAAATTAACAGGAAAACTTTGATATACTTATGTATCAGGAAAAAGTAGATATCTGCACCAAAAATTAAGAAAAATTATGGAGTAGAATTTTAATAAAAAATAAAAATCAGTTTTAGCGTATATGTCCGATTCTTTTTTTTTTTAACTTAGTTCACCCCAAAAAAGGCAAATTGCCACTGTAAATGTAAGGGGCTACTGAGAATTAGGGTGGAAGTTTAGAGAGTCATCCTAAATTGGGAGCTGTGCAGCGAAATGCTTGTTCACATTAGTTTTAAATTTCTGCATGTCTATACAGTCGGGGAAACAGGGAGCAGTGAGGGAGTTCCAAAGGTAGGAAGCTTGAGGAAAGAAGCTATTGGAGTAGAAGGCTCTCCGGCATCTGGGGATCTCCACAGTGAATGGATGGGATTTAGTTGATTGTCAGGTTGGTCGAGTGTATTTATGTCAAGGGGGCACCAGAGCAGCAAGTTCATCGGAGCACATTCCATTGAAGTACTTGTAAAACAAGCACAAGGATGCAACATTGCAGCGATGGGACAGGGGCTGGAGCTTGGTGGATAGTGAGGGACCTATCAGATTAGAGACTCTTTTTTGGACCTTGTCTAAGAGGGAGAGACTAGTGGATGGTTCACCAGCCCAGATGTGACAATGATACTCCATGCATGGGCGAATGGTGGCTTTGTAGAGATATAGGATCATGTCAGATATGAGAAGTTTCCTAGCACGGTAGAGACAGCCTACTTTCTTTGCAGCAGCCTTGGCAATGTCTTCTATGTATTTGTTCCAATTCATGTTACCTGTGAATGTTAGGCCGAGGAGTTTGAACGTTGGACTCTAAGGTAGGTGTTATTTGCCATTGCAATCGGTGGTTGAAGAGGTTTCTTGTAGTTGTTGAAAAAAATTAGCTTTGTCTTAGCAGCATTAAATGTTACCATCCATTTATGACTCCATTCCACTACAGACTGGAGGTCACTTTCTAAGGATTCAGTCATTGCCTCAGATATGTGTGCGTCCGTTTTACCCACATGATAAGAGTAGAGCGTGGTGTCGTCAACAAATATATCCATATCAGACACAATGTCATCAGCGAGGTCTTTTATGAAAATCAGGAACAATAAAGGTCCAAGGATCGATCCCTGGGGTACACCTGCATTTATGTCATGTTGTTTTGATGAACGGCCATCGAGGACAACCTGGATCTTTCTGTTGGATAGGAAGGATCTAATTATATAAGGTTGGAACGAACCCATTTTATGTCTTTAATTTAGTAAAAGAGAGAAAAAGGGGAGATAAGACGTAAAATGGGTTCAGTCCAATCTAGAATTGGACATATACGTTAAAATTGATTTTTATGTTCAATTAAAATTCTACTTGATAGTTTTCCGTAATTTTTGTGTAGATATCTACATTTACCTGATACGTAAGTATTTTATTTACCTCCTCTCCAAGAAGTTAGACACAAGGTCAGGTGTGGGTTTTTTTTTCTAGTTGAATGATAATGAATACCATGAGAGGATTTAAAATCTCCACATCAAAAAAAAAAGAAGCCGGCCCAGAAAACAGCAATTCTTCACATTCCCCTGAGGGAAGCTTCTGAAAAGGGGGAAGAATAGCTGTTTTCAACTGTCAATCTATTTATCTTATTAACCTTTATCCTCAAGTGTATTTTTGCCTTGATAAGTGGTGACTCATTAGTAAAAAAAAAAAAATCGAGTTACTTGTGAAATCAGTTAATGCGGTTCCCAGGCAGCTTGAGTAGCCGACGGTGAATGCTGTTACCCATATTGAATTTGAAATAAAACCCAAAATAAACCACTTTTATATTATGTTCATTTTCTATAAGAATTATATTGTGTATATAAATTGCAAACACTTAATAAGGAATTACTTTCCACACACCATGTATATATCGAATAAATATAACATGTTAATAATGCATATTAACGAGTTTTTTTTTAATTGAATCTACCGCAGAGTCTATGTCGATAGTAACATGAGTATTGATATTAAAATAGGACTTTAATGTTGAATGTTTCAGATTAAATACAGACTCTTTCATAAATGTGGCATAGTTTTACTTGAAGACAGTTTCTTTTCTTACATTCAAACCTTTTCTTTATTTGCACGTTTGAATTAAGGTTGAACATCTGACGACGGGAAATGTTCAGAACTTCCATCAGACCACACGGATGCAAGTGAGATTGTAATATAATAAAATAAAATAAAATAAAGTATATATATATATATATATATATATATATATATATATATATATATATATATACTTTATTTTATTTTATATATATATATATATATATATATATATATATATATATATATATATATATATATTTCATGATTTTTGGGGGAGTATAAAATCCCTCGATACAGCCTTTGTTAAGAGAGGGCGAAACCGGTCGGCTGGCATATTATTATTATTATTTTTCTTTTCACCTTTTCATTAACTTTTAATCATGAACGATAGAATTCGTCTTCCCTTCATGCTTGCAATATATATATATATATATATATATATATATATATATATATATATATATATATATATATAACATTAAATAAACACTGGTACAATTGACGCCAATTAATCTGCATTTCTACGCCCAAGATTTAAAAAAAATATTGGTTTTATGTTCATTTTGTCAATATATTTGAACAACTTGATTAATTAAATATATATATATATATATATATATATATATATATATATAAATTTAATTAGGAATTCAGTGTTACTTTCAATAGTAGAATATTTTATGACAGCTGCTTTTAATAGGATTAATCTCTTGCTAAAGCTTGTTGACAACGGCCCCGTGGGCTAAGACGTTGAAATTTGAGTTTGAAACATAACTGACGATTCCTATAAGGATGAAACATATACGTATGTAGATAAAAACAAATATTTATAATTATATATATATATATATATATATATATATTGTATTAATAAAAAAGGTGGAGTCTGCATAACTTATTTCACCGTTATATGTCTTAATTTACTTCAGTCCGTGTCTATCCGTTACACCTCTGCATTGTATTGCCTTCTATGAATCACCTTCATATATACACACTAAACAATGCTTTAAGCAAACTATATTAACCTCTTTTCTTTTCTTTTTCAGGTTGAACAAAGATTTTAAAGCCTCCATGTTTTCGAAAGAAGGATGCGATTTTTCGATGTTGCCATCCTTTTGTCTCTGGCCATTCCTTGTCGGAGTGTCAACCTCACCACCTATACAGTACTCGAAGGTACGGTACCCGGCACCTATCTAGGCAACATTTCCACTGATGCAGGTGTGATTACCAATTCAACATCACACAATGACGGCTTCAGGTTTCTCCAACTGAGCTCCGAACTCATCGGTCGCTCTTTGTCTCTGTTTCAGGTGACAAAAAGATATGGCGAACTTTACACCGCCCGGAAAATCGATGCCGAAATTGTTTGCAAGTTTCATGTAGAGTGTTACAAGATTATCGATATTGCGGTACATCACGACTCGTCTTTTGTAAAATTGATCGAAGCGAAGATAATAATCGAAGATGTCAATGATCAAGCACCAAAGTTTCCGTCGAAGGAAGTTAGCGTTGAGTTTTCGGAGAGAGACTCTAAGGGGATGCAAATGTCAATTCCGAACGCTGTAGATATGGATGTCAGTGTCAGGAATTCTCGGATCAATTATGAGCTGAAGAAGGGAAAGAAAGATCCATTTTCTTTGTCCGTTTCAGAAAGAGTTGACGGAAAGATCAAGTTATCAATTCAGTTGGAAGCAAATCTGGACAGGGAATTGGTTGATACGTATTTGCTCCAACTTGTTGCTCGGGATACAGGTTTACCAATAAGAGAAAGCGTTTTAGATGTCAGGATCCTTGTTAGCGACGAGAATGATAATGCGCCGACGTTTAGCCAAAGTCTTTATAATATCACAATAGGCAAATTTCACGAAAGATCGGAACCAGTGATTTCTCTCAGTGCGACAGATTTTGATTCGGGTGACAATGGCCAGGTGACTTTTACATTCAGCTCAGATACATCAAACGCAACAAAAAAACTGTTCAAATTAAACAAAGAAACTGGTCAGATTTTTTTAAGTCATGGTTTAACTCTGACCTCAGAGAGACAGTTCAAGTTGTATGTTGAGGCTGAAGATGGAGGAAAACCTCCCTTAAGTTCGGTAGCAATGATTTTAATAGATGTTGTTAGTGAGGAAAATCATCCCCCGATCATAGACGTAAATATAATCTCGGAGGGTGACGGTGTCGGGATATCTGAGGATAGCAGTATAGGCAGTTTTGTCGCGTATTTAAAAGTGACAGATCCTGATAAGGGGCAAAATGGAGAGGTCTCCTGCAATTTATATCACCACAAGTTCCAACTCAAGCCGCTTGCTACAAAAAAGTATAAAATAGTTTTAAAGAATCCCCTTGACAGAGAGGAAGAAGCCATTCATGATTTAATAATCGAGTGTAAGGATGAAGGATCACCATCCTTGAGAAGTGAGAAAAAACTTTTTATCAATGTCTTGGACATAAACGATGAGCGACCGCAGTTTTCTAATACAACATTTAGATTTTATGCCGACGAAAACGAAAAACCTGGGTTCAAAGTTGGTCACATTAATGTCTCAGATCCGGACACCGGAAGTGGATGTCAGTTAAGTTTCTCTTTGCTGACGAGCAACGAAGAGTTCCTGCCTTTTAGAATTTCCCAAGATGGGTTGGTTACCACAAGTGCATTGTTAGATCGTGAGTTTCAAAACCTTTACAAGTTCCAAGTCTTTGTGAAGGATCATGGGATACCGTCGCTCAGTGATATGGCTGATGTTATCATCGAGGTAGCAGACAGGAACGACCATGCCCCATATTTCACGTTTCCAAGCGTGAGTAAATATAATGAATATTACATACTATCCACGATACAGCCAGAACATAACGCACATCAGAGCAGCTGATGACGACATCCAACAGAACGCACTGCTCAGATACAGAATAATGAAAGGCAATACTAACGAGCTTTTTACGATCGGTCATTATTCTGGCGTGTTATCTTTTAATCATATGGCCGGTAAAATCGAGGCGGGCACGTACGAACTTGAGATTGTTGTAAAAGACAGCGGCGTCCCGACTCTTTCAGCTACGACGTACGTGTTTTTGGTCCTCTCCATCAGCCAGAGATCTTTTGAGACGGGTGACGGAGATAATACAGATGCAATGATTTATCTCAATGTGGCCATTGTTATTGTAATAGTGTCGGTGACGCTGGCCATATCGGTTGTGCTTCTCCTTACGATGTGCTACATCTGCTATTCAGACAAGAAAGTTACGACACCGAAACAGATGGATCCCTCGAAACCAGAGAAGGAGTACCTTGCTGTTGCTGGCACCATTCCGAAAGAAATAATTGTTGGGAGCCCCGCACGTTTTTCGCCAGAAACCGTTATGGTTACATCATCAAACACCAGGTAGGACTTGGCATGTATATCGTGATAAGAAAGCAAAATCGAGATTGATAATGGGATAATTGGGAACAAAAATAGAAACATACGCTTCTTTTTAATATTGTCATATTTTAAGCGTTTTCTAAAACAAATGCAAGATCGTATCCAAGCTGTACAAAAATGTCCCAATCACTAACTGCACTTGCGTCGCTGCTGCTGCTATTCACTCTAATCCCCTCCTCCCACTACTTCTCGTTTCAATCGCCGATCAATGCCAAACATACTCTACTCTTATTTTCCTTTCCTTCATTATTAATGTCATTTATTTATGGCATCCTCTAACTCTCCTTATCTGAAGCTCCTGCTGCTACTTCTATTCATGGCCTCCTTTCAGTCTTGAGAGACAATGGATACTCCCTGTAAGGGTGGCTGCATGCGTAACTGTGAAGCAAGGGTTGCACAATCTCGAACCACACCTCTCCTGAGTTGGCACTGCTTGCATCCAGTGGCAAGGAGAAGTCCAGGACGACTCGAAACAATGCCGAGATAAGCAGAGAGATAATACAGCACTTGGTGTTCCTAAATGGTCACCCAGGCTCTTCGATGATCTGACAGGAACCGGTGTGTCAACATAATTATGCCGTATTGCTACTACTAACTCCTCTGTGAAGCCCTCCATTCCCACCTCCCACCACTTCTCGTCTCATTCACCTTTCACTAACAAAAATTCACTGCTGATATTCTCCTTTTCATTGTCTTCTTTGTTTACGTCATTTATTTATGCCATCCTCTTACTCTCCTGCTACTACTACACCCTCTATTTCCCTCCTCCCACCATTTCTCGTCTTATTCGCCCTTTCTCCCACCAGCTAAAGCATTCAATGTGCAAGCAAGCAATTAAGATTATCGGAGTTCTAATATTATACAGATTTGTGGTAATTTACTTGCTACTTTCGTTATGAGGCGTTGAGCAGTTTTTATCCGTCTAATTTTAACAAAATACCTTATAAGGAAATTGACAACATCTTTGAAGCACGCATGAAAATGTATTTAAGTAAAATATTTTGAAAATCAACAATCATGCAATTTAAATGAAAAAATCATTTATTTCATTTTTTTTTTTTTTTTGCAAGCTTTCGTTGTAGAACAGCTTTGTCAGGTGAGACTGTCTTATAGTTTTCTTTTTTCTCTTCTTCTTTCTCATTTTGATGGTATTAACCCCGAGGGGTCGAATCACGGTAAAGGCAGAAGACCACGTCAAGTCCTAGAAGACGTTAGGATAAGTAGAGTCCGGTTGATGTTGTGCGCAGATTGGCGCTTTTTTTTCAAAAAGTGTTGATTTTCAAAAATATTTCACTTAAATATTTCGCATTATTTCCCGCGTTTCATGTTTTTTTCCTTCTTCTTTGATAATTTATTTGAATAAATCATTTTATTTTTCAAAATCATCATATTTTTCAAAATCATTTTATTTTTCATTTTATTTTTCATTTTTTAATAATTACAATAGTAAAATCCATTTTCAGATAAATTGTGGTTGAAACTTGAAATTAGAGTTCTCTCCCCCTTATTTGACTCTCCTCAACTTAAAGATATTTTTTCGGATCTACAGTTCACAAGCACAAACAATTTTAATTTATTTTTATTTTAAAAAAAATTAGGCATTTTTTTTTATTAATACTTAAAAATATAACTTTAGTAAAGGTGTATTTTGTTTTCAATAAATAATACATTTTCACTAAGATTTTATGAAAAATAATAATAAAAATATTCCGTGATCGTTGATTAATAAATACTGAAAATTTCATTAAAATTGGTTGATTTCCTGAATTTTGGTGAATCTTTAAGTGAAGGGAGGGTCAAAATGTTTTTACATTTTAGGAATCGGCCATTGATTTTATGCGAACATATAATTCAAGTCCTATAACTCTTTATTAATTTAAACGAGTTATCGCCCTTACTTTATGTATTAAATTAAAATAAGCGTATTGTTTGGGGATTATTTAATGCGGAAAAAAAATAACTATTCTAAATAATATAATCTATGCGATTAATTGATCACAAATTACTATTTTTATCCACACCTGGTGGAAATTATCGCTTTATAGATATCCTGAAGGTATTAGAGCGCATTTGTTAAAACTTTTATTCGTTATTCTTTTCTTTTTTTTAAGTTTTAAAACCAGTTTTATAAATTTGAATAAAAAAACTTTTAACAAATGTATAAAAAAAAGTCTTTTATTTATTATTATTATTATTATTATTATTATTATTATTATTATTATTATTATTATTATTATTATTATTATTATTATTATTATTATTATTATTATTATTATTATTTCTTCGTTTTTTTTCTACGTAAAAAAATGATATTGTTTTCCAAAATTGAAATTGGCTTTTTGTCAGATTTTGCTAAAAAATAAAATGGAGTTGTCTTCCTTACATTCTGCAAATGTACATATTAGTACGTAGATGGCCACAACAGATTCAAATGCTTAGGTTATAAATAAATTTTTTAAAAAAATGTAAATGTTTTCTTTTTTCTGGCATACAATTTATAAACTATTATAAAAACCTTATTTACAAAAGGTGACATAAAAGTTCAACTTTATACACGTTAAAAAATTCATGTTTATATTTACTTTGTTGTTGCCATCCTATTCTAAATAATCTGTTTTAACTGCGAAGTTCAAAAAGTCTTTTGTTGATATATCCGGAACATCAGGAAGTTTGATCAAATTTCCTGTTGTCAGGCCGAGAGCAGACCCAAAGCTTTCCCTTGAATAACGGCGATGGAGAGGCGCTCGTAAAGCCAAGTCAACTCACTATGGTTCCCGATATGGCGTGGCATTGATAGACCCAGGCGGTTGAGAAAGTCTCTTATGTTTAAATAAATTCATAAATTCAACAGTTTTCGCTGCGATTTCATCCTATGGTTTCCAATTACAATATGATCGCTGAAAACTAAAACTCTACATGGACGATCATATGCTAGCAATTGTTGTGAATACATGATAAGGAACAAAATATCTAAATAATGCAGAGGATACATTTTATCAATTTCTTGGATTAGTTTTTTTAAAGTTTTCAACCCAAACGAACGAAATGAAAACACGGATCCGACCTGAAACCCTAAAGAAACGCCCTGCATTAAGCCCAACACTAACCCTAAATCTGCAGTAGAGGCCGAGAAAGATTATGCCCTCATTAACTTTAAAATGGTATAAAGTCTTACGTCAGTACAAAAAAAAACAACATTTTTTTTTATTGTAACGATGTTTCTAGTTGAACAATTTAAAATCTTTGTGTATGGCAGTCATGTTGGAATTAGAACTCTTAAACGGAATCGTTGCCGATTTTTCCTATCAATTTAAATAATGTTTCTTCTGTGCAGTCAACATAGAATGCGTAGATTAAAATTTCCATTCTAATGAAAGATTAATTAATTATAAGGACTTTTGTTTGTTGTTTATTTATGAAAATATGGTCTTTTAATAAGTTAAATCGTTTTAAAAACTAAGAGGAAAAATTCAATCGCAGGATGCTGACCGGGTCCCCCATATTGGCCAACGAGGGAACACCTGCCGATCATGACACTCAGCTCTTCCTTCTGAGTTCCACGGCATTTATTCTGATTTTTTGTCTTGCTGCGTTTTTTTACTATCTCGTCTGTTGTAACTGTCCTGTGTTTATGTGTGTGTGTGGTAGTGTACCTTATATCTCATGAAAATGAGAAATAAACACTATCCCTGTAACAGGATCACAGGTAAATTAAGCCTGGGCCTGGTGTTGCCACAAACATCAAACTATGAAAATCAGAATAAATGCCGTGGAACTCAGAAGGAAGAGCTGAGTGTCATGATCGGCAGGTGTTCCCTCGTTGGCCAATATGGGGGACCCGGTCAGCATCCTGCGAATGTTGGCTCCTATAATTTCAGGAACAAGCAGATCACAAATCAAAAACAGGTAACCTCTCTAATTCCAGGTACGACAATAACACAGACCAACCACAAGAAATCAGGAATGAACAAAACAATAAACCAAAAAGCCATAGAAAGGAATGGACCACAAAAGAGAATAGACTGGTAATGAAATGCTACTACAGAAGCACACCCAAAGAAAGAGGCTTTCAGAAGTGAATGAAAAATTAATGGGACATGTTTACTGATAGCAGTCTAAGTACTAAGTAAAATTCAGTTCTAAGTGATGCTCTTCTGGAGGTTGAAGGTTCAATCCTCAGTGCGGGCGATACTAAAAATACAATTGCGAATTACTTAAGACTTCTACCCAGTCATGGCTGACAGAACGTGAGAATGCTAGCCCCGTGGATTAAATAAAAGGTTCTGTTCAAATTTCCATACAGATTCATGAGTTCGACAAAAAGATTCATGAGTTCGACAAGATACATCTGAGGAAGGTTGGTAGTTACATCGGCAAGTAGGTTGTGAGAATAACACTCAAGATGAAAACAAGAGTCTGTACAATCCAAATAATAGAAATGATAGCAGATCCTTAAGAGAGGGTGATTCTCAGAGCTGGAACTAATGGAAATCAAACAAAAGGTAAATGGTGTAACAGATTAAGAAAAACAGGTAGAAGAATGGCAAAACATAAACACTGAAACTAAGGAGACCAAAGACTACGAAATCACAGAACTCACTGAGGAAGAAACAAGAGAAGTTGAAAACTTCAAAATGTTTATGAACCGGAACAAAACAAAACTCTCATCCCTAAGGAACAAAAGTCAGAAAAAATTAGAATTAGAAACAGAAAAGTAAATGGACTACTTCCATATATCTCAACAGATATTATCACAGACCTAAACAACTTAATATATGAGGGGCAAAATCAGTAAGTATGAAACTAAAAATAGAAACAAAAACTGGTCTAAAGAATGGACCGACAAAGCCTGGATGGGAAATCAGACTGGAAACCCAGATCACCAAACTTCAAAAAGAAGTTAAAACTATAAACAGGATTAAAGAGAAAATGAAACGATGGAAGAGCGGAAATCTGACTAGCAAGGAAAGACTAGATGAGAAACATAAGAAACTAAAACAAAAGATAGCAGCAAAAGAGAGAGGATTGAGACGATACAGATACAAATTGGTACAATACAAACAAAACAAGAACTTTGAAAACAATGAAAGACAGTTTTATCAAAACATAAACGGAGGAAGAACAAGAAGAGAACAACCGTACTAAACAGAAACAAAACATTTCTGGAGCAAGATATGGGGAAAGCATCAAGACCATAACAGAAATGGCTCGAAAACATCAAAAAAGAACTTCAGGAAATTAAAGAAGGAAGCAGGAATTAATGAAGAAACAATTAAGACAACTGTAAGGAAAATGGCAAACTCGAAACTTCCAGGCCACGATGGAATAAATGCATTAATGGTTTAAGAAATTGATGACCCTACATTAAAGACTAATGCAAAAACTGAGAAGATGTATCTGCAAACCAGATGTACCAGAATGGATGATCACTAGAAGAACCACGTTAATACAAAAAGACACAGAAAAGGGAACGATCCCAAGCAACGCCAAACCGAATGTGATGCCGGATACAAGTTTACAGACACAGAAGAAAGAATAAACAACCTCATGTATATGGACGACCTGAAGCTATTTGCAAAAAGCAAAAAAGAACTGGAAAAGTTGATAAACACGAGCAGAATCTTCAACCAGGACATTTAAATGGAATTCGGAATGGAAAAGTATGCATTGCTAGAGATAAAACGGGGGGAAACTGGAGACATCGGAGGGCATGGAACTACCCAACCAAGAGGAAGCAGACACCATTAACTCTACAGGGATGGAAGAGAAGATTGGAAAAGAATACCTGAGAAGAACAAAGAAAACTCTTAGAAACAAAATTATATAGTAGAAATCTTGTTAAAGTAATAAACACCAGGGCAATATCACTAATGAGATATTCTGGACCATTCATAGGCGGGACAAAAGAAGAACTTAGGCATCTTGACCAGAAGACTAGGAAACTAATGACCATGTACTACACATGAAAGATGATACTGACCGACTCTACATAAAGGAATGAATGGGGAAGAAAACTGAAACTATATGCATGAGAAAATTAAAATTTTCCACGATGGTTAACCTCATTATTAATTCAAGATGGCCGCCATCACAATATGCAAATTTTACAATTTATTTTGATAGTCCAACTTATATGCTACAAATGTTATATACATTGTTTAGATATACAATGAAAGGCTAAACTTACAGTCATTTTAAAAATAGGTGTAAAAAATCATTTGTCTACAAAAAAAAAAAAAATTCAGCGCTCAAATTGTTATGGATTGTTTTTTTGTTTTTTTTTTACTTTAAATACACAATAATTTCTTGTTTCGTTAAGTTATCGCCCCCTTTTTTTGCAGAGAATTTGATGGTGTGGTCCGAGAGAATGAAGTGATGAAAACAGATCTGGAGAAAGTAGCTACAGAGTTTTCTGAAAAGATGCCGCCTGAAACTTGCTTAGAGATTGATAAGAGTGGAACAATGAAAGATGCTGCAACCCAAATGGAAGAGAAAAAAGGTAAATTTGCGTTATTCAAGACTAGCCGGGTTACCCGGCGTTGCCCGGTGTCACTAAAAAACAAAATAGAATAGGTTAAAAAGTGTAACATATTTCTATTAAACATTCTCTCTACCTCTCTCTATGTGTCCTTCTATCTCTCTTTCTTCCCCTCCCCCATTTCCCTCTTCTGTCTTTCCTCTTTCTCCGCCGCCTATATAGAGTGAAAGAAAATAAAACAGAGGACGCCTCTAGAGTGCTATTGAAACCACCCAAATAAAATTAAGAGGCCTCCAGAGCACTATCAAAATCACCCTTTTCCAGTTTCTTGTCACCTCCTCCTCCCTTTGAAGAGAAATAGTCCGAAGAGAACGTTAAGAAACGATAAATAAAATCCTGGGATTTGGGCAGCATAAGCCCCCCCAAGGTCCCAGTACTCTCCGCACTCTTCCAGTGGAGGTCTAGTTAATGCTCTCCCTCCTAGGTCTTCCCATCCTTCTTGACCCTTCACGACTATTTTGTGTAGTATTAGTCAAGGCTTTTAAGGGGGGGGGCAGTTTATGAGATTTCTTGCAGTTTCTGTTCCTTGGTTCTTGTGGTGGTGTTCTTCCTGTGGTTTTTGTTTTCTTCTGATTGTAACATCCATGTGATTTGTTACCGTTCACAGCTTATACTGGTTGGTTTCCGCATTGGAAGATTTTTCTTAAGATTGCAGCTGTTTTAGTCATTGCTGTCCTTTGTATGGTCTCAGTGATCCCTTTGATTCCCATTTCTCCTAATCTTTTTTCCAGGTTTTTCGGAACTGTTCCTAGTGCTCCTACGATTATTGGTATTATATTGACTTTCTTCATGTTCGATATTCCTTTCAGTTCTCTTGCAAGTTCTGTGTATTTGTTTCGTTTTTTGTCTCCTTGATCTGTGGATTGCTGGAACAGCAAAATCAACGATTTGGCAATTTTTTCCTTCTTATTAACTATTATGATTCCCGGTCTCCTTGCTTGGATGAGTTTATCTGTTTGCACCTCCATGCCCCAGAGAGTTTTGTGATTTTCATTTTCCAGTACTGTCTTTGATTTATGCTTGTACCATTTGTCAGCATGTTCAAAATGCAGTCTTTTGCATAATTCCCAGTGTACTACTTTTCCCATATAGTCGTGTCTGTTCTTGTATTCTTTTTGGGCTTGTTTGCTGCATTCACTTATTATGTGATTCACTGTTTCGTCTCTTTGTCCACATAGTCTGCATTTACTGTTTTCCTAGATTTTATCTATTTTAGCTTTAATGTAGTTTGTCCTAATTGCATTGTTCTATTATTATTATTATTATTATTATTATTATTATTATTATTATTATTATTATTATTATTATTATTATTATTATTATTTTCACTTTGAGCTCAGATTGTTTGGAAACTCATAACCAATTGGAGAAACGCACATTAAAACATCAAGCTCATGTGTGACCAATTTATTATACTTTTTCAACATTTGTTTGATCCAGTGCCTTAGTCATTTCTCTGAGACTTTGATGTGGGTTTTGTTCAGCAATTGATTCAAATGCATGATCGTTGTTTAACTTGTTCATCTTCAAGAACTACTACACAATTTCTGAAACCACCTCCATACTGTCCGATCACTTGTGGACTTTTCTCCCCAGACTTAGTTGATATTGGAGGTTTTTTTGGGGAAGCATTAGTATCGAGTTTGAACTTATGCAAGAAAAGTGTACGCATTTCTTCTTTTTTTATCATCGTTATTAAGGAAATATATGGCTTAAGATTGTATTCGAGAAGAAATGTTTGGAAATGTGGAAGAAATTATTGGAAACATATTATTATTATTATTATTTTTAAGCATGTAAAATTTTATCTGAAACACTTTATTATTATTATTATTATTATTATTATTATTATTATTATTATTATTATTATTCTTTTATTATTATTATTATCATTATTTTTATTATTTTATTTTATTATTATTATTATTATTATTTTATTATTTTATTATTTTATTATTATTATCATTTTTTTTTAATTACTATTACTCCTACTACTCACTTCGAGCTCTCATTTCAGTCATTACTAATGATTTCTCCCGATAACAATTGGTGGTTTTCCCTGGAGTCTGAGTAACAGAAAGTTTTCCCAGATTTCCAGTATTCTCTGTTCCATTCCACTAACATTGTAACTCACTTGGCGTTCTCGCACTATCCATTACTAGTGATTTATCAATGGTAACAGCTGTTGGTTTTCCCTTGAATCTGAGTGACAATAAGCATCCTCAATATTCTAGAAGTTTCCTTTCCCTTCCTGTTGAGATCTTGATATGGCTATCCCTCCTTGGTTTTTCTATCCTCTCAGACCGTCCACAAGACAACCGATGTCGGTGCCATTATGTTTTTTTTCTTCTTCAAGTTATATTTTTCTTATTTTCTGTTTGACCGGCCCATTTGATATAATGGTAAGAGTGTTCACTAATCGTCCGGGAGACCAGGGTTCAATCCTTGGTCGATTCATTCCAAAGACTTAAAAATAAATAGTACTTGATGCCCCCTTGCTAAACACTCAGCATTATAAGATGAGTATTAAGGGTAAGTGGAGCAATTCTGAAAAGTGGTGGCGCCCTCCCCTACATCTCGGTGTAGTAGCTAATGAAAAAGGAGCCTTGAGGTCGCCCTCTTTACTTTTTTTTTTACTTATATATCGTCTGAATCTGCCTATGTAGTTTCAGTTCCCTTGGGCTTATCTTAATAGTCTCCATTTTATCCAGTGTCATTTTATTTTAACTTAATTGTGGTTGATCAGTGTCATCTAGTTATGTGGATTGGTTTACGCGCTCCAGGATTTTTCTAAATATGTTAGCTGTTTTCATCAGTGCCGTGGTTTGTATGGTGTCAATACCCTTCCTCTTATTCCAATTTCTTGTCTTTTTTCCAGCTTTTTCAGAACTGTTACTTCCCTGTCTTCTTCGATCGGCCGGAACTGTAAAGTCTACATTTTGTCAGAGTTTTTATTTCTTGTTGATTATTATTATTATCATATTTGGTCGTCTAGCTTGGATGAATTTGTCTGTTTGTATTTCAAAGCCCCTCAAAATGTTATGATTTTTATTTTCCAGTAATGCACACGATTTGTGTCTGTACCATTTGTCTGTGCGTTCAGAGTGGAGTCCTTTGCACAGCTGCCAGCAGACTACCTTCCAAACCCAATCATGTTTATTATTATATCATTTTTTTTATATGCACTTGCTGCATTTATTCATTATATGGTTTACTGTTTCGTATCTTTGTCCACAGATTCTACATTCGCTGTTTTCCTAAGTTTTGTCTATCCGGCTTTTATTATTTACTGATTAGGAGTTCTCACATAAGTCTTTACCAATGGTCATTCACTAGCAACAACATATGGTGTTCCCTGGAATCTGAGGGATAAATATAGAAGTAAGATCTTACCTCTTTTCCGAGAAAGTCTTTTGAAAATAAAGATGAAACATCAACAATTTCAACCAATGTGTGAATTGTTTCAGTCTATCTGCTTTTTTTTCATTTATCTCTGTATTTTGTCGGATTTTATCAAAACGTTTTTTTTATTTCATATATACTATGTTTGAAAGTGATATTTAAGCCTTTAACCTTCTGATTAGCAAATCATTTCAGAATTTGAATGAAGAATGAAACACAATTGCCAACGTTATTATGGCTATTATTGTTTAAACTGTGCTAAACAAAACAAAGCAAAACGGTAAGTATGTTTTATGCCTATATTCTGCAATATCATAAACGATGAAATTTGTTGTCCTACTTCAGATTCCCGCAGTGACGAACATGGAAATATTCCAAAGACATGCAAAAACATACGGAATGCTTTGTAACCAAGAATCGTTTAATTAAAAAACAAAAAAAACAAAAACAATAAATAAATAAATTATTTGAAACAAAAACATTATGCTTTTTCTTTTTCTTCGGTCAACTTTTTACTTTTCTTAGATGCATTACAACTCATCAAATGTGCACGTGTATGTGTATGATGGGGCGGGGGGGATATCAGGTGTAGCTTCGGTGAATTTCCGGAAGCATGATTGTGGTTTAGTCGCCAGTTGAGTTGCAAATTGGCTGTTTGGAGTCTCTAACCCAGGGGCAGCCAACTCCCGCCCTGCGGGCCACATCCAGCCCGCGAAGGCTTAGCGTACGGCCCCTCACCCTGCTATGCTTTATTATTGCAATCCGGCCCGCGGACCTCCCAGTAAAACTCATATCATTTTGTGACATAGACGTAAAAGTAGGTTTCAATTAAAATTTAAAAATGTATGAATATCAGCGAGCGATGATGCATGTATATTTCATTTTTCTTTAACTATTAATTTCAAATCCTTGGCCTGAGATAAAAATAGAAAAAGAGAAACAGAGAGGCAAAGAGGAAACGAGAGACGAGGAAAGGGCATAACACAGAACTTATATGAGGTGTGTCAAAACGAATGCTGGATCAACTTGCTACTTCCCCCATCATTATTTTTTATGATTCCAAAATGGCTTCTCGTCAGCGCCTTTTATAACATCACATACATAAGTCTCTTGAGAAAAATATCAGATTTGTAGAGTGTTCAATGCAATTTTTGTACAATTTATTCATGTCAACAAAATATAGTCATTCTGAGATTTCGTTTTTCACTCCGGCCCGCGATCTCCTTCCAAAAGTCTCATCTGGCCCTCACTCTGAAAAGGTTGCTCGCCCCTGCTCTAACCACTAGATGGCTCTGGTTGGGAGTCAATTTGCATAGGGGTGGATTGAACAGCATAAAAACTGTACTCTTTTGATTGAAGAGGGGTTGTTTCTCAGTGAGCAAAGTGAAGTGGAGAGAGAAAGAGGTGCAGTTGGCAGTTGGTGGAGAATACATAAATTTTATTTTTCAAGAACTTTCCTTTTACGGATAGACCAGAATGATGATTTTAAAGGATGAAGTGTCTCGGCAGCCAACAACTGATGCAGGCAGTTTTTCCATGCTTCAGCGAGTCCGAGCGGGGGAAAAATGTTTTGGAAAGTCATGGGAGTTGTACTGTTTTCTGACTTCGTAGGCATGTCCACGTGTACCTTAACCGCATGTATATCCCAGTCAGGGGAGATGGCAACGTCAGTTTCTGCAATTTTTTTGCAGAAAGGTGTCACCGTCCTTCCACATACAGCACCTGATATTCTCAAATGGTCACCCATCTGGTACTGACCAGGTTGAACATCGCTTAACTTCAGTGATCTAACGGGACATGGTGTGTCAACGTGATTATGCCGTATACATGTCCACGTGTGTTAGGCACATGGAGATCAAAAAGGTGTGCTCAGGATTGCTGTTGGTGAGATGGTTAAGAATTTTGTAGGTGTTTACTAAATCAGTTGCTAGACGTTGGAGCTTCAATAAATCTAAACCCAGGGCAGCAAGACGTTTAGAATATGGAGAGAGGTATTTGCTTAGTGCACGTCTCTGCACGATTTTCGGGCAATCAATGTTCTGAGTAAGATTGGGGTTACAAACTGATAATGTGGATTCTAAATGTAGTCATACCATAGCTGCATTCAGTTTTAAATAAATGGCTGGAGAGCGGCTAATAAAGATCTTGCTGAGTGATGCCAATGCATCTTTGGTCTTTTTGACAATTTTAGAAATGTGCTTTTTCCAATACAAATCTCTGCTGACTAATACCATAGTCATGTTCACTAGAAAACGTCTTTATATTAGTATTGAGAAGGGAGTATGTGGATGTTGGATTTTTCCTCCTCAAATCCAAATGCTTTCGAAAGTTATATTTTCTAACTTTGTAGGCATGTCTACGTGTGTTAAATAAACGGAATAAAAAATGGTGCTGAAGGTTGTTTTTGGTGAGATGGTTAATAATTTTGGGAATGTTTACTAAATCAGTTGCTTGACGTGAAAGCTTCAGTGAATTCAAGCCCAGGAAAGAAAAGCGTTCAAAGTAAGACATGGATGCCGGGTATTTTTGTAAAAATTTCAAAATAACATTTGCTAATAAAGATGAAATATAAAAAATCTTAACATATGAGTGAATTTGACTGTATTTGCTTCGGCTATCTGCTTTTCTCCATTCATCTCTATTTTTGTCGGATTTTATCCATACTTTTTTTTTATTTCACATATACTATTATATCATTTTAAAGAGATATTTAAATCTTTAAACTGTTGATTAGAAACCGTTTCCAGAGGGTCAACGTTCTGAGCAAGATGGGAGTTCCATACCGATGATGAAAATTCTAAGCTGCAGTCAGACCATATCTGCAGAGAGTTTTAAATAGATGGATGGAGAGTGGCTAACGAAGGTCTTTCTAAGTGATGTCAATTCACGCTTAGCCTTCCTAACAGTTTTAAAGATATGCTTTGTCCAACGCAAATTTCTACTGATGGAAAAATCTAGCTCACGTTTGGAAGTTTTTACAGCATATCAACCCTTTTTGGCTTAGTTCATACCAAAACACAATACCTATCAAAAACGATTCTTTTTATACGATTATTTGAAAACAAAGTTCTATCTTACACAAATAGAAGCAATGTTGCTATCCTCATTTTATGGATTTGCAGTTCCGCACCTGACATGTCCTTGTTTTCCATATGCAAAGACAGAGCCGTACCACATTGAAAATTAGTTAGACTTTAGAGTGAGGGTTTAGATGATGCTAATCTATGTATGGCCAAAGATCAGATACACGTTTTATGAGAAATTAAAAACCATGTATTTACAATTATGTTTCGGAATTTTTGTGATGAGGATTGATAATTTGGATTATTTGGATTATTCGGGACTACTGTTCTCATCTTGGATATTATTCTCACAACGTTTCGGCCGATGTAACCTCCGACATTCTTCAAGTGTTCTTGTCGAACTTGAGTATCTTTCTGCCGAACTTGGGAACTGTACAGAATTTTGAACAAAACCCTTTAAATTAAATAATTTATGGGAGTAGCAAGGCCTAGTGGTTTAATGGATAAAGTGCTAAGTAGCAATCAGTTTTAAGTGTTTGGGAGGTTAATTGTTCAATTCTCGATGCAGGTGATACTAAGAATACAATTACAACTTCTACTCGGCCATGGCTGACGGAAGAAGAGCAAGCTATTGTGTGGAACTTATTTGTTTGTTTTAACTCCAAAAATGAATACCTGTGATTGAAATAAAATTCACTAAAATGATTTTTGGTTGATTTTTTTCAGTAAGGGGTATTCACTTTTTGGGTTAAAGAAAGAAAACAAATTACTTTCACTTTCAATACAGTTTTACATTATTTATAAAATAAAATAAATAATAATAAAAATAAAATAAATAATAATAAAAATATAATAAATAATAATAAAATTAAAATAAATAATAATAGAAATAAAAATAAAAAAAATAATAAAAAAAAAAAAAAAATAATAGTAATAAAAACAAATTAATAACAAAAGTAAAATAAATAATGATAAATATAAAATAGCTAATTATAAATATAAAATAAATAATAATAAATATAAAATGAATAATGATAAAAATAAAATAAATAATGATAAATATAAAATAAATAATAATAAAAATAAAAAATAATAATAAAAATAAAATGAATAATAATAAATATAAAATAAATAATAATAAATATAAAATAAATAATAATAAAAATAAAATAAATAATGATAAATATAAAATAAAAATAATGAATATAAAATAAATGATGATAAATATAAAATAAATAATAATAAAAATAAAATAATTAATAATAAATATAAAAGAAATAATAATACATATAAAATAAATAACAATTAAAATAAAATAAATAATGATCAAAATAAAATAAATAATAATGAATATAAAATAAATAATAATAAATATTAAAGTAGACATTTTATAGAAAAGGTAATTTTTACTTTATTTTTTAAATAAAATGGATCCCAAGGGATGGTATTTTTAGACGCTGTTCTGTGATTATTCTAATAATGTTGGTTTGTAGCATGTACATGGGGTATGCCAGGATTTTAGAATATGGACACTTTTCAAGGTCATGTGGCTCGTGGCTCCCGGTTGAGTACGAATTATTTTGTTTCTTTGTACAATATTCTCGAATTGTGTCAAATTTCGTTGAGAAATATTGCTAAAAATCCTGAATCTATAAGGGAGACAACTAATGTTAGATTAAAGAAAGCAATTTTATAACCATTGCTATTTGTGCAGGTAAGAATTACTTCCCTTGCTTACTGCTTCATCATCTATAAATATTGTATTCAACTTCTGTCCAGCTTTCGGACGTGGATCAATGTATCTAGCAACTGGGCTCCGACAACAGATAGACAGAAACGTTTTGTTTTTTTAAGCATACTAGCCGTTATGAGCGACACGATATAGAAAACTCGTATGAAGGCAGTCTACGGAGCTGAGACTTACACATCTCTCGACCTTATTGTGATTTTCAAATATTACCCGAAAGCCCGCATTAAGGCCGAGTGAGTGAGACTGTCTCGGGCAGATTTTGGTAAAAGGTGGATGAGAGATGCGCAAGTGTGTAGAGTGACTGGAGCTACATTGGAGTGGTATTTAGACGTACCTTAGATACAGGATATTGGGTTGCAAAAACGAACATCGATTATGACTCAGTTAGAAGTTGACTAAAAGATTAGTTTTCTGTTGATTTTAGTTCATAACGTAGCTAGTGTATGAATGATTTCATTATGGCTCCTTTTATTTTTGTCCATCCCCCCAATTTTTCCCCTCAATTTAGTTGGTAACTCCCCATCCCGTCCCCAACCAGGTGACAAAGCGCTTGATTTGCCAGAAATGCAGGGCACCCTCCGATATTTTCCAAGGTGGTGTTAATGAATAAAGCGTTGGGGCCTGCATCACCCCTTTTTTCGATTACGACTGGCAAATCTGTGTATCAGCCACAGATTGTATTCTATAAGATCTGAACAGGTATTGGAGCGGTAAGCTAGAGTCAGGTGGATGTCTCGGAGAACAAACAGCAGCAATGAGTGAAAGTTTGATCGCATATAGTAGTTTGAGTTTGCCCTGAAAAGGGCAGTTTGATTACTGCTGTTGCTGCTGAGTTCTTCTGGACTTGACGACTAGATAAGAGCGAGTCTTCATTGGATTCTGGGAGTCTCCTGACCTTCCTGGCTGAGTTAAGTTTTTGGTTGAAAAACTCGCTGAATGTACTTTTGAAATGGGCATATTACATTTAGTGGTCCCAAGAAACAAACAAACTGGAATTAATTCATGGCCGAATTTATTACATTTAAAAGTATCTGTGGTGTTAGTTGACTGTGTTTGCATAAATCTCGGCCAATTCTTTAGGTCAAATTTTGATCCAGTCTGAGAAAAGAGTATGCAACTCCAAAGTGTGTGGGTGTTCATGAAAATATGTGGGCGTTCATGAAAATATGTGGGTGTTCGTGACCGCCACACAATATCTGTCGCTTGTATTTTTCCGTTTAAGAAATAATGTCTAATATTTATTAATTCTACCATTCCCAACTGATTTTTGAGTTTCAATCGTTTTCTTGTTTAAGGAATAGTAGCAGGAGAAGTCGGGTTATTCATGGTTTTTAGGGGCGTGGCTTAATGCCTACACTTTTGAAGAAGGCGTGTTTGAATGTTGTAACACCGCAACACTAGGTACTTATTTTCAATTCTCAAAAAATTGTAGCCCAAATTTCAGGAATTCCGAAAGAAAGTTGAAGAAGTGGATTAGAAATCCTCAAATAAATAAATAATAACAACAACGTATACTTTCATTTTTTTTCGGAAATATAAATATTTTACTAAATGAAATCGTTTTAATTTATAGTGTAAGTTGAAGAGTCGCTAGCTGGACACGGGGGATCACCATTTTGTTGAGTCGGCAGTGTCTGTATTTATCTTACTGAGCTGGATTGAATAGAAGAAGAAAAGAAGGTTATCAGGTTCCAAATAAAACACCAACATCTTTACTGTAATAACATCAAATTTATTTAAAGTTTCATTAAAACATGTAAGGCATGTTTGCTCGGCAGGCAGGCTTAAGTTAAAGACAGAATAATGAGTTCTGGTGTTACATCTCGTTTTGCCATTTTCTAGCAAAGAATGAGAAGATGCTTTTAGTGTCTTATCTCCACGGCATCTCGTTCAGGAACTAAATTGCATTTGTGCATGAACCAAGCTGGGTGGAAATTAGAAAAAAAGCTGAGATGTGTGCATGTGCAGTTATGCACTAATCGCCCATGTATCACTACGCAAGTTTGTATATGCCTGTTTTAGACAACAAAACTACAACTAAACATTACGCAAGAGATTGCGTGTACATACAGAAAAAATAGATCTGTCATGTAACTGCTACAAATTCTCGTTTAATTTAAAAATTCTTTTTAATAAAAATCACATATTGATAAATAGTTAGTGAAATTATTAGTCAACAAATAATATTTTGAAATATTACATTTAACTTAAAATATAATGAATAATCATATATTTACGGTTTATTAAGTTTGTTTACAGTTATTATGGAATTGCGTAAATGATACGATTTGATTTTTCTATCACACACAACCCAAATCATGATTTATAACAGAAGCAATCGCGTCTGAGATGGGTGTATTGGCTGATGACACCACGCTCTATTTTCGACATGCAGGCAAATCAAACATATATCAAACAAGGCAATGGCTGAATCCTTAGAAAATGAGCTCCAGTCTGTGTAGAACGGGGCTAAAAATGGATGGCTACATTTAATGCTACTAAGACAAAGTTCCTTTCCTTTGACACCTATAAGAGACCTTTACAACCACTGATTGCCATGGGTGATTTCACCCTTCCCGAGAGTCCAACATTAAAACTCCTCGCCCTAAAATTGACAGGCAACATGAATTGAAATAAATACATAGAAGATAATGCCAAGTCTGCTGCAAATAAAGTTGGCTCCCTCTACCGGGCTAGAAAACTTCTCACACCTGCCAGTATCCTATATCTCTATAAAGTCAGCATTCGCCCATGCATGGGGTATTGTTGCCACATCTAGGCTGGTGAACCAACCACTAGTCTCTCCCTTTTAGATAGGGTGCAAAAAAAGGGTCTTTAACTTAATAGGTCCCATGCTGTCTACCAAACTTCAGCCCTTGTCCTATTGCTGCAATATTGCACCCCTGTGCTCGATTTACAAGTACTTCAACAGAATGTGCTCCGACAAACTTACTGCACTTGTACCCCTCAACGTAAATACCTCCTAATAACCCGACTAGCAGCAAAATCCCACCTCTTCACTATAGAGGTCCCAAGATGCCGGAAAACTTTCTACTCTAATAGCTTCTTTCCTCAAACTGCTTCTCTTTGGAATTCCCTCCCCGCTTCTTGTTTCCCCGACTGTACAAACATGTAGAAATTTAAATGAAATTTGAAACAAAAAATCTTGCTGCACAACTCCTTATTTAGGATGTCCCTTATAAATCTGGCCCTTTATCACAGTAGCAATATGTCTTGTTTGGGGTGAAAAAACATTATTTTTACAAAACTATTGTCTAGAAATCTCTAGAAATTGGAGGATAAAAACAAAAAAAAAATCTGAGTATGTTTACATCATAAAAAATATTGCTTACCTCCCGGAAAAAGTTTTTTGCCGAACTAAACCTAAAACTTAGGTTAGGGTAAAAAAAAAAAAACACAGTTCGGTTCAAATTCTGTTGAAGTATCAAAAAAATATATATGATAATTAAAAACAAATAACAAAAATGTAATAATTTAATATTTATTCTGATTTTCTTTTCACAGAAATAAACTCTGATATTTTCTTAGTTCAATATTTTTTTAGCAAAATATACAAATAAAAAAGGCGCTGTTACTTGACAGACGACTATTTTTCAATCAATTAGAAAGATTAAATTCCGACTTTTACGTAATTCTTTTGGATGCCCTTATTATTTTTCATGTGGAATTTTTTGGATACCTTTTCATTTACTTTTACTAAAAGGGTTCGTATTGCATAGAAGTACCGAAACAACATTACAGAATACGACGCTTGTTCATAATATTCCAGCACCCGTTTTTCTCAACTTTTTTACTGACCAAATTTTTTAAATTTTTAGGTGTACCATTACCTATCATATCGCTAGAGAATTCCATAGTTTTGGGAAAAAAATTCAATTATTTTAGATTTTAAGAGGAGGGGTCAGTTACCTATATAAATTTAATGTAAACTGATCACCCATTTTTGACCATTGCAAATTTTGTAAATTCTTTTTTCTATCATGTTGCGAGAGAATTCCCTTTTTTTCTTCTTTTTTTCTGAATATTTTAGATTTTAGGAGGGGAGATCAGTTTCCTATATATTTAACGTAAACTTTTTGACCATGTTGCAAAAATTTTAAATATTTTTTTTAATGTCCCAAAAACACGGAATTCTCTAAATACGTAATTGTACACAGAAAAAGAAGAAACATTTGCTCCGTAAAATAGGTGAAAAAAATGGGTGGTGGTGTATTACGAGCAAACAACATGCAACATTTTTTTCACCTTTTGTACAGACCAAATTTTTTTCTTCTTTCTGTGTACAATTACCTATCATGCCGCTAGAGAATTCCGGGGGTTAGGGAAATTTACGGATTTTTGCAACATAGTCAAAAAGTGTGTGATCAGTTTACGTTAAATTTATATAGGAAACTGATTCCCCCTCATAAAATATAAAATATTTGGAAAAAAAATTCCGAAAAAGACATTTTATGAAAACAGTAACTTTGACCCTATTTTTAGATAAAGGGACACCAGGGTGTGTGATTTTTATACGCTTTTCGAGAAAGTATTATCATAATTTTAAGTTGCGACATGGCCAAGATTTTGATGTTTACACTTTTTGGGGGCTGATGTGGTCGCAGGTTGGGTACGAGTTGTTTTGTTTCTTTGTATATTAGTCTAGGATGAATCTGGATCTTTCTGCCAAATTTTGTTAAGATTCGATAAGAAAATGTAATGTTTTAAACTGAATTTATAAGGGAGATAACTAATGTCAGACTAAAAAAATAATTTTATAAGTATTGCCGTTTGTATAGGTAAGAATTACTTCCCTTGCTACTGCTTCAATATACAAAAAATGTATACATATCAACTTCTGACCGGCTTTCGAGCTGGGATCAAGGTATATTATCTGTTGTGTCCTCATCAACAGGAAACACATCCTTTTTATTATGTATTTATTTTTGTACCAATCCTGAGTGCCCCTTTTTGGGGATCTTTATTTTCCCATTGATTAAAAATCAGCCTTGTGTCTAAATCGGGACACATATTTCGCATATGAATATTCATTTCGTTTTATAACAAAACTATCTCTGTAAGTAGAAGAATACCCGTGCCTGGATGGGTTCATACTATGAATGTTTATTTGCTGCATTTATTTGTTTACATTTTATCAAAAAGAAGGCAACCAAATAATCTTCTCCTATTCATTTAACATCATTTTTCCCTTGTTCAGGGGTCAGACGTTTTCTGATATTACGCAAGCCCACTCTCAAGTTTTCACGGTTCAGCAGGTCAGCTGTCTCCAAATTCCACTTTATAATCACTTGCATCCAAGTTTTCCTTGATCGGCCAAACTTCTTGCGATTTAAGATATCCATGTTTCTGCAACAGTTAATCCAGGAGGATTCATTCATTTTGCAAGAATCAGATGATTCTGTTGTTGGCATTGGTTTTCCTGATATGTTTCTCGTCAGAATTCTTTCTAGAAAGACATCAGATACTTACAGGAGAGACCACATGAAGGTTGCCAATATTCTAAATGAAAGTATTTTTGTGGAACGAACTGGATTCGAACTTGGAATATCAAGGTTGTCAGTCGATGTCGTTAATCACCGAGCCACCATCACCTACCATCAAAGAAGATGAATGTTTCTCATGACCATACCAACGTAATCGATTCATCCTCAGGATAACCTCTAAATGTAGCCCTTTCAGCAAATCCTCTGACCTGATGTGCTGAGTTTGGGCAGATTTCATATTGCGGATCCAACTAATCATGGATACGTCATTGCGTTGTCTTGTTATTAATAAATGACTAAAATTCAAAAATCGGTCCAGAATGGTGGAATTCATAAATATTAGACAACCAAGGCACTCATTGTTAATGGCAAATATGTGTAGCAAGAATTTCAGGAATTTCAAAACAAAATTAAAAGGTGATTACAAAACAATTATTAAACTAAATGAGATAAAATCATTTAATTTCAAATGTCTATATAAACATGCATAGTATTTTACTTTATATATGTCTAAATTAAAGATTATTTATGTATATACTAGTTAATATACATGTTATAGAATGGGTACAGAAAATTTTGGTCCCCCCTCATTTTAAAATGTAAACCGTAAACAATGTTTCCAAAAGTAAATTAAAATTTTTGAAAATATGTCTGAATTCGAAACAACCAATTAAGCCTTTACCGTTGTTGAAATTAATCGAATTTAGATTTTGAAATTTAAGTTATTTATCTCATTGATTTCTTGTTAAGCGGCTTCATAATTTAAACATTTTGAATTTGTTATAAACTTTCTCAATTTTAAAATACAAATTTTTTCACACATACCATTTTTTTGTCAATTCAAATGCTTAATATCATTTCCAAATATTTTTTTTATATATAATCTTAAAAAACATAAATATATACTGACTGCAAAGTATTCAAGAACTTTGACAGTTATTCGAAAAGAAAGAAAAAAACGTCATATCTTGGCCAATGATTGATGCGTTCTCAAAAGTCAAAGTGCATCCAAGACTTGCAGAATGTGGCAGGTGAGATTATGAATTCCATTTTATTTTACAACATATCAACCCCAGTTTTAGGCAATTTAATTCCGAATTATGTAATTTGGGTAAAAGTTTTATGCTCTAAGTTATTAATATCTTCGGCATTTCTGCAGTTTACAGACCGTGCTTCAACAGACGTTTCGTCGGCATATCCCGGGAGATTACGTAAACCGCCGGAAGATACCAAAACGTTTAGCCAATCAGATCGCAGCAGCCGACAACTGGCAATCACAAATTAAATATTGCATAAAATTCAACAAGTTACGAAAATTGGTTAAAGCTATCATGAATTTCATCGAGTTACGACAGGCGCTTCAGTCTCCTGAAGGAATTATTGACTTTTGTCAGAAAAGAAAACTTATAGGCCAAGAAAAAAGTTGCAGAACATGCGCACATATATGCAAGTTAAAAAAAAGAAATCTTCCGCATTTTTTAAAGTGAAAACAAAAATTTCGAACTCTTAAAAAAAAACAATGTAAACAAATAGTTTTCTTTTTCACCCTAACCCTACAAAAAAAAACAACCTAACCGTAACCTGCCAGAATATATCAACAAAACGTTGATTTCAGCACAGTTCGTAAATTGCAGAAGTACCATCTTCAAATATTGATTTGTTATTATCGAATTTAATAGTCAGTGATCCGTTGTCTCACCAGTTAAGTTCCACTAGAAAACTGAGAGAGAAGCATAGAAAGTTGGTTTATAAGTAGGTTGGGATGTTCCATAATGCTTATATGGGCAATTCCATTCTCTGGGTTCTGATTGGTTGCTAGTCCATGAGTGGATATTAATATATAAATATTGTTTCATTCAAACGAAAGTTTTCATATCAACCCTTTATACCAATTTGATTCTACATTTATGTAGGGATATAATTTGCAAATAAATCGCCTGCAAATAATAGATTCAATTTGAACCTTGTGATAATGACAACTAAGGCGTGATTTCACATTTTGCAAAGCTCTCAAATTGGGGCCTAACCACCGTATGTAGTTTTGTGTCATATGCAGGACTGTGTTGAGGTAGACAGCGTTTGAGTAGATGATAGGGTTGGGAAGTTGGGTAAGCATAAGAGCAAAAGAAAAATGGTAAAAAGAGCTGAGAAAGATGGATTTCAGAGTGGTGGGATGATATCTTGTTCAAGAATGCTGAAGGCAGGACAAATTCCCTTTTTTTTAACAGTTCAGTCTTCTAGGCTCTGGCACTTCTTCCTCACACTTTTTATCATGCCTCAGATTGATGACGTCTAATGATGAAATCGTAAAAGAGAGATATATGGTTGTAAATTTCGCAAGTACAACTCTTTTGACCGTCGTCGTTTTCAAGTCTTCTTTTCGACCGTCGTCGCTTTCAATGCCTGCCTTGAAATGAGCTAATGCCTTTATCACAGCATTATGCGTTACACAGGCAATCCTATGTCGGGAAGGGGCGTAAGCTCTGTCCACTACAGTAGGTATTCCTTCAAAATACTAGCTAACCTGCTTTTCCTCTCTTCAGTTGAAGACACAGTGCTGTTCCCTTTTCTAAGGCTTGTGGTGGCTTTGCTTTTACTGCAAATCGTTTAAGATGGTCCACCACTTTGTCCATCGAAACATTTGTAACATCTATCATGATGTCATCAATTTACGAGTCAAATCAACACTTTGCAAACAATGATGGTTGCCTCCGTTTTTAGTTTCACTCAACATATTTGTATCTCCACTGGCCGGGTTGCTTTACATTTGACCTTCCTCCCATCAATCGGTTTCACAGTAACACTCTCATACCATCCAATCGCAAGCTTGATATAGTTTGGTACCGCACTCTTGTTTTGTTAAAGAGGTAGTTACTGGTGCAAAACTCCCCTTTGTTCTTTCAAATCACAATAAATAATAGAATTTTGCAGTAAATACAGCTTAATTGTCTGTTATTACAAACTAGCCTAGTTTAGAGTGGAAAAACAGGTAAATATAGTGAAATTTCGGTACTACTCCAGATAATGCGCCTAATTTTCGTGACTGCTCAGCTGCAGCGATCGGGCAGGTCGCGGTAGCGCCCGAGAGCTGCCAAGTCGAAAACGAGGCTGTCGAGACGAAAACGAGGCTGTCGAGACGAAAACGAGGCTGTATAAACAAAACTGAAAATCGTAAATAATGGAAGGTTGGCAGACAACAATATAAGACGATGAATACGGAAAGAAAAAATGCATATATTTTTATAAAAACTGAAAGAAATGAACAAACCATAGCTGAAGAACTATAAATAAACTTTTTTTTTATTGTTTTAGTGGGCAAAATGAACCATTTTTTAGTTTTTTTTGACAATTAGGCAAGTTATTTTTGGGGGGTGGGTGGGAATTCGCTTCCTTCCACATCCTCTTGATGTGGTTGGTGCAAGCACCCGTTGTTGGGTCCACGAAGTTCTCGCTGTAGTTCATCATAAGGTGCTGATGCCCCTCCTCTCCTAACCTGTTATACGCCCTCTAACAATCGGATACTACCGTGTGGTCCCAGGTACGACGTACTGTTTGATTATTGGAAGGGTTAGGGTTTCGGCATTCCTGTTAGGCACTGTCACCAGGAAACTCTAACCCTTCTCTGCTGGGTCGTATCCCTCCCCCTCCCCCGAAGACCCAGACAAGCGGCTGGAGAACATGTCTAACATTGTTTTTAAGGCAGTTAAATAGAGACTCGTCTATTTCCACCGTATGCCCTAGGCCTCCGAGTCACCGAGAGTTGCACGACAGATGTTCCATGCAGACTTCTCGCAGAAAATTCTTCCAGTCCACTTGTGTGGTTGGAGACAGTACGCCGCATTCCTTGCATAGGTTCTTCCCTGTTGCCATATCCTGGGACCACAGGTAGATTAGTTTCAGTATGGTTGATATTTCCATCCTGGATCGCGAAAAGAATGTCTCTACTGCTGGAAATTCATTTTGCGTTTTGCTTAGCGATTCCTTCCAATTATTATCGGCTGCTTGCTATAAACTGCTTTGCAGCGACCTGATTGGTCAGTTTTTTTTCCAGTTTTGTTTACAGCCTCGTTTTCGACTCGGCAGCTCTCGGGCGCTTCCGCGACCTGCCCAATCGCTGCGACCGAGCAGTCACGGAAATTAGGCGCATTATCTGGAGTAGTACCGAAATTTCTTTCTATTTCTCTTTGCAATATTTCATTTATTCATTCTGGTTATTTTGATAAAATTAGGATGCAAACAAAATGTAACTTTTTCTCTTTATAAATCTAAAATCCTTTCTCTTGTGCAGTTAATAACTTTTTATTCCGGGCTATTGCAAGTTGGTTTACTATTTTTGGTAACAGGCGATGTATTTTTTATGTAAAAAAAAAATGTTGCTATTTTTTTAAAATTTGGTATGCATGATATTGTGTATCTCTATGCATTAGGTAGTCCCATCATAAATAAAAAGAGCCACTCGTCAATATGGTGGGCTTCACAAAAACAAAGTTGAAAACATTAGTAAATGAAATACTAAACGAACTTTCTGTTCTATTATCAAATTGTTCCATCTGTTTTTATATGGTTGAAATCTGATATTTTTTATTGATTTACTATTAAAAGAAAGTTGTTGCTTGATTTCTAATGTGCTATTGATCATATTAAGAAGATTCAATGTGTTAGCTGTGGAAATAAATCTCATATGAACAGTCAAAGTTGCACTTCCATATCATTTTTTAATGTTTTTTTAAGGGGTAATGGGATTTTCCCAAATTTTTAGGCTGGTTTGATCGAATCATTATTGCTTCCATTGTGTTTAATTTTAATTTATCACAAGATGAATTACATTTGCAAGGATTATTCACTTGTTTGAAGCCTGTATTTTTAGTTATACACTGTGAAAAATTAGCTTCTGAACCAATAGCACACAAGATGGAAAATTTCCAACAAACTTTGAACGGTTATAATTTGGTGGTTAATTGTACTAAAAAAACAAATTTGGTCCGATTGTTTATGTTTTGCAAAGATCTATGTACCTACATTAAAAGTTTTTAGATATAATGAAAATGAAATGTTAGTTTGGAATAGTTAGTAAGTAAAGATTTATTGTATGATGAATTTGGAAAAAAAATGTAAAAGGTATGGAAATTTTTTTTTTTAAATTAGCAAAAATCATGAACTTTGTTTAAAATAATTGCTAACAAAAATCATGAACTTTGTTTAAAATAATTGCTAACAAAAATCATGAACTTTGTTTAAAATAATTGCTAACAAAAATGTTCCGAAGCTTTGCCTATAAACATGTTTATACAATTTATGTTTGGAAAATCGATGGCATAACTTTGGGATTATGTTCTATACGTGTAAAGTAGCCTCTTTGTGTGAGCATTGCTTTTGTAATAGCACTTCATTGCTAGTCTGATTTCCTTTGTGGTCAATTTCTTCCTCTGCATTGCCTTTGGTTTGTACTGGTCATGTTTATTTACCTGTCTTTGGTTCATTGTATTCTGTTATCTAGAAATAAAATAGGGTCAACATTCGCAGGATGCCAACCGGGTCCTCATGTTGGCTATCAAAGGAGCTACTGCTGATAATGATGCTCAGATATTTCTTCTGAGCCCCACGGCTTTTATATTTGTTTGGTGTCATTTTTTCTAGGTTTTACTGGTGTATGTGGCAACACCAGACCCAGACTTATTTTACCTGTGATCCTGAAACAGAAATAGTTTTTATCTATTCTATGTGGAGAAAGAACAGTGCACTATCACACGCATTGTGCGTGTTTGATGTTTACAATAAAGAATGTTGATTAGTATTTGTTTCAATGGCCGATATTTATGGGAAATATTTCTCATTATTTACACATATAGAATATAATTCTGGTGTATGTGATAACACCAAACACAAGCTTATTTTACTTATGATCCTGTCACAGGAATCGTGTTTATCTATTCCATATGCAGAAATAACAATGTACTATCACACACATTGTATGTGTTAGATGTTTACAATAAAGTCTGTTGATCCATATTTGTTTCAATGGCCTATATTTATGGGAAATCTTTTTCATTATTTACACGTATAGAATATAATTCCGAAGTTATGCCATCGATTTTCCAAACACCCTGTATATGTAATCTTCTTACCTTTTAGTGTGTGTGGAGAGGGAGGAGGTCGTTTTGAATGTTGATTCATTGTAAAATGAACCCCTTTTACTCCCAAATAGAACAGCGTAGGAAGTCTGGTGTTATGACGAAAAAGTAAACCACTTACACTTGTCTTCACAGCCAATACATAAGGGCTCATTTTACAATGAATTAAAATTATAAATCACCCACCCCTTCCTCTATAAGGTACAAAAGGTTTTGTAGTAGAAGTAGTGAACCAAAGATGGAGTTTGGCAGTGGCGAGGGTGAAGGTGATTTGCCGTATTCACGACGAAAGAGAGTCTGCTTTTGTTTGACATGCAGGACGTTGGTGTGAGAGAAAGCATGGATCTTTCTAAAAAGCTCCCTGCCAAAAAATAAAACCCCGCTGTTCAAGGGAGACAACTTTTCAGCCACTTTTGCTTTAAAAAAATGAACAAAATAAGAATGTATAACTTATTATATACGATTTTAGTATTAATGGATATTATTTTTTTTTGTAATTAAATTTTTCATAAATTAACAAAATAAGAATGTTTTATTATTTCGGAGAGTAACTTCTGTCCGACATTGACGTGAATTACATCGCCATCTGGACCAATTGCTCGATAAAACTATTTGATGGCCATTGTTGCAGAGATGCTGTTGATGTAGTACTCCGTGATTTTCCAAAAAAAAAAAAACTACAGCAGACTCCTTGTCGTGGACCAGGGTTGTGAGTCTTAGAAAATTCATGAGCAAAGAAAACTTTAAGGAAAAGTGCACTCAAACACGTGTGAAAAGGGTTAACGCGTAAAGAATTTAGCAAGCCGAAAAGTTGTCTCCCTTGGGAGCGGGCTTATTCTTAGCGGTCGACTAACTTTAGCACTAGTGGTGGGAGCTTCTTAAAACGATCCGAAAGCATTATTTTCTCGCCACAAAAACAAAATTGCTAACGTACATTTTCTGTATAAGAAACAATAGTTTCCAATGCGATTAGAACACGAGCCTTGCATAAACGATCTGAGGTTGATTTAATAGAGTATTGATTTACTCCTCTCCAGGAGTTAGGCACAAGGCCAGTTTTATCTTACTCCCACAAGGTAAGATGTGACCCAAGGTCGGGTCAGGAAAGTGGGGTTTGAAAAGCCAGCGCCCGAGAGGTGAGCACTCTGGCCATTAAAAATTGCCTGGGCAGCCCCGTCGGCATTCCCCGGTAGGGGCGCCTCAGGCAGTAAGCAATAAACTTACTCCTCCCCAAAGAGGGGAGGCAAGGTCTGGGTGGGTGGGCCTCCTAGAACTGCACAGGACAGTACCTCAGACCGGCGGAATCAAGGCCTGAAGGCCAAGACAATACCGGTCTAGAGGTTGATTTGTAAGAGTATTTATTTACTCCTCTCCAGGAGTTAGGCACAAGGCCAGTTTTTATCTTACTCCCACAAGTAAGATGTGACCCAAGGTCGGGTCGGGAAAGTGGGGTTTAAAAATTGCCTGGGCAGCCCCGTCGGCATTCCCCGGTAGGGGCGCCTCAGGCAGTAAGCAATAAACTTACTCCTCCCCAAAGAGGGGAGGCGAAGCCTGGGAAGGTGGACCTCCCAGAACTGCACAGGACAGACCCATTGATCGGCGTAAATCAAGACCCGAAGGCCAAGACAATACCAGTCTATGAGGTGCAGTATCCATCGGAACAGATACTACACTTTGATCTTAGCCAAAAGACCAAGTAGAGTAGCATGAATGCAAACAACTGATGTTGAATGAGTAATTTACTCCTCTCCAGGAGTTAGGCACAAGGCCAGTTTTTATCCTACTCCCACAAGTAAGATGTGACCCAAGCGCTCGGGTCGGAAAGTGGGGGTTGAAAAGCCAGTGCCCGAGAGGTGAGCACTCTGACCATCAAAAATTGCCTGGGTAGCCCCGTCGGCATTTCCCGGTAGGGGCGCCTCAAGCAGTAAGCAATTAACTTACTCCTCCCCAAAGAGGGGAGGCAAAGCCTGGGAGGGTGGACCTCCTAGAACTGCACAGGACAATCCCATAGACCGGCGTAAATCAATGATGGTATTTGAAAAAAAATACGCGAATTTAATTTCTGAAACACCTGGATCAAAGACGAGAATATAAAAGAAAAGCAATTTGTTTGGCAGGGAAAGAAAGAAGGAAAGCATAATGGTGTGTCAGAGAGATCGGTTATTACTTGCTGCGTTGTTTGTTACTTATGACGGTGTCAGTTGTGGCGATTACGTCATCTTATTTTTCTTAAGTGCTTCATCGGTTAAATCACACTTGTGTCACTCAAATTATTTTGTAGTGAAGTAGTATGTTGTCTTTTTTAGTTTGAGGTTTTTAGAACCCTATATCCGTGCAGAACAGTAGACTTCGATGGTATGGCTACATTGAAAGAATGGATGAGAGTTCTTTAGTTAGTAGGTGTTGAACAATTGAGGTTGCAGGGTAAGCTCACAGGGGAATGCCAAGGAAAACACGGGAGGAAATGATAAGGATGGACTTGAGAGAAAGACGAATGAAGACCTGGACAGAGATAGGTTGGTTTGGAAATCAATTTTAAAAAGCCACCCAGCACATGCCATCATGTAAAACTGACGTTAAACCGAATGTGATAAGGTTTTTATTTTTATACATTTAGTGCTTAAACTGAAGCAATATTTTGAAACAATTCACTAATGAGAATTTTAGGAGGTGAATAGGTTCAACGAGCTATTTTATGACATTATTGATAGAGCTACACACGTGTTTGTCTTGGCCTTTTGGCTAAGATCAAAGTGTAGTATCTGTTCCGATGGATACTGCACTCCATAGACTGGTATTGTCTTGGCCTTCGGGGCTTGATTTACGCCGGTCTATGGGTCTGTCCTGTGCATTTCTAGGAGGTCCACCCTTCCAGGCTTCGCCTCCCCTCTTTGGGGAGGAGTAAGTTTATTGCTTACTGCCTGAGGCACCCCTACAGGGGAATGCCGACGGGGCTGCTCAGGCAATTTTTAAACCCCACTTTCCCGACCCGCCCTTGGGTCACATCTTTCTTGTGGGAGTAAGATAAAAACTGGCCTTGTGCCTAACTCCTGGAGAGGAGTAAATCAATACACACGTTTGTGAATCATTATTTTCTTCCCCAAAAAGTGCCCACTTTTTTTTTTAACTTAAAAACAAAATCTACCCTTATCTTCACAGTAACTGTTCAGGTATAGTTAGTGGAGTTGTTTGAATAACCCACTGATCCATTTATTGTAGAATATACAATCTTTAAATCAAGTTATGGAAAAATATAAAAAACTTCTGGAGTTTTCAAATTTATTTCTGGAACTAAAGAAAAAAAATATTCCTGCTTAAATGCAGTAACAACAACAAATTCAGTATGCAGCCGCTTCTGATACTTTTTATAGTGTCTGATCGAGGTCGTGTCCCCCGATTATAAACGTATTCGTTAAATCAAGCAATGTTGCATGCAAAAACAGAGTAATAATTAATAAACAAAATGAAGTAGTTCAAATAAGGTTTATTGAACGTGTGTGTAATGTGGAATGATGAAGTGTGTGGTGTATGCATGTGTGTCGATGGAAAAACAATTCTTGAAAAGGTATAATAAGAAATGAATCCGGCGTGAGGAAAGTCTTTGAAAGCCGTACACAAAGAAAATGAGTTGAGAACTCTTACCGTTGTTGGACCACGTGTTGACAGAAGAAACGTGTGTTGGTAGTTGTTATGCCGAGGCCAGTTAACAAGAGAAGAGAGAGTGAAACGGAGCGCTAGTGTCAGCGTCGTTCTGCCGAGGCCGGTTGAGTAAAGAAGAGGGTGATTTTCCGTTTGCAACGGTTTTTATAGTCAGAAGGGCAGATAACTCTGGTGTCACTTTTTAGCGCCACCTGTCGGTGAAAAAGCGACACCTAACGGCCAACCGGTGTAGTTATGTTTTGAAAGGAGGAGGTAACTGCTACAATAGTAGTAAACGACAGCTTACACGTACATATATATACATGTACATACACACACACACACACCATGTGTATGTAGCCGACCGAGCCACCCCTTTCCAGGATCGCTTCACTGACTCTTGATTATATAATGCTGAGATTTTAGCAAGGAAGCATCAAGTATCATTTTTTGAGTCTTTGACATGACTCGACCAAGGATTGAATCCCGCTCTCCCGACCCATTAGCGAACATTCTAACCATTATGCACATCAATATATAAGTACTTCAATGGATTGTGCTCTGATGAGCTTGCTGCTATGGTACCCCCACAATGTAAATTCACTAGACCAACCCGATAATCTGCCAAAATCCCATCCATTCACTGTGGAGGTCCCCAGATGCCAGAAAAGCTTTCTACTCCAAAAACTTCTTTCCTCGTGCTGCTGGACTCTGGAACCCCCCTCCTGCTCCCTGTTTTCCTGACGGTACTGACATGCAGAAATTTAAAACTAATGTAAACAGACATCTCGCTGCACAGCTCCCAATTTAGGTTGACCCCGCCCCCACCTTCACCCTTTTTCTCAGTAGCCCCTTACGTCTACAGTGGCGTCTTGCCTTGTTTGGGGTGAACTATATATATATATATATAATATTTATAAATAAATATTAAATTATTTATACCTACAGACGCTAGCGTTTCAAGCTTATTGCTCTCATCAGTGCAGGGAAGTAACAATTTCAGATATATATATATATACATAAATTAACAGTTCTTTTTTACAATGAATTAACTTTGAAAAGGAAATCTTCGTCAAATAAGAAAGTTTAAATTAAAGAAAAATGTTGTAATCGTGAACTTTAGCACCTAACCAATGGTATATTGAACACAGATTTTAGAGAGTGGGTGATTGGTCATGGATTCTGCCATCTATTTTTAGTCGCATCGATATAGCTACGAACTCGTTGACTGATAACATATTTGTGAATCATTTTTCCCAAAATTAGAGTTGTCTTCCTTTTTAAGAAAAAAAAAAACCTCGGAAGATATTTAGAAATTTAAAAATAGAAAACAGGTTTGTCTCATCTAGATTTAAATTTAAACTTAAACTGACTCCTTCATACTTTTACTGGGAGGGAAGGGGAGAGAAGAAAGCCTCCCCCCTCTCTTCTCTTGCAGTGTACATTCAGACTGATCTTATCCGCCCCCTCCCCTTATTCCTCATATCAAATCCCACACCTCTAAAACACGTCCCCCTTTACTCCTTCCCCTCAAACCCCACCCAAAACAAAAGAATACCCTTTCATCTCAACTGTATAATCCTCCTCAAAATAGCAAACATAAATAAATAAATAAACACCTGCGAGTTTTGACTGATGGTGAATGACGCGTTAATTTTATTAGCCAATCAGATTCATTCATTTATTTTTTTTAAATGGCTTCTTTTTCTTGTGCCCTTCCTTCCCTTTTTTTTTTGCTAATATTTTCTTATTTTAACTTTCAACTTGATATCCTTGGCAAATTGAGAGGGGTTCAACGATATTACCGATATAAAAATGTGTATTTTTAAAGCATATTTAATGTTTTGAAATGAACCGCCAAAACTCCCACCAGTGTTCAGATCTTCATGAAATTAAACGAACAACAAAAAAACAGACTGTTTTGTCTTTCATTAGTAATTTAGAAGTAAACGAAAGGAAACTACATTTTTTAACCTCAAATTAAAAAAGTTAAACTCAAAATTAAACAAGTTTTAAGATGTGTTCATTCAATCTGCTTCTTTTTTTTTTCTTCTCAATTTTCTTATCTTTTTGTTTTTGCTGAGGATGCAGAGGTTCACCAGCTATTTCAGATACTCCAACCGAGAGATCTTTTAAAGATTCTAATCGTCCCTTTGGATCTCTCTTGCACTTGGTTCACCGGGTATATCCACCAGATAGATTCTGAAATTCTTTTTCATGATTCTGGTAGCTTCTATGATTACTGGAATGATCTGCACGTATGACAATGAAAATCTTATTTCAAACAGAAAATCTTATAAAGATGTGTGCATGCAGCTGAACATTCTATTTCAAACTTGAGCATGACAGACCGAGGAAAATGTTTTTTTTACAAACAAGTCATCGCTTATAAAGGTCCAAAGGCCACTCGAGGATAAGGGTTAACGAGTTTGTCAGGTGGACAGTGAGACATCATCATGAGGATTGATAACGATGGTTGTCACTGGTCATAATTTGATTATTTAAGAGGACGTCTCAACAAGAAGTTGTTTACATTTGACTTGAAAACAACCATGTTGTAGTGGGCTGGAAAGCAGCCCTGTGGTATTGTGCTCCACAGACAGGTAGTTCTAGGGAAGACACTCTGTTCATGGAAGTTCCGGTTTGTTTTAGGTACACAGGGGGAGAAAGGGAAATTATTCACAGTGGTTGTAGCTAGATGAGTTTTTGTTGTGAATGTTTTACATTGGGGAATCATAGATTGGAGCTCAGTTGAGCGACTACCATGAAAATAACGATAGAGCAGAGGAAGACTAGCAACGTCTCTTCTGTGAGAAAAAGGCTGCAAGGAAGAGAAGAGATTTTCAAAGTCGTTTTGTATTTCGTCAAGGCAGGAAAAGGTGCTCTAAGCGACACCTCCCCAGATGTGGCAATAGTACTCCATCTTAGGACGTATTTGACTCTTATACAGGCAGAGGATTGCGTCAGGGGTGAAATACCTTCTGGAGCGGTACAATGATAACAAAATCATTTCTAACGACCTTAGCAACGAATTTGAGGTAAGTCTTCCATTTAAAGTCTGAGGTGAAGTTCAGTTTCAAAAGTTTATCAAAGCAGGAGGCATCCTCAAGGAGAGAGCTATTCATTTCAATTGGGGCAAAGTGAGGACCTGAGCGTTAGTGGTGGAAAGGGAGAAGCTTGGTTTTAGACTTATTATAGTCAGCTATCTTTTGCCCCATTGCACCACGTGCTCTAGGTTGGAAGAGAGGGAATCAGAATGATCTTGATAATTAATGCTCTTCGACGTATTGCCATAGATAGTTGTGTCATCTGCATAATTGTCGACAAATGATCTTAAAACTTAAGCATGACAAACCAAAGAAAATACTATCCTAAACTTCAGCATGACAGACCTAAGAAAATGCTATTTCAGACTTAAGCATGACAGACCAAAGAAAATGCTATCTTAAACTTAAGCATGACAGACCTAAGAAAATGCTATCTCAAACTTAAGCATGATAGACCGAAGAAAATGCTATCCTAAACTTAAGCATGACAGACCTAAGAAAATGCTATCTCAAACTTAAGCATGATAGACCGAAGAAAATGCTATCCTAAACTTAAGCATGACAGACCTAAGAAAATGCTATCTCAAACTTAAGCATGATAGACCGAAGAAAATGCTATCCTAAACTTAAGCATGACAGGCCTATGAAAATGCTACCATAAACTTCAGCATGACAGACCTAAGAAAATGCTATTTCAGACTTAAGCATGACAGACCAAAGAAAATGCTATCTTAAACTTAAGCATGACAGACCTAAGAAAATGCTATTTCAGACTTAAGCATGACAGACCAAAGAAAATGCTATCTTAAACTTAAGCATGACAGACCTAAGAAAATGCTATCTCAAACTTAAGCATGATAGACCAAAGAAAATGCTATCCTAAACTTCAGCATGACAGACCTAAGAAAATGCTATCTCAAACTTAAGCATGATAGACCGAAGAAAATGCTATCCTAAACTTAAGCATGACAGACCTAAGAAAATGCTATCTCAAACTTAAGCATGATAGACCGAAGAAAATGCTATCCTAAACTTAAGCATGACAGACCTAAGAAAATGCTATCTCAAACTTAAGCATGATAGACCGAAGAAAATGCTATCCTAAACTTAAGCATGACAGGCCTATGAAAATGCTACCATAAACTTAAGCATGACAGGCCTAAGAAAATGCTACCATAAACTTAAGCATGACAGACCTAAGAAAATGCTATTTCAGACTTAAGCATGACAGACCAAAGAAAATGCTATCTCAAACTTAAGCATGACAGACCTAAGAAAATGCTATCTCAAACTTAAGCATGATAAACCGAAGAAAATACTATCCTAAACTTAAGCATGACAGATCTAAGAAAATACTATCCTAAACTTCAGCATGACAGACCTAAGAAAATGCTATCTCAAACTTAAGCATGATAGACCGAAGAAAATGCTATCCTAAACTTAAGCATGACAGGCCTAAGAAAATGCTACTATAAACTTAAGCATGACAGACCTAAGAAAATGCTATTTCAGACTTAAGCATGACAGACCAAAGAAAATGCTATCTCAAACTTAAGCATGACAGACCTAAGAAAATGCTATCTCAAACTTAAGCATGATAGACCGAAGAAAATACTATCCTAAACTTCAGCATGACAGATCTAAGAAAATGCTACCATAAACTTAAGCATGACAGACCTAAGAAAATTCTATCTCAAACTTAAGCATGATAGACCGAAGAAAATGCTATCCTAAACTTCAGCATGACAGATCTAAGAAAATGCTACCATAAACTTAAGCATGACAGACCTAAGAAAATGCTATTTCAAACTTAAGCATGACAGACCAAAGAAAATGCTATCCTAAACTTTAGCATGACAAACCTAAGAAAATGCTATCCTTCACTTAAGAATGACAGACAGTTTATAATGAACTATTCCAATCGTTTTATTCTTTTTTATTTCCTTTGATAGTTAATAAACAGAGAGATGAAGAGAGAGAAAGAGACTAAAGCGAGAGTAATAGACGACGCATAGAATAAAAATGTGTTGGTAAACATTGAGAGTTAGAAAGTAAAGTTATTTGCAAATCACGGCTAATAATAACATTTAAAATGGAAGTTTTTTCAAACATAACTCAACTGACGAATATTTTAGCATGTATTTTGTGTGATTAAAATATATGGGGAAAAAGCTTTAGAGAAACAAACGTCGATTAATTCAGCTTTTTAGTATAATAGAATTACATCTATTTGAAATACTTTTCTACTTCTATTGGGTGTCCTTAGACCATGAAAAAAAGTGGTTCAAATTAATGGACAAACGGTTTTAATGGACGAATCCTCCGTTTATCCTAGTCTATTAAATTGAGGTTTCGCTACACTTTAATTAATCAATACATTAATTAAAATATAGAAATACAACTTAAAATTCTGTTGACAGTTTTAACTCTAATCGCATGAACTATTTTATCTTAAAAGAATCCCAAAACATTTTATCGTCACATAGATAATTCGTGAAACTAAAACCCCTACTGAATCTCACTGGACATTTTCTTCTTTAAATAATAGCAATTTATTTTTCCTAAATTCTATCTGTAGATAATAATTTTAATTAAAAAAATTCTCTTTTTTTTTCTCTTATAAAACTCAATGTCCACCACCATCATCATCATCATCATCATGGTCGTCATCATGGTCGTCATCATGGTCGTCATCATCGTCGTCGTCATCATCATCATCATCATCATCATCATCATCATCATCATCATCATCATCATCATCATCATCATCATCATCATCATCATCATCATAAGTTTAACGTTCATTTTACATGCTGATATGCATTGGACGATCTTTAGAAGTTGATTTCCAAACTAACTTTATTTATCCCTCTTTATCTTAAGTTCATTCTTATCACTTCCTATCATGTTTTCCTTGGCCTTCCCCCGCCAACAGACTTAGCTACCTCAACTGTCTTACATCTACTAATCTAAGAACTTTCATCCATTCTTCCAATGTGGCCAAACCATCAAAGTCTACTGTTCTGCACACATCTCCCTCTACTGTCCAGATTTACTTTTCCTCTGAGGTCATCAAATCTAAACCTGTCTTTAAGACTCACATTAAGACTCACATTACACTAGCATCGTATCATTCTGATATCATTTCTCTCCATGCAATGGATGTCCTCAACCCTCACTGGTCACGTTTCACTTCCCTTCATCAAGCCTGATAGACTATTTTCAGGATGAATATAGCACCAATGGTACTTTGCCTAGGCACAAAACTAGCAATGCCTAAAACTGGGTATTATGTCTGGTGGGGAGTACAATATATGACCAGGTTTATGGCCATTTCATGCCAAACTTAAAAGAAAGTATATATGTTTGCATCAACTCCTTTATCAAATTTTAATGGATACTTTTACGGCTCATGTACCAATTTTTGAGTAAACCTTGTAATCAGCGATTCATGTTATCTAACCCGGTCAAATTTGGCACAATGATAAGAGTGTTTGCTAATAAACTGGGATATCTGGGTTCAATTCTCGGTCGAATCATACCAAAGATGTTAAAAATGTACTTGATGCCCTCTTGCTGAACACTCAGCATTATAAGGCGATGATCAAGGGTGAGTGGAGTAATCCTGGTAAAGTAGTATCACTCTCCCCTACACCTTGGCGCCCTCGACTATGGTCGACCACTTTACTTTTTACTTACTCTAATCCAGTTAATAAACATATTGTTGTGGTGGCAACCACTCATTTGCATATACGAATAACGTTACACTATAAATAGCAAGCCTAGGTTGGCCTTAGTGTGTGTTACCTAAATGCCACCGGAAGTGACGCCGAAGAGCGTACATGTCCTCCCACCAAGACTCTCTGACTCGACACCTTCATTTGTACATACTGTAACTATACCTTTTCTTTAATACACTTATTATTGCATTCTCCTTGTTGTTTGCGTCTTCATTGTATTCCTCACTAATTATTGTTCAACCTTGCAACCACAACAGTTGGCAACGAGATATGAAGCTTCAAATATAACAGTTTGACGAAGAACTATTAAAAAAAAAGAAAAAAAAGTACAATGCAAAGTGTTGACGAGCAAACGGATTTTACACTAAAGAAAAGTTTCAACTTAAGGGGAAAAAGAACAAAAAAACTCGAACGTGGCAAAAGCGACAATTTACGCCGTTTTCTGGGAATCCGACTTGCAAACGAATGTAAAAGTGAATTTTTGTTTTGTCGCTAAACGACAAATCTGTTTTGTATTACTAAAGGACCAACTTGCAAACGAAAAGCGGATTTTGTTCTGTCGCAAAAACGACAGGTCAGACTCGTATTACGAAAAGCAAGGAAGTAACCTACGAAAAAAAAAAGTTCACCAGTGGATTCTAATTACTGCTCCCCGTTAGCAAAACAACAACTAAAGGAATCTTTTAATTAATAATTTGTTTGGCGGCGGTACTAAAAGGAAATACCATAGCTAGAAATTAAAGCTCAAGGAAAGGATTTTTTTTTTTTAAAGTTGTCACTGGATAACGGATAATACAGTAAAACGTCACGAAAAAAAAAAAAAAAAAAAAAATGGAAGACTTATCAAAAATGTTCATGCAATTTTTACAGGCACAAGCTGACCGCGAGGAAAGACAAAATCAGGCACAAGCTGACCGCGAGGAAAGACAAAATGAACGTTTTGCTAAAACACTGGAACTACTAAAGAGTAATCGAGAAAATGTCGACAGTGTTAATTTCTCCCATACAACTATCTTTAATAGTATGGACACATTTAATTATGTGCCGGAGGAAGGAAAGACTTTTGAAGCATACTATACAAGATACGAGGATGTCTTTCAACTGGACTGCAAAAATTGGCCAAATAGCCAGAAAGTGAGCCTCTTACTCAGGAAATTGGGTACATCAGAACACAGCAAATTCATAGATTACATATTACCTAAAAAAAACTGCGGAATTAGAGTTCATGGAAGCTGTGAAATTACTAAAAGAATTATTTAATCCAAATGTATCTCTTTTTCATAAAAGATGGCTGTGCATGAATCTAAGAAAGATGGACAACCAAGATTATTTGACATACGCATCAGTTGTCAATAAAAACTGCGATAATTTTAAGCTTGCGGAACTAACGGTAGAAGATTTTAAATGTCTAATCTTCGCACAAGGGTTAGTTTCTACGAAAAATGCAGAAATACGCAGACGAGTGTTGTCTAAGCTGGAATCTGAGCAAGATTTAACCCTCCAGAAACTAGCAGAGGACTGTGAAAGGGCCATTACACTAAAAAAGGATTAAAAAAATATAGAAGAATCCGGAGTGGCATATGTAAGAAAAGTTAGAAAACCATACACACCAACCAAGAACTTTACAAAGAAAAGCAATCAAAATGGAACGGGATATTACAATCCTAATAACCATAAATATAGGACAGAATATAACAAGCCTCTTCCTAGATATAACTGTAAGAGATGTGCAGAAAAGCATTGGGAATCAGATTGTCCTTATAAGAAGAAAAAATGCTACATTTGTAAGAAGGTGGGACACAAAAGCGATTGCTGCAGATATAAAGATTACACCAGAAAGAGAGTACAGCAAACAAAATCAAATACAAAATTAGACAAAGATCGGCGAAAATACGTAAAAGTGGAAATATTTAAAACACCAATAAAGTTACAACTCGACTCCGACTCCGATATTTCTATTATAAACCTGAATACATGGAAAAAGTTGGGTAAAAAAAACAACCATGATGAAAACGAGTAAATCAGCCCGGACGGTAACTGGTGGTGGTATAAAATTTGAAGGAGAAGTTGTCCTTCCGATAAAATTAAAAGGGATTACGAAGAAATTAAAAATATTCGTACTGAAAAATAGTGAAAATCTGTTTGGAATAGATTTAATTGGGAAATTTGGACTATGGGATAAGCCAATCAATACATTCTGTAAAAAAATAGAATGTTCTTCTCCAACAACAGTAAATATAAAAGACGATTTAAAAGAATTATTTCCTGAAGCATTCACGACTAACTTAGGTCGCTGTAATAAATTCAAGGCCTCGTTTGAACTTAAAGAAAACGCCAGCCCAATTTTTAGAAAAAAGCGAAACGTTCCGTTCGCTGGGTTGGAAAAGATTAATAAAGAATTAGATAGATTGGAACAGACAGGAATTCTATCAAAAATAGAACACAGCGAGTGGGCAGCCCCCACCGTATACGTAAAGAAAAAGAATGACGAAGTTAGAGTGTGCGCAGATTTTTCGACCGGGGTCAACTCCCTATTAAAAGATCACCATTACCCTCTACCAAGCCCAGAGGAAATATTCACGAAGTTAAATGGTGGTAATATCTTCTCTAAGATAGACTTGAGCGACGCATATTTGCAAATACCGGTCGAGGAAAATTGCTCAAAAATACTATGCATAAATACGCATAAGGGATTATTCAAATACAACCGATTGCCCTTTGGCATCAAAGTAGCGCCTGCCATTTTTCAGCAAGCGATGGACACCATGCTAAGTGGTATTGAGTGCGCATGTGCATACCTGGACGACATTGTTGTCAGGAGCAAATCCCTACAAGAACATAAGGAACATTTGAAACAAGTATTTACTCGAATACAAGAATTCGGCTTTAAAGTAAAAGTATGTAAATGTGACTTTTGTATGAGCGAGATTAATTATCTTGGACACATAATAAACGAACATGGACGACGTCCAGACCCAGACAGATCTGCGGCAATAAAAAATATGCCAGCACCTGATAACGTAACAACCTTGCAGAGTTTCTTAGGACTCGCAAATTATTATCAATCTTTTATTGAAGAGGAATGCATAACTTGCGAGCCCCCTTAAATAATCTGCTTAAAAAGGATACACCTTGGAACTGGACGCAAGAATGTCAAACCGCTTTTGACAAAATAAAGAGCGCACTAACATCCGAATTATTCTTAACGCATTTTGACACAAAATTAAAAATAGTCGTCGCTAGTGACGCTAGTTCCTACGGCTTAGGAGCATGCATTCAACATATTATGCCGGATGGGTCTAGAAAACCAATAGCGCACGCTTCGAGAACGCTGATACCAGCCGAGAGGGCATATTCACAAATCGAAAAAGAAGCATTGAGCATAATCTTTTCCGTGACTAAATTTCACCGATATTTATATGGTAGACAATTCTTACTTGAAACCGACCATAAACCGTTAGTCACGATCTATGGATCAAAAAAAGGATTGCCGGTATACACCGCAAATAGATTGCTGCGCTGGGGTACAATCTTACTTAATTACGATTTCCAGCTACAACATCTAGCATCAAAAAAGATTTGCCATGCGGATGGACTGTCAAGACTGATACCACAGAAACACAATCTGGAAGAATCAGTCATTGCAGCAATTCGGACAAATGTTGAAGTAAAAAATATGGTAGCAAACATCATTAAGGAGCTACCCGTAACTTTGTCGGAAATTAAAAGGGAAGCCGAGAAAGACGAATACATAAAGGACATAAAAGAGAAAATTATAACGGACACAAAGGTGCAGGAAGTTTTCTCCATATGTAACGATGTGTTACTGTACAGTGAGAGAGTGGTAATACCCAAAACATGGCAGAATAGGATGTTAAGAGATTTCCATACGGGACATCCGGGGATAAATCGAATGAAGTCGTTAATGAGAAGCTACGTGTACTGGCGTAACATGGACACTGACATAGCAGCAACAATAAATAAATGTAAAGGATGCCAGTTAGCAGCAAAATCCCCACCTATAGTACACAAACCTTGGCCGAAAACCGACCAACCATGGTCGAGAATCCACATGGACTTCGCTGGTCCAGTAGGAGAAAACTATTATTTAATTGTAGTGGATAGCTACACAAAATGGCCGGAGGTAATGCGTTGCAGGAATCCAACAACGAACAACTCAATAGGGTTCCTACACGAGTTGTTTGCAAGATTCGGTGTACCAGACACACTGGTCACTGACAACGGAACGCAGTTCACATCCGCAGAGTTTAAGGAATTTTGCGACACGTTCCGAGTGAAGCACATCACGACTCCGCCGTATCATCCAAGGTCGAACGGCCTTGCGGAAAGGTTCGTGGACACGCTAAAACGAGCGTTAAAGAAATCCATTGGAACACCAACAGAAAAAGCTTTGCAACAATTCTTGCAAGTTTATAGGATCACACCACATCCTAGTACACCATAAAACATATCACCAGCTGATCTAATGTTTGCCAGAAAGGTAAAATCAGCGTTTGATAAACTGTTGCCAAGACAGGCAATTATCCGAAACACTACACACACGAGAAGAAAAAAATATAACTCGGGAGATCGAGTATATTTTAAGTGCTACAAGAATAACACATCTTACTGGGAATGTGGAGTAGTGGATAAACGCATTGGTGATTGTACATATATGATTAAAGGTCCACAGAGTATACATAAAAGGCACCTAAATCAGATAAAAAAACGTCATATCCAAGATGATGATTATACGACAACAGTCGAAGAGGAGGAAACCATAGATGTCATATACGAATCCTTTAATTTGGAACCGCCTCAATATACACCTGAACCCCGAAGATCAGGTAGGAAAAGAAAATGTAATGAACCATTGATGGTAAACCCAAAAAGAAAAAGATATTGAAATCTGTGTGACTTCAAATCTTGGGAGGGGGGTGTTGTGGTGGCAACCACTCATTTGCATATACGAATAACGTTACACTATAAATGGCAAGCCTAGGTTGGCCTTAGTGTGTGTTACCTAAATGCCACCGGAAGTGACGCCGAAGAGCGTACATGTCCTCCCACCAAGACTCTCTGACTCGACACCTTCATTTGTACATACTGTAACTATACCTTTTCTTTAATACACTTATTATTGCATTCTCCTTGTTGTTTGCGTCTTCATTGTATTCCTCACTAATTATTATTCAACCTTGCAACCACAACACATATTATGTGTGTATCTCATACACTAGATGTTGACTTGTATTAGGTTACTTCTTTGATACATGTGTTGTGTGTAATTTGCATATGATACTACACCTGTTACATATGCTCTCTCTCTCTCTCGCTCTCTCTTTCTCTCGCATATACAAGTTGTTTTCTCTGATGTTTTTCTGTGACTGTCTTTTTAAAAAAACTTTTTATATAAACATCGATGTCCGAGTGGGTCTATCAGCAGATGAAAAGAACCTGGGTTCACAACAACAACACAAGTGTATAACGGTTTATACACCTATCAGTAAGCTAAAATATAACCCACCTTTCCGACTGAACCTGAGAGTTCGTATGGCCTTGGTTGTTCTCATGTTTCTCCTGCTTTTTTTTTCGTTTTGAGGTTCTGTGTTTCTCTGAGGATCTCTCTTGGTTTCGTTTTATGGTCTAAGTTAATATTCTGCTCTGTTTCATTGTTATATTGTTGAATATCCGAGCCATGTGTACCAAGGGTGTCACCGGGAAGGGTTGAGGCATACTTGACACAGACGCACACCTTGCCGGAAGAAACAAAGCACGATAGATTGTCGAAAATAAAATAATTGTTGATTGATTCGAAACCACCTGCAAAGGTTACCCTTATTCCAAAGGTTAGTTGCAGACGAGAATACTGAGTCGCTAAACAAACGTTCTAGAGACGTGGCTCAATTGACAGTAACGGCGAAATGTCAGAATAGGCTTTTGCAAATGGATGCGAGGGTGTCACAAATTGTTATGTATCAACCCGAAATTGAAATCGACAGTCGACTGAAAAAACCATTCTATAAACTCATGTGCATCGTCCTTCCCCATTAACTCGCAATTGTTCACCGACATCAACAACAACATCGACAGTATTTCTGGTGTGCTTAAAAGAATGATGACAAACACTGACATATAAAAATATATGTGTATATATGTATACGTGCGTGTATGTGTATAATTGGATTCAGATATATGCGTACGTATGTATATGGATACTTGAACTAATATCTTATATGTATGGGTATGTTTATACAGGTGTAAAAGTTGTATATTTTTATTTTAATTTTATATTTATTTCGTGTGTACGTATGCGTAGGTTAATGGACATATTTATATGCGTCTGTGTCTATTTATATATGTACTGTACGAACATGTCCATGTATATGTGTGGGTAATTATTTTATATAAACATATATGGTATATATGTGTATATATGTGTATATCCGTGTATATTGTGTTTGTTATTTTATATATGTATATATATATATATATATATATATATATATATATGTATGTTTATATATTTTATGTGTGTACTTGTGTATCTATTAATTTGTGTGCACGTGTGTATTTTATATTAAGACCAGATATTTATGCTTGAAAATGTATATATGTGTATATATGTGTATATTTGTGTATGAATATATGCGTATATATATGTGTGTTTGGCATGTTTGCTATATATATATATATATATATATGTGTATATATATATATATATATATATATATAAATATATATATATATGTTTATGTATGTACTTGTGTATCTATTAATTTGTGTTCTATATATTTGTGTATGAATATATGCGTATATATATGTGTGTTTGGCATGTTTGCTATATATATATATATATATGTATATATATATATAAATATATATATATATGTTTATGTATGTACTTGTGTATCTATTAATTTGTGTTCACGTGTGTATTTTATATATTGACCAGATATTTATGCTTGAAAATGTATATATGTTTATATATGTGTATTGATATTTGTGTATATATCTGTGTTATTTTTTATTTTTTATTTTTTATATATGCATATATATATGTTTGTTTATATATGTACTTGTGTATCTATTAATTTGTGTATACGTGTGTATTTTATATAAAGATCAGATATTTATGCTTGAATTATGTTTGTAAATAGATTAAAACTTTGAAGTGTTAAATAGAGAAGAAAGGAATCTAGGCTAAGTGGGTAATAAAAAGTAGAAAAAGGAAAGAATTAGAAGGCAGATAATAAAAATGATAAAAAAGATAGAAACTAACTGAAAGAGTTAACAAGCAAAGAATGTAACCTGATACTAAATAATAAAAAAATATCTCATCCCCAAAAAGATTTATTTAAAGGGAAAGAGGTTGACTCTCTGTGAAGAGTACAACCGAAACATGTATGCACAAATCTATCTATCTATCTATCTATCTATCTATCTATCTATCTATCTATCTATATATATATATATATATATATATATATATATATATATATATATGTATACTAGCAAAAGCTACCCGGCCTCCTGATGGCAATTATTGACGCTGTAGTCTTCTTTACAGAAACCAAAGAAGTAATTTTCATTTGACATCTTGGTAATTTAGAGGAAATTTAAAAAAACGATGATTGTCCTAGTGTTATTAGATATATTCCAATGTGTGGGAAATATACTGTGCATGAACATCGTCAAATTTTGTTTTTTAGGAAAAAACAACAAAAAGGTTAATCAATATGGTCTTTAAGATATTCAACTTCGATAAAATTTATTTTGTTTCAGCATAAAAATGAAAATGAATTCCTCATTAAAACAGGTTATATAATGAAATGAATAAATATAAAGGTGGAACATCGATTGGTCAAATACTCCACTTTTATATTACTGAGTAATTTGAAACGGGTACTTTGCACTTTTCACCTTTACTATAAAAGAAAGAAAAATATGTAAAGAATATTAAAGAAAAATACTTTTTTTTGAGTAACTTAGAAAAATTAGAGGAGGTTTATTTCTTTTCTATGACAAATCATCATCATCATCATCATCATCATCATCATCATCATCATCATCATCATCATCATCATCATCATCATCATCATTACCAACATGTTAACTCTTTGGCCTTTTGACTTGGAGCAAAATGTAGTATCTGTACTGAATCTAAACTTAGTTTTTATGTTATCTGTCAGTGAAGGAGAAATCCTTCTAAACTGAGACAATTGAAATTTTTGTTCCAGTCCGGAGTGCCCATTTTGGGGGAGCTGAATTCTCCCTACGTTAAATATTGACATTGTGTCTAACTATGCTCACGTGGGAGAAAGTAAATAGGAACAGCAACAACAACAACAGCAAAAAAAATATATTTTAAAAATCATAAACGCATGTATTTAATTATTAACAGATTAAAAAATATTAATTCATTAGAAACTTAAAAATAAATAAATATGCAAATGAGAGGCTGAGAGGCTGAGAGGATGATATCATGATGAACGAACTACATACACTGCCCCCCCCCAAAAAAAGGAGGGGTTAATGCCTTGAGGATGATATCATGACAACAGAATAGATAGTACACTAACCCCTCCCCCTCCCCCACACAAAACTGATAATCCTGGGGAAATGGTATCGTGAGGAACGAATGTATACTATACGGCCTTCCCTCCCGAGGAGGAGGTAATGCCTGGGAGGAATGTATCATGAAGAATGAAAATATACTACAAGGAATTAAATAAGCATAAACCGTTTTAATGTCAGAATAGGTGGAAACAAACTTTCGCATTTATTTTTTTAAATAACATTAAAAACCATGGCAAGTTTCATTGTCCACGTGAAACGCCTATATGTAAATTGGCTGGGAAAATATACTCGCTATCTTTATAAACAAAAATGAATATGCTAGCTCAGGAAGAACGATAACTTTCATAATTTTCTAGTTAAAAAAGACACGTTTATTATAAACTTGAGTTATCGATCTTCCTTAGCTAGTATGATGGTGAACAAACATATACTACACTGACCCCCCCCCACCCCCCACCCGACAGGAGATAATATCATGATGAACAAACACTACTTCCCTTCACCCAAAAAGGATTATGTCATTCTTGCGTGAATGGTCTCATGAGAACAGAACCGATACTACACTACCCCCCCCCCCTTTTAAAAGATATTCTGACTAAATCGAGTCTTTGGGGTTTTTTTCATTCTGGGAAGACCCCCCATGCACCCTTAAAAACAGACGAGGTAATTCCTGGGAGGACAATCTTCTGACAACAGAACCGATACTACACTACATCACCTATTAAAAAATATTCCAATTTAATCAATTATGTTTGTTTGTTTTTTTTATTTAAAAAATGCCGAGTCACAAAAAAAGATTGACAACAAATTTGTCTTTGATAAAACATAAGGATGTTCTGAATTAAAAAAATAAATATTTAAGAAATTCTGGATCCAGACATTGAACTGTGTCACATAAAGAATTCAATTCGATGGGGCAAAACCTACTTTTAATAAATAAAAAATTGAAATTAGTTTCTAACAAACAGACAAATAAATGAAAAAACAAATAAAAAAGGATGATTATATCATAACCTTCTTGTTGGAGTAATTGATAATATATCTATTAGTTAAATAATATTGTCTTTAAACAATTTACTCTAAAATAAATTTTATATAAGTTAATTCTTACTGAGAAATTAAAGAACTGTAGAGAGAGGGTGATGCTTGTACGAGATAGCAATTTTGTAATAGTGTCACTGCGTCTATATTCATCTGATTGGGCTTGTTTTAGATGAAGGAGATAAAATGATCATCAAGTTTCACTTATAAGACAAACATCTACTCTACAATTTATATCCACTTTCTGTCACAGTTTCATCAACACAGAATAGGGTCTAGAAAGAGTTAGGAATATAAGAATATAAGGCGGGTTGATTTAGCCAGCAGGCATGTACCATAGAAAAAGAATTGAGTCCAATGTTTAATTGGATATTCGATGTCAAAATTAAAATGATGCCAAATCTCGAATCTATGAGATCCAGATAAATTTTATATCGGTGATATGCAATCCTATCTGATATTCCTAAAAGAATCGACAACAAATTGACTGAGATGTGCATTTTTATAATTTGAGTTTGATGATGGTAATTGTTGAAGTAGTTGATAATAAATCTATTAGTTAACAAATAAGATTGTCTTTAAATTTTAGATTTTCCCTAAAAATATATTTTATATTGGTTAATTCTTTCTGGGATATTACAGAACTGTCGAGAGAGTGTTAGCAATTTTGTAAGAGCATTGCTGCATCTGTATTCATCAGACTGGGCTTTTAAAGTGCCGCCGTCCATGGTTTACCAAACAGATCATGGGTCGTTTAGTCTATTTTAAAATCATTTAAAAAAATGGAAGTTTTCACATCTGTTTAATTAACTTTACAACACTTACGTCAGTTTGAAATAAAACATAATAACATTCAAAACTAATTCAGTTTTACTAGCGGACCCTGTGGAAATTCCATGGTGATTTCTACATCAATCGATATAATTTACTGTTAAAAATAATATTCCTTTTGAAATAATAAATGTCTGTCAAGGTCAAAATGAAATGAAAAAAAAAACGACCTTTTCTTCTTCCGTAAAACTAATTGTTATTGTTAACTAAATATTCTTTAAATAAATAAAACGAATATGTTTCTTTATTATTCATTGAAAATTAAGCAATTTAATTCTTTTTAAAACAATAAATGTTCTCTCTTTTCTTACCGTAAAAATAATAGTCAGTTAAATATTCTTCAAATCAATAAAACGAACGTCACTTTATGAAATGTATTTATTTAAAATTGTACTGTTTTAGTCGACAGGACGACATAATTTGATTTGGGAACAATTCATTTTAAAATGGGTAAAGTCGGAAATCTTTTACCTTCGCGACATCAGATTAATCACCAGTCATCTTTTCTAATCTGGACGATTTCGTTTTGTTTTTAATTGTGTGTGAAAGGTGATAACGTATGTACAAACATGAAGTGCCTTAGTCTATTATTACATAAACGAAACCTAGCATGAATTTTAAATGATCAAAAATACTATCTTCACCCATCTCCTTTTTTTTGTTACTTTTTCTTTCGTAATTTCATCGACACCTTCGCACGATGTCAACATATAAGAAGAGAATTTGTTCTTAAAATAATTTGGATCCCCCTCTCCTCTTCTCCAAGCATCGGTGATCCTGATCAATGTGTTTCCCGCGTAGGTGACTGCGCAATACGAGACGTACATTATGGCAATATTTTTGGAAGAAAAAAAAGAAGATTTCTCAGCGTGTAGGGTAAGGGAAGACATTTGGGAAAGATTTGATGTCACAAAATGTTTGCAAGGTGCTGGTGTTCGGTTACCCTCGCAGAACGCCTGTCAATCATCCAGTGGAAAACCTTTTCTTTTCTTCTTTTTTTGCTTTAATTTTGAACTTTGTTTCTTTTACATTACAGATTAAGATGATAATGGAAGATAACAAAGACCAAAAAATCCATTTATATCTAAAACTTTAAAATATATGGAATTCTACTTTGGGTTTTGTCTCATATAAATAAGAGTTTAGAATAATTAAAAAAAAAACGAATTTTAATGCGTAAACAATTTATTGGGGTAACACAAAAGAACTATAAATAGAACATACTCCATTACTAATGGAGATTTGGTATCTGTCTGAATCCGAAACTGTACTATTTCTTTTTAATGCTCAATTCAGTTTGCAATACTATTTCAGACTAATGTACTTTAAATGCTCAATTGTGAGTGGTGTATTGTAGTATGTCTTATGTTGTCATGATACCATCCTCCCAGGCATTGCCTCTCCCTTATTTTTTATTGGAGGGGAGGGTAGTGTTGTATGTGTCCATTTATCATATACTATCAAAAATATGCGACTAGAGGCAGGCATATTTTTGCTAATAATAATAATAATAATAATAATAATAATAATAATAATAATAATAATAATAATCCATTACTAATGGAGATTTGGTATATGTCTGCCAGAAGCGAAACAATACTATTACTTCTATTAATTGTACTATTGTACTATCTTTTAATACTCAATTCAGTTTACTATACTATTTAAGACTAATGCTCAATTCAGAGAGGGAGGTGTAGTATCTGTTTTCATGATAACATCCTCTCAGGCATTACCTCCTCCATTATTTTCTTTTTTGAGGGGGAAGTTAGTGTAGTATCTGTCCTTTTGCTATGAGACCATCTCCCCAGGCATTGGCTCCTTATTTCGGTGGGGGAGGTTATTGTAGTACCTGTTGATTACTTCCTCATTTGTTTTTTTTTGGGGGGAGGGGGGGTAGCATCAGTTCTGTAGTCATGATACCATCTTTCCAGGTATTATGTTCTCCTTTTTTTTGGAGTCGTGTAGTAGATGTTCATGAATCAAGATACCATCGTCCCAAGCATTACATTCTTTTTTAGGGGGTTAATGCATGTCAACAAGCAATTGTCACAATCGTCTGCTCATTAGCAAACTCAACACTTACATTACATATAGCAAAATATTAAAGATTGATAAATTTAAAGAATAAATTTAAAATATGCAACACTTATATTTTAAATAATAAATTTAAATAATAAATATAAAATATGCAACACGTACATCTTAAATAATACATTTAAATAATTAATTTAAAATATGCAACACTTACATTACATACAGTAAAATATGCAACTAGAGGGAGCAAATTTATGCTAATAATAATAATAATAATAATAATAATAATAATAATAATAATAATAATAATAATAATAATAATAATAATTGTTGTGAAGTTGTCCCACAGTAAATAATAAATAAAGGAAGTCAAGTCGAGGGTTGGTTTAACAAGTGTATTAACAAAGTAAGAAAGTGACTAGCACTTGGCTAGACAGTTACAAGACTGTGCTTTGTCTTCAGTGTCTCTGGTGACTCGCACTATTTATAGTGACAACCGGTGTAGTTTCTCCTGTGTAAGAACGGCCGGTGTAACAACAACAACAACAATAATAATAATAATAATAATAATAATAATAATAATAATAATAATAATAATAATAATAATAATAAAATATTAATAATAATAATAATAATAATAAAATATCAATGACAAACTAATCCAAGCAAGGAGACCGGACGGTATAATAGTTAACAAAAAGGAAAAAACTTGTCAAATCATAGATTTGCCCATCTTTATTATAGTAAATCACAGAATTAAGATCAAGGAGACAGAAAAACAAAGCAAATACCTGGAACTTTTCAGAGAACTGAAAAGAATATGTAGCATGAAGAAAATCACTATAATACCAATAATTGTAGGAGCACTAGGTACGGTCCCAAAAATTTATTGGTTTATGGAAAGAAAAGGGAAAGAGTGGCTTCCATATAGACAATAAAATGAATAACTTAAATGGGTTGGAGATTAATGATGCAAAGACTATTTACTTATAAAAAGGATTGTAGAATGTAAATCTACGCATTTAGCCTGACAAATTCCTCCATGGAATGAAACGCAAACTTTTCTGTGTAGTTTACTTGCTATAAGTATATTATTATACAACTATATATATACACAGGCGATCATTAAGAGTCTCAACCTACAACATTTATCGAACGTGGTTACGACATGGTGTCCATGTTTCAGCTTTGGACGTTGGTGTTGTAAATATTATAGATAGATGGTAATCGAACATAAATATGATATGTGAAATCAGCAGCTAAATATTAGGTTAGAATGCGGTTTGCTTCACTTTTATTGCAAAACAGCTTACAGTGGGATTACTGATAGGTTGGGAGGGGATAACCAATTTGTGTGCAAGAAGTGTAAGACAACGAAGATGCTTTTGACTCGTATACTTTCTCTCTCTTTCTCTCTTTCTCTCTCCATATACACTAGTGATGGGACGATTCCAATATTTTCCCGATTCCGATACAATTACCGATTCTGTTCTAAATTCCCGATTCCGATGCAATTACCGATTTTGATTCTGTTTAAATCTCTAAATATTTGGCGATAGAGTTGTGTATGCAGTGTGATGTATGAAAGTGAAACCTGGCCAATGAGAGTTGAGGACATGTGTTCTAACTGACCCTGCCACCTCAACTGTTCTACATCTACTAACCCAAGAACTCTCATCTATTCTTTCAATGTGACCATACAAATGGAGTCTCCTATTCTGCACGCATCTCCCTATTCTGTCCAGATGTAATCTTCCTCTGAGCTCATCAGAACAGCCTGTCTTTAAGACTCACATTACATATGCATCGTATAATTTTCATATCATTTCTCTACATGCAACGCATGTCCTCAACCCTCACTGACAAGGGAATTTCTGCCATTACTAATCAGTAGAGTGTTCCCACTGTCGACACTTGAAAATTTTTTATGATTTTATGTTTCTAAAATATTCTTAACAAATTTTGAGATCATAAAATGTTTTTGTTTTTTTAAACCGACTTGTTCAGTTTTTAGTGGAATATGGGTGGGGGTAATTCTGCCATGTAAATTTAATGTGAAATTATCGTTTTGAAGTTGATATCCCTAATAGTTATGTTTTGGAATTTTTTTAGATGATTGATTATCTGGATTATTCAGACTAGTTTTCTCACAACGTTTCAGCCGATGTAATCTCCCACCTTCCTCAGGTGTGTCTTGCCGAACTCAAGAATTTGTACGGAATTTTGAACAAACCCTTTATTTAATCCATTGCGTTCCGTCAGTCATGACTGATAAGAAGTCTTAAGTAATTCGTAATTGTATTCTTAGTATCGCTCATACTGAGAATTGAACCTTCAACCTCCAGAAGACTGTCACTTAGAACTAATTATTACTTAGCATTTTTATCCGTTGCACTACGGCTCCTTGCGGACAATTCTCGTGTGAATTTAAGGACTCTTAAACATATTTCTGTGATAGTTGTTTATCATCCTCTAAAAGTGTAATGAGACCACTAGAGAGTGATCGGAGAAGCAGGATAATTAATAGGAGTTATAATCTAGAGGGTAATGAGATGTCGGTCAGGGGTGTGTGGGTAGATGTCGCGTTTGGAATTCGACTGTTGTTGTTTTGATAATTTCAAGGTTGTGAGAAAAATGGAAATATAAACATTTATTGTTTGTCGTTTGAGTAATCTTGGAGTGAGGAATGTGTGAAGAAAAACAATTTTCATAATTACGGTCACCGATCGAGAGAGAATCGAGGAAGAAACACGAGATCGAGACTTGAAATCGAGGTGAGCAAACATTCCGTTTTTTGCTCCCTCCACAGGTGCTGGGGAGCTAACTGTATATTGAATCAACACAGAGTGAGCGTGAGCGAGAGATGGATGACAGTTAATTAAAATGACGGCTAATTAGAACAATTAAAACTTAATCCTAGAAGTAGGGTATATTTTAGCATGTAATTTGTGTTATTAAAGTATATAGGAAACAAACGTTGATTAACTCTCTCTCTCTCTCTCTTTCTTTCTCTTTCTCTGTCTAACACACACATTATAAATGTCTGGCCGTAGAAAATTATTTGCCGTGTGTATCGATGTTTTTGGTGAAAATATTCAATAGAAAACTCGTTTATCTTTCTGTAAATCTGAAGATTCATTTGTCTATGAGATTCAGACTTTGTTATTACTAATGCTCTGGGTGTACCAAGAGAATGTCAGCATTCCACCACGGTAAAATGAAAACAATGAAAAACTACTGACTCTTCATTTTTGCTGAAGGAGAAAGGCATCTCTAAACGGTTATGCATTTTGGGGCCACAAAAGTTTACTTATTTAATCTGAAAAAAAAAGCTACAAATAACAATATTGATTGAACACAAAATTCTCAGATTATAAAATTATTACAGGATGTTCAAAACAAATTTGATTTTTTTTAAATTTCAGAATCATTTCTATTAGCAGGAAATGTAAATTCAAGATGGAAACCAATTATGCTTTGTAGGGACATTATACATATTAGTTGTATATAGCCGGCCTTCTTTTTCTTTAATCCTTCCACCCAGCATAATATAATTCAGAGAATTCGAATTTAAAATTACATGATCCGATTAGCAGTAAGACACCTGGAGTTACTTTCCTTGATTATGATGTTTTAAGTTATTTCCCTTTGATTTTACATTTTTTACGCATTAGCTGTATATACAGGCTGTTCGAGACAAATTTGATAATATTTTGAAATTCTTTCATTTCAGAACTATTTAAAGTATTTAATAGTAGTTAAGTGCAACAGATAGCTGTTTCTGTTTTTTTTGTGGGGTTGAGAGCTGGAGACCATGGCCGCCTGGAAAGCACCATCATATTAGAAGAGAGTGATATGCATCATCATGGTTCACGTCGGATTAAAAAAATTCGGAAATCTTAGCTGCAGCTAAGTACTCCTTTAATACCTGCACTGTAGCTCCTCCAGAATCATTGGACCAATTCTCATGAAATTTTGAATGGGGGTTCTATTATTGGTTACACTCCAAAATAGGGGGGTATGTATCTTTTTACCTCTTTGGAGACAAGATGACACAGTTGCTTGGATTCTTTCTTTTCTCTCTTGATGGAGCATTCATGGTAGAAAGACGACGGACACAATGTAAACGTAAACTATATATTTTGTGCAATGTGATGATGTATGGAAGTGAAAACTGGCCAGTGAGGGGTTGAGGATATGTGTTGCATGGATAGAAATGATATACGAATGATACAATCAATGTGTAATGTGAGCCTTAGATCTGATGACCTCAGAGGAAGATTAAATCTGGAGAGTATAGGAAGATGGATGTAGAACAGGAGACCTTGCTGGTTTTGTTACATTGAAAGAATGGATGAGAGTTCTTGTTGTAGTTGATGTAGAACAGTTGAGTTAGCAGGATCTTTTTTGCAGAGGAAGGCCAAGGAAAACATGGAAGGAAATGATAAGGATGGATTTGAGAGAAAGAAGGATAAATGAAGATCTTTGCAGAGATAGGTTAGTTTGGAAGTCAATTTCTAAAAGCTGTCCAACACATGCCAGCATGAAAAATGAACGCTAAACCGATGATGATGATGATGATGATGATGATGATGATGATGATGATGATGATGATGATGATGATGATGATGATAACTGTGGATCCATTTACTTATTTAGGAGTTGCTTCTGGTTTTCATCAGAGGTAGCATTAGGGGTCTCAGCATTCTTTTCTATTTGAACTTCACATGATGACCATTCTCTACTATGTTCAAAACGCAACCCATATACTAGCTTTAAATCATTCCCACTGTGTCACATGATTAAAGGCAACCAATGAGATATTTACTTTCATATTTAGGGACAAGGCAAATCTATAGACAAAAAATTGTCATTCATACATATGTAACTTATTGTATTTAGCAAACTGCACTTAATTCCCAAAGCATATTATTGCAAAGTAATGTTAGATAATGGCTTAGACGCATCTAGTTGAGACGGGTTTGACTTACGCGATTTGTAGCGGAGTCATCCCCGTGCAGCTCGGTTTGATGTGTTTCCCACGATCACGATGACAACTGTCTGACCTTAGGGTTAAAGCTCAGGGCACACCTGGATATCACGAGTTTTGTGACGTCAGAGCTGTTCACCGTGAGAGAATTGAATTGGGATTTGAATTAGTAATTGACTGGAGAGCAACGAGCCAACATCGCCAATCATGTAAGCGGTTACGAGAAAGATTCTGAATGACAAAAATATAAGAGCCAGTAGTGAACTCTTCACCTCCTCCCTCTATTAAGTTAATTAAGTTAGCGCGTCCTCTCTCTCATTAGCAACGGAACCGTTCAAGTCGGCTAATTAAATAGTAAATAAAAACGGCTCTTTGAAACAGAAAAAGACTTGTTATACTTAAGAATTGATTTCAGAGAGCGAGGACAACAGCCCGTTAAGAATGAGACAACGATGCCTGCAGAACAAGGAACGACGGCCATAGCAGTTGTCAACAAATTGTTGCAAAAGAAAAGGAGTCCAAATAGTCCCAGCGGCAGGAAAAAACAATGCGACAATGGTTTTCAGGCGAGAAAAGGCAGTACGAATATTAGCGACCAGCGACTGGAAAAGCTCGCATGAGTAGTCAGTATAGGACGACGTCGATTCGAGAAACAGATCTAAGTAAATGCGACATATCGCCCCTTTGAATAGACAGCGAAGTCGACGAGAACTAAAAGAGTTGGTGAACTCAATAGCCAGTAATAACGAGTAATACAACAGTAATATGTAAGACTATATATTGGTGCAGGTAACAGACTATAAGGGTTTCTAGAGAAGGCTAAACCATTTGAAATAAAAAATCTATTGGGATATTACTGACAAGTTTTAAATGATCCATTATATAAAGGGCAGTTGTCTGTATGTATGTCTGTATGTATGTCCAGCTAAAAGTACAAAATAACAAAACAAAAGCCCACAAAGTTGGTATATTCTTGATCAGCGTTGATGAAAGTATTTCAAATTTTAAAAGAAATTATTCATTATTTGAGGGTTAACTGGGACAGGTTTCGTCAGGGTCGGTTTTTCAGCTATTTTCAATGTTATTATGTTCTAATTTGGAAAGAAAATGCCGACTCATTCCTTGAGGAATCTATTATATAAAGGAAAGTTGTCTGTGTGTATGGGTATGCCCAGCTAGAAAGGAATGGGTTGGGGGAGGAGAAAGAGAGGGTTAGGGAGGGGGAAAGAGAGTAAGATAGAGAGACGGATAGATAGAGATAGAAGATAGAAGTTTCAATACACTTTTGCCCCGGGCAACTCCGGTAAGCCCTGCTAGTTTTTTTTATATAAAGTAAAGATGATTTTTTTCCTTTTGTGATTAATAGCTTTTTTACTACGCGCTACATAAAAATGATTTACAATAAATATTATTCCATGTTGTTAAACCTAATTTTTTTTATTTTCAATGGATTTCGTCGATATTTTATCCTGATCAATATTTTATTTTTTTTATTAGTTATAAATGAAGAGGTTTTACCCACTTTGAGAGAAGGGGAAGAAAGTCTGGTTTATGTATTGAATTTTATCCTACTTATCTTACAAAACATGTATATTATAATAGAGATGGCCAGAGTTGTGATATTATTTTGTGAGATAATTTTTATTTATTGCCTTTGGTAATATTAACGGCTATACGATTTGGTTATTCCATTTTCAGAATCAAAACACAAAGGCTTTGTTGTAACCGACCGGAAAAAAAAAAATTTCTTTCTGGATTTTATGTGTCGAGGAAGAATTTCAGAGCGGACGGAATAAATGCTGTGTAAACAGACTTCGCTAATTGAGAACAAGTACTTTGTACATAAAGGGTTTGAGGATTTTATAGATATGTAAACATTTTGGACCTTTACCCTGTTTGCTCTGATGGCCGTCGCGGGTTCAGTTTACTGTTAAAATAGAAATCAATGATCCGACAGGAAGCCTATCGATTTTTTTCCTGTCCTGCATGTTCATGTCCCCGGGGAGGAGCCTTTTGATGATTCAGGAGCTGAAATATTCAGTGCTATGGCTTTGGATTTATTCACCTTCCCCACGAGGGAGAGTTTGATATAATGTCGGTTAGTGTTGAGGGGATCAGAACAACTGCAAAAAGAAAGAAATAAAGAAAAAAAAGTACAAAAAAATGTCAGGCCTCTCAGCACTCCTTAACTTGCTGGGGTGCCATAAGCATTAGCGATTGACTCTGACTCTCCTTAAAGTATGGTAATATTGGTATATCTAGCAGTTATACATATAGTCATTTGATATATATATATATATATATATATATATATATATATATATATATATATATATATATATATATGATAAGTCAATGAAAATAATTAGACCTGCAAATAGAAGCAAATCATAATCTCCGGTTGTTCAGAACAAGGACATTTAGTGAATAGCAATATTTATTTTTCTTCTCTTTCATTCCTTAAGCCAGGCTTTTCAAAGATTAAAATCTTATCATCAGAGGAGGTTAATGATGAATAAGTTGACAGATGAGGACAGTCAATATTCGAAATTTAGAAACGGTTTTAAAGTTCAAACGGGTATTTTCCAATGTAAAGGCGTGTCACTAAAACGGAAATCCAATTAGTATGGGGTTCAGATGTATTGGTAAATCCAGAAAAATCCGTGTAAAGATCCAACGACGACGATTCCACCCAAGTCTGTAGACTATGGAGGGAGGATCAGATAAAATTGGCCATATTGAGAAAACGTAATTCTTCCTGTTTTCTATGAAACGGATTCAAAGGCAAAAGCAACGACAAGTTTATTTATATATATATATATATATATATATATATATATATATATACACTTGTGTATGATGGTGTGCACAGAATAGCAGTGTAGAGGAATCTTTACTTTAACGACAATTTTGAATTTTAATTGATAACTGAATTCAGGAAACATTGATCTATTTATTAGTTATACATAAAAATAATTTGATATTCAACAGTGTTAACTTTTAAGTATTTCATATCAAGACAAGATACAGTTTACTTACTTTTGTGATATTTTTTTAGGCGTTTTTAACATTTTTTCTTTTTATTAAAGTTAAAAAAAACAACAAAAAAAATAAAAAACAAAAAACCGAAAAACAAAATTTTATCCGTACCTACTAAGAATTAATTTTTCGGGAGGGATGACACGGTGGCTAAGTGGTTAACGACGCAGACTGAGGACCTGGGTGTGCAGTGTTCGAATCCAGTTCGTTCCACAGAAACACTTTCAACAAACCCCACATCTGACCTTGTGTCTAACCACCTGAAGAGGAGGTAAATAAAATACTAAGAATTAATCTTAGCCAATTTCTCTTTTAGCCATGGCTTCATCATTTCCCGTTTAACTGTTTTTTTTTTGTATTATATTTGGGGGTCAGTGAGTCACTTCTAATCATGCGATGCACTACTGTTGGCATATGGACCATAGGTTGCCCATCCCTGAAATAGAATATATTATTATTTTGCATATAAAACTTACATTAAATAAATAGAATTTATAAGAATTCATGTTTCATTTAAGCAACTTAATTTTGAACACTTTTATTTTTGTAAATCGCTCAAATGATCCGAAGCAGCCAAGGCATTGTCCACTGGTGTATTCAATGATTTTTTTTTAAAGAATTTTCTGCATATGATGTTTTAATTAATGAGATGTTACAGACAAAATATAAATATAGAAATACATACACAATGCATATTATTATTATTATTATTATTATAATCAATAGGTTCAATGTCGACCGACCTCAAGGATCTATTCTGGGACCAACTATCTTCTTGCTTTTCATTAATGATTTTCAAAATCATATTCTGAGATTATTTGTTGACATCTATGTCGACTACAGAACTATCTATGACAGCACCTCGAAGAGCATTAGTGATCAACATCTGACTCATTCTCTTTCTTTTGATCCGGAGCATGTGGCGTGCGTTAGGGGGGAAATGTGGTTTGTTACCTGTAACACCTTCAAAACCATGATTCTCTCATTTCACCACCAACGTTTTTTTTTTTACTAAGAAGTCACCGCTTATTAAGGCCCAAAGGCCACTCGAGGATAAGGGTTAAAAAGTTTGTTAGGTGGACGGTGAGGCAACACCGTGATGATTGGTACGATGTTTAAAACTGCGCAGAATCTAACTATTTAAGAGGACGGCCCAACAAGAATTTGTTTACATTGGATTTGAAAACGACTATGTTGTAGTCAGCTGGGAAGCAGCCCCGTGGTACTGTGTTCTAATGAATCATTCTCTCATTAACGAAGATTCTTGTTTTGATAAGCCTCTAGGATTGACTTTCACTCCAGATTTAATGGAAGACTTGTATCCAATCTGTTATTAAGGTTGCTGGAAGAATGGTTGGATTGTCCTACCACTACAAAAAGTATTCGACTCTCAATGCAATCCTCTACCTATATAAGAATCAGATATGTCCTAAGATGAAGTACTGTTACCAAATCTGGGGAGGAGCTGCTCAGAGCACTATTTCTATCCTTGACAGAGTACAAAATCAACTTCACAATCTAAAAGGGGATGATCTCTTCTGTTTTCTACAGCCCCTTTCTCACAGAAGAGACGTTGTTAGTCTTTCTCTACTCTATCGTGATTTCTATAGGAGGTGCATGACCAGAGTATCGATCTGTGGTTCCTCCTTGTAAGATATTCACAGCAAAAACTCGTCTTCTTACCACACCTGCAAAGAACTTTCCTTTCGTTCCCTGTGTGTTTGACATCAAACGGAATTTCCATGAACAGAGTTTCTTTCCAAAAAATTGCCATCCGTGGAACATATTGTCATGTGATTCCTTCTCTGCAGTCTACAACATGGCGGTCTTCAAATCCAATATCAACAAATACTTGTCCTCAACCGTCTTCATGAGGAATCACATTTTGTTCATCACTTCATCATTTTCAATCCTCTCATGATATTCATCATCATTCAACTGTCAATCCATCCATCTCATTAACTCTTATCCTCGAGTGGCTTTTAGCCTTGATAAGTGGTGACTCATTAGTAAATTAAAAAAAAAAATTAATAATTAATAAGAGCGGGTTAGTTTTAGTAAATTATCTCTCAAGATGATCTTCTTTCAAGTAATATTCATCGGAGGAATGTCGTCAGAATGTATGCGATTTTTTTTACATTACAGATTGGCAAGGAAGTATCTATATTACAATGATGATCATAATATCTGGTTTAACGCCCGGTTTACATGCTGGCATGCATTGGATGGCTTTAAGAAATTGACTTCCAAAGTAACCTATCTCTGGCCGGGATTTTATTTATCCCTCTTTCCCTCAGATCCATTTTTATCACTCCCTCCCATGCTTTCCTTGGCTTTCCCCTGTGAACTGGACCTGCTATCTCAACTGTTCTACATCTATGTATTCAAGAACTGTCATCCATTCTTTCAAAGTAGCCATACTATTGAAGTTTTCTGTTTTGCATACATCTCCCTATATTTTTGAGTTTTTTTTAATCTTCCTCTGAGGTCATCAGAACTAAGCCTTTCTTTAAGACTCACATTACACCTCCATCGTATCATTCTCATATCATTTCCCTCTATGCAACGCATGTCCTCAACCTCACTGGCCAGGTTTCACTCCCATACATCATTATACCGCATACACATGCCTGATAGACTCTTCCCTTGGTTGACAATGGTAGCGCTCTGCTGGTTAGTTCCTTGAACTTACTCCATCCACTTCTAATTCTATGATATTTTTACAAAACAGTTTCATATTAATTTTATTTCCATCTACAAAATAAACAAATCAAATGATTTCAAAAATTTGAAAGAATAGAAAAATTATTTTTACTCCATATTTTCTGTTTGTTCATTGAAAATTAATTTCCTTTGTAGAGAAAATGAATCCCCCCCTCCTCTCTCATTATCTGGTTCTATCACTTTCTCTCCGCTCTCCCATTCTCTCACCCCCTTCATATAAATTGGATCTTTCCAGTTCATAATGGGCTTCTGTGTGATCGCATAATTTGCAATTACAATTGTTTGTAAATTTCAAATATAATATAATTATATTCTATTGCATGCGTGATAATTCCTTTTTTTTTCAAGTTTTTAATCATATTTCAAGTGTTTACCATTCAAATCGCTAATATTCTGTTATCATTAAATAGACTTAGCTTTGAAGCAAATATGAATCAATTTTGTAAAACGCACACGCACACAAACATATTCCTCTCTGATATATATATATATATATATATATATATATATATATATATATATATAAAATATAATAACACGAAATCACATAATTGTCGATGCAATAATTTATTTCAACCGTGCGGTTTTTTCAAGCATCACTCAGACAATTACATTCTTGAGACTGATCTCAAGATCAGTCTCAAGAATGTAATTGTCTGAGTGATGCTTGAAAAAACCGCACGGTTGAAATAAATTATTGCATCGACAATTATGTGATTTCGTGTTATTATATTTTATGTTATTCTTGCTCTGTTTACTACATTGAGCTCTCATACCCAGATTTCCTCCTGGAATTATCCCATTATAACACAAATATATATATATATATATATATATATATATATATATATATATATATATATATATATATATATATATAAAGAATACCCGTCCCAGGACAGGTAAAATTAATTCCCCAAACAGAACAGTTTTTCACTCTTTTATGTCCTCTTACGAAGATTCAAATCAAGACAAAATCGTTAAAAAGATAAAAAATAGGATATAATGACACTAAACCTTATGTCTAGAATCCTTGTTCTAATTTTGATCAAAATAATAATATGAGAAAAATCAGATAATCTAACATTCTGCACTACACACTAAAGAAAACACGGTGGCACCAACATCGGTTGGTACCACACAACATTCTTGTGAATGATCTGGAAAGATGGAAAAACTTGTGGAGGAAGAGCACCATCCAGACCTTGATTGGAAGGGCACGGAGAGTACTGAAATTCTGGGGAGGTTAATTGTCACTCAAATTCGATAGAAAGCCAACATCCGTTGTCAACGATAATTCAATAGTAAACGGCTGTTGCGAGAAGCAAAGTGATTTGCAACAGCGTTTGTAAGAAGTGGAGAGTGCTGGAAATAGGTTGTCACTCAGACTCCAGGGAGCACCACTTGTTTTTACTGGTGAGCGGTCACTGGTAATGTCATTTTGTACGTGTTCGCAAGTCTATGAACTTTCAAACCGGAAGTTTGCAGTCATCAATCATCATCATCATTTTACAAGGGAACTAAAAAATAACACAAAAAAGAAAATAATTAAATAACAAGCACCATAAATGTGGCAGCAATGTTAATTAAAGTTGAAATTCTAGGAAGAGTCGAACAAAAGAAAAATTCTGAAACCAACAAATCCCATCAAGATGGCAGCACTGTGAAAATTGCTGAGAAGATAGAAAATAAATCTGAATCTTGGGGGGGGGGATTACTGTCTTGATCTCTAATCAAAGCCATCATTCAACTACAAGGATGGGAACAATGATAATAACTAGTAAGGATAATCTATATAATAGTTTAACATGCCTTTTCTCTGTCTATCGGTCACTGATAGGCTTCAAAACTATTTTGCATTGTGAAACTTTACATTTCGTACTAATTGGATCATTAATGCTAACTCCCCGTACATGATAACATTGGGAACACACTTTTTTGTTGAGTTTTTAAAATTTATTTTCGGTTGTGAGAAACGCCCATTGAATCAAAACCCACTTCTTATCGACAAACTTAGATATATTTAAATGCCATATTTTTAGGTCTGCATCTTAAATAGAAATAAGTATAAAAAGAAGAAATATAAAAAAAAAGAAAGTCAACCCACCCCATCCTTCGGCTTAAACGAAACCCTTCTTTCTCCTCTAAATTGACCCTTTTTTCTCTTTTAAATTATTGGTCAGTGTTCTTGCTGACAAACAGAGACAAGCTCTCTCTATACCCTAATAACGATAAGTAACCTTTGCTTTCTCCCCCCCCCCTCTCTCTTTCTCTCTCTCTCTCTCTCTCTTTCTATCTCTTTCCAGATTCCTGATTTTTTTGCATTTTCATATTAATATGTCATAAAAATGTTGATTTTCGATTTTGATTTTCTCACAATGAGGCTATGCCTTTTTGTAACCAATTTTTATTTATTTTCAGTTGTGAGAAACGCTCTTTGAATCCAAACCCGTTTTTTATCGACGAAATTAGATATATTTAAATGCCATTTTTCAGGTATCAAAAAATCAATAGTAGACATGAAAAAAGAAAAAAAAAGGAAGGAGAAAGGTAAAAAAAAGTCAGCTCCCTCCTAGCTTCTGCATTTCTTTCCTGCTTTACATATAGGAGGGACACGTATCTCCAAATTTCCTAGAATGGTCAAGAAAAACTTACATACTTAGTACAGTTTTTTTTTGCCTCTCAGTCCTCATTTTCTATGAGCGATGTTTCTGGTAAAAGGGGGAAGAAAACGCTGTCCACTCTGTCGGCAGTTTAGTGTGAGCAGTATCTGGAGATGACTTGAGTAATTCTCTTTCTTTTCTTGTTGCCATGTCACTAATAAGGGTGCTGGGGGTAAACGTTTTATCTGGGCTGACGTTATCTACCTGATGGTCCAAAGACCCACAAGTAACTCACAAGGAGGCTGTCCTATCAGAAGGTGCAAAATACCGGGGCTACTGTATTGTCATTTGGTGAATGGAGTCTGGACCATGTAGTTTCCGGTGGGGGCCTCTCGATGCCATATTAGTGGGAATTTCTACGGCTTTTCTTTCTTCAATGGTCTTCAAGGAAAATCTCTCTTCTTTACTCATTTTCTCTGTGTCCTGCTCTTAACTCCTCTGCTGATCTCTTCCACAAATCTTCCAATCCCAACATGATAAATCACAAAACACAACATCAACATAAACCTAGAAGCCCAACTTCTAATGTAGACCCCTACTACCACGTCTTCTTTTCCAACATTAGGGTCTACGTTCCAACCTGTTGTTCCTGTGCGAAACTGGCATTGGCCCGTCTGTTTCTGTAGATGATTTTATGATTAAAGGTTACTTGAACATGACATCAAAATCTGACCCTCAAGATCGTCATGGACATTGGGACGGCTTTCTATGTGACAGGGACATCTCCAAAGAAGACCCTAAATTGCCTTATATGTGTTTCTGATTAGCACTTAATCACAGCATTTATATTTGCTGTGTATGCCCCTCTCCATCGCACAGCATATTGATACTGGATGGTTGACTGGGACAGCATCAGATCTTTCATATCAAAAATTTCTCTACATTTTATCTTTGAAAAGAATGAGGCCTGTACCATATCCGATTTAACTGATTGGTTAATCGTTGGTATTGAGAGCTTCATACCATTCAAGAAATTCCAACAGAAACTGTCAGCCGTGGTACATCCCAGAATGTGCCGTCGACATTGCTCACAGAAACCACTATTTCAATTGCTTTTAATGAAATAGATGTTCTGAAACCAAAACCACTGCAAAAGGGTTATAGAAAACGTGAGAGAGTTATATGACCAATCCATTGCGTCTAGAGTAGCTGAGCAGAGGCTTGGTTCCCACGAGTTTTGGTGAATAACAAACAGGGTCTTGAACAGATGCGTGACCTCTATCCCAAACATCATAAATGGATCAGATGTGATTTCCTCAGTGTCCAATAAAGTCAAACTTTTTGTAAAGAACTTTGCATCAAATTCCACCCTTTGCGATCAGGACCGCCTACCTCTTACCTCCTGAATTTCCCTTTATGACTGAAAATACTCTGAGCGAAATCCATATATCTGTCCGGGATGTTGCCAAACTTATCAAGAACCTTGATGCCAGCAAAGCAACTGGTCCTGACAACATTCCAATCATAGTTGTGGTGTAAATGAGGAAAAAAAAGAAGAGAAAACAAGAATGACCGACCGCGTTTTTGCGTGGCTTACCTCGTGTGAAGAAGAAGGAAACAAGAATGGCCGACTTGTTTCTTTAAATGCCTACAGGGTGACTACGAGGTATGCAAATGAGATGCTCCTGATTGGAAATGAAAGAGATAAAAGAGGAGTGATTGGGGGAGGAGGCAGAGGGAAGTTAGATTGCGAACAGAGAAGTTTGATCATAGGAGAAAAGTCGGATTCGTAGAGAGTGAAGAAAAACCGTTGCAGAAATTCGTTTCGGAGTGGATAGAACGCGGAAGTACGGCCAGCAGTGTCACGTATACCACAAGCTATTTCGGCGCATCGAGCAAATTACCATGGCTGAGTGGAGACTGAGCACTCACATGCTGAGACCCTTTACTGGGGAGGGTGACCTGATTAAGTGGCTGGAGAAATTAAAGATGGTGGCGAAGCTGCAAAAGATAGAAGATGTGGTCACCCTGCTGCCGCTATACTTAGAGGGGGAAGCCCTCACGATTTACCAGCAGATGCGAGATGAAGACAAGGAAGACCTTACCTCAGTGGAGCAAAGGCTGAAATTGGCCTTCGCTGAGGGCCCATTCGAAGCACTTGGTAAGCTTTCCAGTTTGAGGTGGACCGGCGAGTCGGTTGACGTCTTTGCGGCAGAGATCAGGAGACTGGCAGGGTTGGCTGGTTACGTGGGGAGGAGCCTGGAGATGACGGTAAAGCTGTACCTAGTTAACGGCTTCCCAGAGGAAATCTCTACGAACATGCAGAGAATCACTGGGATCCATACTATGGAAGTGGACGATCTCTTGGTTCACGCCAGAGTCCTAGTGAAAAATGTTAAAAGCCCAATCGTGGCTGCAGCTGTGGGTGGAAATATGTGCATGAGGCCTCACTTGAATGAGAGGCAGCCGGCGAGGCGACAGGAGGGGAGACCTGCAATCAAGTGCTTCCGGTGCCAGGGCCCTCATCTGATCAAGGACTGCAAAGAGCCGAGACCGGGGATCACGTGCTACCGATGTGGACAAGTGGGGCACCTTAGCCGCTATTGTGTTGCTGCACGGCACCAGGGAAACGAGTGAAGGGGAGCTATTGCGCCAGTGGTTACCCCTTCTGTGCGGAGATGGCGCATGATGGAACGTTGCCTCGGTTACCGGTAGTAGTCAATGGGAAGAAAGCCATAGCCCTTGTCGACACAGGCTGTACTACAACGTTGTTAGCGAGGAATGTCGCTAGGTCATGGAGCGGAACCAGGACTATTAGGACCGTGGATGGCAGGGATGTGAAGTGCCTAGGTGAGACGACAGCGGAAGTAATGGTGCAAGGGGTGTCCATTGGACTGCGAGCCTTAGTGTTGAATCATCTGGTCGGTGGTGTTGACGTGATTATAGGTATGAGTGCAATTAACCGACTGGGGGGCGCCACGTTACGAGGGAGCCAAGTGACGTTCGGACGTCTCGGCGCAGTGGGGATGGCAGGAGTGGAAGGTGATAGAACCAACAGAATACCAAAACCGGAGGTTTGCTGCATTGAGGACAAAGATTTCCTGGCAAAGTTTGATGGCGTGAGGTGGACGGTGGAATGGAAATGGATCTCCGGACCCCCGGAACTACAGAATAAAGTGGGCTGCTACGAAAACACCCTGCGAGGAGAAATAAGAAAAGGATTTGAGGAAGAAGTGGAGAGGTGGATAAAAGAAGGAATTCTGAAACCGTGGACAGGGGAAGAAAAAGGAGTGTTGCCACTACTGGCGGTTGTTCAGCCTACGAAAAACAAGATTAGGCCCGTACTGGACTTCAGAGAATTGAACAGACACGTAGCCTGCCACACTGGAACGGGGATCGACGTATGTGAGGAGGTCATGAGGAAATGGAGAAGAATGGGACGGGCCACAAAAATTGTCGATCTGAAATCGGCATATCTGCAGATCCATGTAGATGAAAAACTCTGGCAGTACCAGCTGGTCCGGTACAAGGGGCGAGTGTATTGTCTGACGAGGTTAGGCTTTGGGCTGAGTTCAGCCCCCAAAATTATGACTGCCGTGCTGAAGACAGTGCTGAGCAAAGACCGTTCAGTGGAGGAGGCCACTAGTTCGTACATTGACGACATTCTGGTGGAGGAGGCAGAGGTGACAGCGGAGAAAGTAAGAAGCCATGTCGAGAAGTATGGGTTAACTGCAAAACCGGCGGAGGCCCTGGATGGAGGACGGGTGCTGGGGTTGAAACTAAGGCGAGATGGAAAAGAAAGCCTTGTCTTCGAACGAGGGAGTGTAATACCCGAAGTCGGTTCTGAGCTGACGAAGCGAGAACTCTTCTCAGTCTGCGGGAGGCTGGTCGGGCACTATCCTATCGCTGGCTGGCTCAGGATAGCATGTAGTTTTATTAAACGACTAGCAGGCACTGCTGGCTGGGAGGGCCGTGTAACGAAGGAGGTTATGAACATGCTGCAAGAAATCATTGCGAGGGTGAGGAATGAGGACCCAGTGAAAGGGGACTGGTATGTCAGCAGCGGAGATGCGGGTGTGATTTGGTGCGATGCCAGTAACCTGGCGTTGGGCGTCGTACTAGAGATGGGAGGCGTAACTGTGGAGGATGCGGCATGGCTAAGAAAAACCAACGACTTCTCCCATATCAACGTAGCAGAACTAGATGCCGTTATGAAAGGACTCAATCTGGCCCTGAAGTGGGGATTGAAAATAATTGAAATTAAAACCGATTCGGCAACGGCAGCATCGTGGATTCGGTCGGCAGTAACTGGCGATAAGAGAGTTAAGACCAAAGGTGCTGCGGAAATGCTGATCAAGCGCAGACTCGGATCGCTCGCCGATCTAATAGCGGAGTTCCAGTTAAGAGTATCTGTCGTGTTGGTCCCATCAGAAAAAAACAAGGCGGATTCGATGACACGCGTGAAGAAGGCCTGGCTGCAGGAGGGAAAGGAGGTCTCCTCGGTATGCTATGCAGGGGAAGAAGTCAAGGAGTCACACGAAATGCACCACTTTGGTCGGGAACGAACGTTATTCCTAGCCAGAGAGGTTTACCCGGAGACCACCGAGGAGGAGGTTGGGGAAGTGGTGGAGAACTGTCGAGAGTGCCAATCAATTGACCCTAGACCGTCCAGACACGAAACAGGACAGTTGCACGTTGCGGAGGACTGGAAGCGATTGGCTATTGATGTGACGCACTATCGCCACAAATTGTATCTCTCGATGGTCGACTGTGGACCGGGAAGGTTTGCCATCTGGAGAGAAATCAGGGCAGAAGCGGCATGGGCGATCGGAGGGGTCATCGAGGAGATATTTTTGGAGAGAGGGCCGGTTGAGGAACTCTTGATGGACAATGGGCCCGCTTTCCGATCTGAAGCCTTTAAAGGGGTATGCGATAAGTGGGGAGTAAGGCAATTTTTTAGAGCAGCGTATCGGCCGAGTGGCAACGGAATAGTGGAGAGGAATCATCGCACCATTAAAGCCGCTGCGGAAAAAAGCAACGTATCACCCATAGAGGCGGTGTTTTGGCACAACATCTCGCCAAAAACCAAACAAGACGAGACAACTGTCCCTCATAGGGCCGTTTTCACATATAAGTGGCGGCACCCGTGCAACAAAACAGCAGGAATCGAGAGTGAGGAAGCCACTATCAAAGTAGGTGAAGAGGTGTGGGTGAAACCCCCTAATGCACAGTGTACCACTCGTTGGAAAAAAGGGGTCGTAACGGGATTGCGGTCGAAGAACAATGTGATGGTGAACGGCGTTCCCCGGCATATCCTAGACCTGCGTCGCATGACACTGCCGGTACGCAGTGAGGGCAGTAAAGAAGAGGAAATCGAGGGCCACCGAGAAGCAAATGATGCGACTCTACCTGACTTAGACCCACGTTGTAGTGAACCTGAAAATGTTAACCCCCAAGAAGTTGTTCCCCGGAGGCCTCGACGTGAGAGGAGGCGGCCTGCTTGGATGGAGGATTACGAAGTATCCTATTGATCTCGAAGATCAAGGGGGGCGTGTGGTGTAAATGAGGAAAAAAAAGAAGAGAAAACAAGAACGACCGACCGCGTTTTTGCGTGGCTTACCTCGTGTGAAGAAGAAGGAAACAAGAATGGCCGACTTGTTTCTTTAAATGCCTACAGGGTGACTACGAGGTATGCAAATGAGATGCTCCTGATTGGAAATGAAAGAGATAAAAGAGGAGTGATTGGGGGAGGAGGCAGAGGGAAGTTAGATTGCGAACAGAGAAGTTTGATCATAGGAGAAAAGTCGGATTCGTAGAGAGTGAAGAAAAACCGTTGCAGAAATTCGTTTCGGAGTGGATAGAACGCGGAAGTACGGCCAGCAGTGTCACGTATACCAGAATAGTGCATAAATTTAACTGCAACCGGAACTAGCTCCTATTCTTACAAAGCTGTTTAATCGCTGCTTAAAGGAGAAATGTTTCCCAACACCTTGGAAAACTTTATCAGTCTGCCCAGTATTTAAAAATACTGGGGATTAGTCTTCTGCATCTCAGTACAGACCAATCAGTCTCCTGTGCATCATGAGTAAGTTGCTTGAATCTGTGATAAATCAAGAAGTTGTCAATCACCTCAGAAAAAACAGCCTACTCAGTGACAAGCAATATGGATTTCGTCCTGCAAGATCAACAGCTGATGTGCTTACTGTAATATCAGACATGATCAGTGAATCTAGTGATGGGGGCTTCGTTTCTCAAGCAATAGTTCTTGACATATCAAAGGCCTTTGATAGGGTTTGACATAAAGATCTACTCCACAAGCTTTCTAGCTATGGAATATCTGAAAATGTTCTCTCAATCATCAAATATTTTCTCTCTGATAGGTTTATAAAAGTAGTAGTTGATGAACAAAAGTCTGAAGTACATAGTATCAACACCGGCGTGCTTCAGGGATCCATCCTGGGCCAAACCCTTTTCCTGATCTTCATCAATGATCTCCCAAATCACATTCTAAGATCATTCGTCGACATTTATGCAGATGACACAACCATCTATGAGAACACTTTAAAGAGCATTAATGATCAATATCTTTCTGATTCTCTCTCTTCTGACCTGGATCACTTAGTGCAATGGGGAAAAAGGTGACTGTTTTTTTAAAATACGTCTAAATCCCAGCTTCTCTCTTTTCATGATCAGCGCTTGGATCTTCACTTTGCCCTAGTTGAAATGAATGGCTCTTCTCTTGAAGCCCCCTGCTTTGATAAGCTTCTTGGACTGATCTTCATTTCAGACCTGAAATTGAAGACTTACATCAAATTCGTTGCTATGGTCACTGGAAAAATGGTTGGATCATTCTACTGCTCCAAAAGTATCTCACTCCTGATGCAATCCTCTACCTGTATAAGAGTCAAATACATCCTAAGATGGAGTACTGTTTCCACATCTGGGGAGGTGTCACTCAGAGACCCTTTCCTGCCTTGACAGAGTACAAAACCGATTCAGAAATCTATTGGGCGATGTCCTCTTCTCTTCCCTACAGTCACCCTCTTACAGGAGAGATGTTGCTCGTCTTGCTTTGCTCTACCGTTATTTTCATGGCAGGTCCTCGACTGAGCTCAAATCTATGGTCCCGCTTGTAAAACATTCACAACTAGAACCCGCCTAGATACTACCACTGTCAATGATTTCTCTTTCTCCCTCTGCATACCCAAGATGAAACGAAACTTCCATGGGCAGAGTTTCTTTCCAAGAACTGCCCGTCTGTGGAACACAGTGCCGTAATCCTGCTTCACAGCTGACTACTACAATATGGTCGTTTTCAAGTCCAATGTAAACAAGTTCTTGCTGAACCGTCCCCGTAAATAATCAATTGTGCCGGTGATCGTGATGTTGTCTCACCGTCCACCAGTCAAACGCTTTAACTATTATCCTAGATTGGCCTTTGGGCCTTGATAAGTGGTGACCTTTATTGTAAAAGAAAAAAAAAGAAAAAAAGAAAAAGTGCTATGAACAAATGTGGCAGTATCACCTCATCTTGCAAAATTTACAGAAGAATTTGATCTGTATATTCGTATTATATATTCTGTTAGATTTTTTTAAAAAGTTTACATAAGGTTTTGATGAAAGCAACACATGTGTCTTTCTTGATTATATTGGGACTAATGTCTGTTTTCTCCCTTTGTATATCCTATCATATATAAAGTACCACCTAACATGTTGTGTATCCCCCTTTTATGTTTGTCTCTGAAAGTATCATCATCATCATCATCATCATCATCATCATCATCATCATCATCATCATCATCATCGGTTTAACATCCCTTTTACCAGCTGGCATGCTTTGGATGGTTTTAAGAAATTGATTTCCAAAGTAACCTATTTCTGGACAGATCTTTATTTATTCTTGTCTTTAACATTCGCATTACACATCCATCGTATCATTCGCATTTCTCTCCATGCAACGCATGTCCTCAACCGTAACTGGCCAGGTTTCGTGTCCATACATCATCACACTGCATAGACATGCCTGATAGATTCTTCATTTTGTCGACAGCGGTAACGCTCTGCTGGTTAGTAATTGCAGAAGTTCCCTAAACTTACCCCATCCACTCTTAACTCTTTCAATCACATTAGCACCTACTTCACTCTGTGCTTCAATGGTATGACCAAGGTAACAAAACTTCTCGACTACCTCAATAACTTCGCCATCCAGGTATACTTTGTCTACACATGAGTTCTCATCCATCTCCATTGTCTTACACTTCTTGCACACAAACTGGTTATCCTCTCTCAACCTACCAGTAATTTCTACTGCACTTGTTGTGTACCCAATGCTTACAGGTACCACAAAAAAATGGTCCGCCCAGTTGTGCATATTCACAAACTCTAATGTTGTGTTTGTCAGACCTCTTTCCTGGTAGCAGTTGTATAGACTTCCTTCAGGTAGCAATCACATAAACTCCCAGAACAGCCCAATATAAATGTAAGTAATATTTACTTATCTTCATGTATCTTCTCTCTCTACAATCCTGACAACACATGTGTCTTTCTTATGGTATTAGAACTTTAATGTATTCTTTCTTTAGTACTAATTTCTGTTGTTTCATCTTTGTCTATCATATAATGTTGACTACCGCCTTACATGTTGCATATCACCCTTTTATGTTTGTCTTCGACAAGCTGTTTAGGTGGGAATAAATGTGTATGAATGCATATAAATCCAGCTGTTTCTTCACAATTGTACTTTTTCCTCTTTCGTCCGACATCATTGTAGATAACACAATACACAAAATGGCGGCCTTGTATTTGGAAAATATAATTATGATGCAGATCAGTCCGACAGTGGCTTTGTTGCTGTCGGACTGCTGTTCTGTTCAGTTCTAGGAGGTCCATCCTCCCAAGCTTTGGATTAGTTTATTGCTAATCACCTGAGGCCCTCCTACCGGGGAATGCCAATGTGGATGCACAGGTATTTTTTTGTAGTTTAGAGTGTGTTTATCCTAATGCGCTGGCTTCTGAAAACCACACTTGTGTCTAACCTCCTGGCAAGGAGGTAAATAAGATGTAGTTTTATTGATTAAAACATCAAAACTAGGATATAAAATATTTCTGAACATAACAATCCCATTTAGTGTACCAGTTAATTTAAAAACATGAAGAATAAAATTGACAATGGAAATAGCTGAAATTTCCTGAAATTATGGTAATTTGGTAATTTATACTTTAATATATATTTGTTTTATTAATGTTGAGTTATTTATTCATTGTAAGTGAATTAAAAAAGATTTCTTACTGTCAGTCTCAATTTCAGCTATAAATCATTAAAAAAATCTTTAATTGAAAAAATCTATAATTGAATTTATAACAATGTTGATGAGATGACGTTTCATTTTTATTTAATCTCAATGAAGGGAAATATTTTTCTGTGTCTTTCAGTGAAAATTTTAGAATTTTTCTAACATGGACAGGCATTTCTTCTACTCCTTGTTCATCTTCCCAACTTTTTCCTTCTCCTCCTACTTCCTCTTTTTTATCTTAAGGCACGGAAAAAAGGATACAATCGCATTAATATATAGATGATAGTAATAATAATAATAATAATAATAATAATAATTATAATAATAATAATATGTGAAAATCTTTAAAAAAATACTGCTCAAATCATTTTCACAACCACACCCACACACGTACATATACTTGCACACACAGCTGACCCACGTCTCATATACACAAACACATTCACAAACCGCAATTCTCATGTGCAGAACCACAACATACACAACTAACATGGACACATACCACATACACATGCATGAGTGTTTGCACACACACACCACACACATATGTATATGCACAAAACATAAACACATGCAATCCCTACAGCTGCATACTTAGAAAACAGAGCTGTTAAACCTAACATAGTGATATGGGATAAGAGGAAGAAAGTAGTAACCCAAGTTGAAGTCAGTGCCTCTAATGATGCTGGCTTGAACAAAACTGAGAAGAATATAACTAAATACCAAGGTTTTACGTACGACATGAAAAGTAACTGGAATCTTAGGAAAATCTCCATCATTTCAGTAATCATGGGAGCAACCAGGCTAATGAAAACGAATTTCAAAAACTACCAGGTGAACCAAGTGCCAGAGAGATACAAACAATTGCGTATAAAGGGACAGTTAGAATCCTAAAAAAATCTCTCGATTGGAGTCTCTGAAATAGCGGGTGGATGTCTGGCATCCGATAGGAGGCCCCATCCCCAGCAAAAACAAAAGAAAATTGAAAAAAAAACAGAACAAAAAAAAAAACAATGCGTAATTGCACACATACATGCACAGATATATGCACACATTGTGACACGCAACATAGACACGTACACACACACACACATATCTATACTGGAGCGTTTAGGGATTTGTCATTCACATTCTCATGAATACCACCAACCGTTTTTACTGGTGTGATCGCACTAATCAACTAATTAACTCATTAATTAATAAATAATAATAATAACAAAGGAAAAAAGGTAAATAATCAAAGTAATCAAATCATAAAAAATTAATGGAGAAGTAATTGAAACTATAACAATGATGATGATGATGATGATGATGATGATGATGATGATGATGATGATGATGATGATGATGGTAAATGACAACGGCTCCACCACCACCACCACCACGAACAACAACAGCAATGACAATAATAAAGAAACGATAAGAAATAAAAATTCAAGAAGATTTATCCCCCCTTTGCTGGCAGCCATATTTCAGGAGTGTTGTAATTAAAATGAAAAATGGAAAAATGAAAAAGAACCAACAAAACAAAAAGAAAAAAAGACGTGCTAATTGAATCTAGAGACATACGCAAAATTATTTGGCACTCTCCGGAGGTGGTGGTGGGGGGGGGGGGGGGGAGAAGAAAGAAAAATCAGTGACGAAATAGAGAACGATAAAGGAAGGGAGGGGGGGGATGAAATTATATAAAAGAAGAAAAAAAAAGAGAAATGAAAATGCAGCAATAATCAGTCTTGATTGTAACAAGTTCTGCAGACGACAATAAAAAGCATTTTGAGAATTAGCTTCTCACTTAGTCGATTTTACTGTTTGTGTAAAGATAATTATATTCGTTGTTTGAAAAATATTATCTTTACTGACACTGTGATTTATTCTATTTGTGTTGTTGTTGTTGTTGTTGCTAGAGAAGGCGATGGCTCTGTGGTTAGAAAAAGAGGATGACACTAAGAATGTTACATGAGGCGTTGTTTTCTTGTGGTACAAATCTGTTGGTTTCTTTGCCTTTTGGCTAAGAAGAAAGTTTAATATCTGTTATGATGGATACTACACCCCATAGACCGGTATCGTCTTAGCCTTCAGGCCTTGATTCCGCCGGTCTGTGGGTTTGTCTTGTGCAGTTCTAGGAGGTCCACCCTCCCAGGCTTTGCCTCCCCTCTTTGGGGAGGAGTAAGTTTATTGCTTACTGCCTGGAATGCCGACGGGGCTGCCCAGGCATTTTTTGTAGGCCAGAGTGCTCACCTTCTCGGGCGGTGGCTTTTCAAATCCCACTTTCCGACCTTGTGTCACATCTTACCGCTGTGGGAGGTAGATAAATAACTAAGATTATTTTGATAGGCTTGCTTTGTGGAGAGGGGGAGTTCTTAAGTTGTTCATTCTGAATCATTTGTTGAGAAATGTTCTTTGTTTGCAAAATGTTGTGAAATGTTCTTTGTTTGCAAAATGTTGTGAAGTGTTCTTTGTTTGCAAAATGTTGTGAAGTGTTCTTTGTTTGCAAAATTTTGTGAAGTGTTCTTTGTTTGCAAAATGTTGTGAAGTGTTCTTTGTTTGCAAAATTTTGTGAAGTGTTCTTTGTTTGCAAAATTTTGTGAAGTGTTCTTTGTTTGCAAAATGTTGTGAAGTGTTCTTTGTTTGCAAAATGTTGTGAAGTGTTCTTTGTTTGCAAAATTTTGTGAAGTGTTCTTTGTTTGCAAAATGTTGTGAAGTGTTCTTTGTTTGCAAAATTTTGTGAAGTGTTCTTTGTTTGCAAAATTTTGTGAAGTGTTCTTTGTTTGCAAAATTTTGTGAAGTGTTCTTTGTTTGTAAAATGTTGTGAAGTGTTCTTTGTTTGCAAAATTTAGTGAAGTGTTCTTTGTTTGCAAAATTTTGTGAAGTGTTCTTTGTTTGCAAAATTTTGTGAAGTGTTCTTTGTTTGTAAAATGTGAAATATTCTTTGTTTACAAAATTTTGTGAAAACCTATTTCTTCATTTGCATAATGTGAGAATTTAGTTCTCTGCTTGCAAAATGTGGTGACAGATAAGCTAAAATAGGAACGTAATGAAAGAGATACACAATGCAGAGATTAATGATAAATGTATTGAAATTATAATGCAATAAATGTTATGCAAAGTTTGTTTGTGGCCTTATTCAAATACCAACTTATCTGATACTGTCTGTTTAAGTATAACAGCATACTGCCTGCTTAAGTATAACAACATTTGCAAAAGAACTTATCTGATATTTATTAAATATGACATTATTTGTAAAAGAGGGTTACTTTTAATGTCACAAGGACAGCTCCGTATATGCACCCAGTACAAGTAAAGACTAGTTTAAAAGAGGATGAGCATTGGGATTTTCACATTTATCCTAAAATTAAGTTCCTGGTGATTGGTCTTAGATAACAGTCTTGTCCAATCAAATGGGGCTATTTTAGAAGACAAGGGAGGTAATTTATTAACACAATAAACAAGAGGATATAACCTATTTGGAGAAACAATGATAACCTATAAATAAACTCTCCTTTCTATACGCTTTGGTTGTTCATTGATTGAGCACGTGAAGCCATTTTATAAGAATATATAAGTTTTATTGTACTTGAGAGACATTATCTACTAGTAATCACATCTTTGCCTCTGAACCCCTTGGCTAATCCTTATGGCAATTATATTGCCTACTGTGTAACTCATCACCTCTTTTCTGTGTTGTTTCTGCCCTCTGAGTATCTACTTATATAATAAAGTTATGCCTACACACTTGTGAACAAAATGCACATCTATGATGTATGTTTTTATAGCGTGAATTGACCCGTCTGACCCCAACAGATAGTCACTTTCATTATTTTGTTATTTACTTTCTGACTGCACCGCCAAGTCTGGGATAAGGGCATACCATATTGTAATAGAAATGAATTAATTTCAATCAAACGATAATAGCTTAATCTGTTTACGGACCTTCTAATAATTCCATTTTTAATTGTTGACTATCAACATTTTAGCTCTCACTGTCTCTTGGTATGTACGTTTGCTTCTGACTGCAATCGTCTTCCCCTGCACTGCTGTCATTCTCTGAATTTTAAGCATATGGGTCTCCTCGCATAAGCATATTATCCCGATCGTGATCATGCACCTTACAGCTTTTGCAAATAGCTGCCAGACACCGTGGGCGCTTCGAACTAGGTAAGTGCGAACATTTATCATCGCAATTCCCACGCGTGAACATCAAACATATTACAAAATACTTAACTAACATTTTAAAATTAGAAATGTAAATCTTTTCATTTATATAAGTAATTAATTTTTCAGCACCTTAAATAAAAAAAAAATGACTTTTATGAAAAAAAAAGAAAAAAATCATAGACCATGACCAAATTTTAGTCATTTAGACAATCTATTTAATGTTACTTGATATTCGACGTCCTAATTGCTTATACATTTTATTAAAAAAAAAATTCTAGGAATTCAATACATGTTAATTTAAAATCCGTATTTTCTCTCTTTAAAATGCAAATGATTTTATTCATTATGTAATGTCTCTATTTATATAAAGTTGGGTATGTGTATATGTTTACATATTTGTATGTACAAGATTTATTCCTATACTATTAGCCGATCATTATGAATTTTAGAACAGGTGCAAGAAGTTGTAATGTAGGCTATATTTAGTTTAATCTAGTTCATGCACAGGAGGCAAAGAGGGGTGAAAGCCCTTCATTAAAATTCAGATATCTCCGATTTTTGTGAAATTTTAACAATATTAGACGTCAATTAATAAATATTCTCCTAATTTCAGTTTCTTTGGAGTATTTTAAAGGGAGTTTAGAGGGGCATAATATGGAAACAACCTCTCATTTGACAATTTAGATATTTCAGATTTGCATTGAATTTGATCCATAGTCATTAAACACCAATGAAGCAAGATTCCTTGAATTTCTTCTTAAGTCCCATTAAGTTTAAGCCTTCAATTTTAGACATTTTTGAGAATGAAAATCATGTAATGGATTTTGATTATAATTGGAATAAAGATTCTAGACATAAGGTTTAATATCATTAGATCATTCTTTTTTTTTTACTTATATTCACCCCAAACAAGACACACTATCACTGAGACGTAAAGGGCTACTGCAAATTGGGGGTCAGATTTATAGGGGAATCCTAAACGAGGAGTTGTTCAATGAGATGTTTATTTACATTACATGTAAACTTCTGCATGTTGGGAAAACAAGGAGCAGGGAGGTAATTCCAAAAGGCATACTGTTCTTGAGAAAAGGACTATTAGAGTAGAAGGCTTTCCGGAATCTGGAGACCTCTACATAAAAGGGTGGGATTTTGCTGATTGTTGGATTGGTCCGGGGTATTTACATAGACGGGGCACAAGTGCAGCAATTTCGTTAGAGCACATTCCATTGAAGTACTTGTAAAAAGAAGCGCAGAGATGCAACATTGCTGCGATCGGACAGGGACTGAAACTTAGTAGACAGTGTGGGACCCCTGTTCTCTCCAAACTAGAACAAATGCCTTGCCGAATCTTAGAGGCATTTTTGGACCCTGTTTAAGAGGGAGATACTAGTGGTTAAAGCACCAGCCCAAATATGGCTACAATACTCCATGCATGGACGGATGGTGGCTTTGTAGACATATAGGATACTGGCAGGTGTGAGAAGTTTTCTAACTCGGTAGAGGGAGCTCACCTTTGCAGCAGACTTGGCAATATCTTCTATGTATTTGTTCAAATTCATGTTAGAAGTTTGAATATTGGACTCCCAGGTAGGATCCTATTAGTCATGGTAATCGGTGGTTGGAATGGCTTCTTATAATTGTTAAAGGAAATGAGCTTTTTCTTAGTAGCATTAAATATCACCATCCACTTTTAACCCCATTCCCTTACAGACTGGAAGTCATTTTTTAACGATGTATCCATTGTCTTGGATACGTGTGCATTTGTTTTGCCCATATGACGAAAATAGAGTGTGGTGTCATCAGCAAATATACCCATCTCGGACGCAATTGCATCAGGGAGATTGTTTATGAAAATCAGTAATAATCAAGGCCCAAGGATCGACCCCTAGGGCCCACCTGCATTAATGTCATGTTGTTTAGATGAACGGCCATTGAGGACAATCAGGATCTTTCTTTTGGTTAGGAAGAATCCGATTATATTAAATATTTGTCCAATAATACCATACAAATTAATTTTCATGAGAAGACCAGGCTAGACCTTGTCAAAAGCTTTGAATATATCAAGCGCTACCGCACTAGCTTCACCTGCCTTATCCAGTGTATGGTATATGCATTCAGAGATGACTTTTAGGATATCTGCTATAGAGCTGACTTGCCTAAATCCATAATGTTGATCAGAAAGAAGTTTAACATTTACCAGGTGGTAGACTACAGTTAGATTCATTAATGATTCAAAGATTTTAGTGAAGAATAGAAGGAGACTTATGAGGCGATAATTTTGAAGGTCAGTTCGTTCACCAGTATTCTTGAACACTGTTACCACAGAGGCAATTTTCCAGCTATCAGGGAAGCAAGATTCGGCAAGGCATTTGTTCTAGTTTGGAGAGGACAGGGGCCAACTGAGCAGAGTATTTTTTTTATTACTATAGCAGGGATAAGATCAGGCCCATATACTTTGGAGGTGTCAATATTTTTTATCATATCCAGGACATGGGAAGGGGTGATAAACAGATCATCAAATGTGGCTTCTGTCTGTAAGCGACATCATAGTGGTTGGATAGTGGGTGAATTGCTGACTGGTCATTATTCACCACATTATTATAGATTTTCCAGAAATTGCGAGTTCCTAATTTCTGCAACTCAATGTGTTTTCTGGTCATCTTGATATTCCTATTTTTAACTATGCCTATTACACTCTTACAATGGTTTCTTGATGCTATAAATTTTTGTTTATTTGTAGCTTCCTCATGGCGGTTGATATCAGCGGAATGCTTGCTGCCTATGTGCAATAGTAGCTGCACAGGTCGAAGTGAACAATTGGGGAGAGTGTGACTTACTATAGAATTTTCGCATGTGGACATATGCTTTTATTCCTACTTTGACCCATTCAGTTACCTCATTTGTGCACTGTTCAACAGGGAGATAAAAAATTTTACTTAATGGGGCATCTCTGACGTGATCTCTCAAGCCCGTTGGTAGTATCTCGTTGTTTTGAGTAATGGCACTTCGGTTTGGGGCTGGAGGTTTAGGGTGATATCAACCATTATCATGAGGTGATCAGCATTCCTGAGTGGGCTATAGGGATCCGTCGCACAAGCCTCATGCAGTGTTGACAAGAATAGGTCGAGAATAGAGTAGAAGGCGAGTCAGGAAAGTGACTTTTGAGAAAAGGAATTTGCAATAAAGAAAGTATGCATGTTTTTACTAGCTACGTTTGTATAACTTGATAAATCAAGCTAATCTCTGTGATGGACATTAAAATTCACAAATGTATGGATTTAGGTGCTCAGATCTAAAGACAGTGCTGCATCTACACTACCAGAGACATAGTCGAACAGAGTACAATCCTGGGTCAAAGGAGAGGAAATATAAGTAACTAACGCTGTGTTGTAAGGTTAATCATGTAGGCCTGATCATCTGAGTTCAAATCAAGATCTGTTGTGTTTACTTATGTACCAATGTAATGAGATTACACTGGAGTTTGAAATGGCAGGCTAGTGAATGAATATTATAACCTTGATGGCAACATGATGTTGGTCAGGGGTGTGAGTAGATGTCGTGTTTGGAATGTGACTGCGATTGTTTTGATAATTTCGTGTTCGAGTTTCAGACTAAAATTAAAGTTGTAAACATTTGATTGTTTTTTATTTTGAACCATGCCGATTGAGGAATATATAAAAAACCATTGCAGACACACTCCACCAATTGAAAAAATATTGAGGGGAAAACATGAGAGAAGACTCGACGATCGAAGTGAACAGACGTTCTGCTTTTGCTCTCTCCAAACGGGCTTTAGGGAGTTGGCTTTAACTATAAATGGAGCAGTTAAAAAGGAATGTTGACATTTTAATGCAATAAATTGTAAACTATAAAAAACTTTCTTGTTTTTAATTCCTTCATTTCTGCTGCAATACCTTTTCCATTTGGGGACCAGTAAAGAACTAGGGGACAATGTTACATATGTACATATATCTCTACAAATCTCATGACGATAAAGAAATGACATGTGCAGGCTTGATAGGTTGGAAGCACACAGCCATTATTTTACATGTGGTGCTATATAAAAAAAACACTTTCTTGTATTCGATTTCTTCATTTCTGTTGCAACCCTTTTTGATTTGGGGACAAGTAAAAGACAGGGGGCACTGTTAAAGTTATGAACCCTCATGTTGTCGGTAAGATAGCAGCTTTTTTGCAATTAAATGTTTACACTGAATTGTTTAAAATAATTGCTATATTTCTGCATTAAATAATAAGAACGGCTCTATTCTTTTATAAAAAGCTATGCATTATCGCTAATTGCCGCCAGCAATCTCACTTACCAGAGTGTTCAATCCATGAAAGTGAAGGTGCATAAATTCAGTTTTGGATATACTCAATTGGTCATACAGTTGAGTACTAACTACCAAATTCTATATGGTGCTATGGACAGAATGTACGGATCTTGAAGATTGGGAACATTACCTTGTCAATGGCAGGGATCTCTGCTAGCCCAGCTAAAAACTATGTGGTCACATTTGCAAGTGAGAAACTAACAAAGGAGAACCTAGAAATGATGGATCGGGTCATGCTAAAAGAGCTAGGGGTCACATCAATGGGAAAAGCCCTCTCAATGCTTAAACAAGCGAAGGAACTCTCTGCTCAGACAACTAATGCTAAGACACTACCAGCAGCAAACTGCCCCAGCTCCATCTTGAAATGCCCCCCACCCCCCAACAATTCAGAAAATTCAGAATTGATTGGGAAGTATTCACCAAAATGACAGGTATGTCGACATCTCAGGTCAACATCCACCTATACACTTCTGCTGTCGAGTCCGTCCAGAATGTTATAGTCAACACCCACCCTAAATTCTTCACCACTGACCCAGACAAGTTACTAGGGATTATAAAGGCATTTGTCATACAGTTGAGTACTAACTACCAACTTCCATAGATTAATAGTAATAAAATATTATTCAACGTGTATTCATCAAAATTACGTATAGACGAGAAACACAGAGACACATAAGATTATAGTCTCATTAAAACATATATGTTCATAAACATATCCAACCCAACGAATTTTACTGTGTCTGTGGGAAATTTGAATGTAATTTTGAAGCTTTTAAATAAAAGGCGAAAGACAACATTTTACTTTATTTTATTTATATATAATGAATATTTATCAAACTAAACAAATAAGAATAAAAATAGTGATATGAGAGTCCAGGGCTGGGAGCAGAAGTTTCTTGGATTCATAATTTTTCTAAGGCAATTCCAGGTATCCCATAGGCCTCATATATATATTATTTGTAGCTCCTAGAAAATTCTGTCTAGAAGAGCACTTTAAGTGTAGTATTAACACAGCATGACGTTGCTAGCTATAAATGCATCGTTCCTTTCATTAAGTAGAACGCTCTTATGACGTCAAGCCGCCACATAAAGTGTTAAAATTATCACCGTTTATTCGCTGTTCAACATTGGCCGAGTGATTCAGGCGTCGGGATTTGAGTTGCAAAATACTCGCAATCTGGGGTTTCGAATCTCACGACCGGTAGTGAATAGTCATATCTCTATGCTGATGAGTCCCGATTATAAAGGACGAAACGTATACGTACAAAGATAATAAACAATAACAAATATTTATTATATATATATATATATATATATATATATATATATATATATATATATATATATATATGATTCACTCTTAAACTAATTAAGAGATACAGCTGTTAGGTGTAAACGGAAGCAATGTGAGCTATATTTAGTTTAAAGGCATTAATGCAAAAATGGTGTGAAAGCCCTTTGTGAAAATTCAGACACCTCCGTTTTTTGTGAAATTTTAACAATAGTTTTAAAATGTTTAATAACATCAATTAATAAATATTCTCCAAATTCCAGTTTCTTTCGAGTATTTTGAAGATGTTTTAGGGGCATAATATGGGCACAACCTCCCATTTGAAAATTCAAATATTTCAGATTTGCATCGAATTTTATCTATAGTCCATCCATCCATGTCCCATAACGTCAAGGGATATCGTCGGGGAGTCATGTAGATATTTTATCTGTCATAACTTTTCAGTGGTCATGATAGAACCTGGTGGAGCTCATGTTCTCTCCAGACCACATACAGCACCTGGTATTCCCAAATATTTACCCATTTAGTTCTGGCCAGGCTCAACGTTGCTTAACTTCGGTGATCTAACGGGAACCGGTGTGTCAACATGATTATGCCGTATATAAATAGTCATCAGACACCAATTAAGCAATATCTCCTGGATTTCAGTTTCTTCTTTAGATCCCTTAAGCTTAAGCCTTAAATTTCAGACATTTTCTAGAATCAAAATCATGTCATGGATTTTGATCAAAATTGGAATAAGGATTTTAGATATAAGGCTTATTATCATTATTATATCTTGAATTTAATCTACATAAAAGTGGTGCAAAACAGTTCTATCCGGGAAATTAATTTTACCCTTCCTGGGATGGGTATTCTTCCAGTATATATATATATACATGTGTGTGCATGTGTAATTATTTTCATTACAATATTTTCTTTATATGTACTTTGAATTGTATCAAAACCCGAGAATATAATATGAATTCATGCAGGCGATATCTCTAAATAAACACATCTTTTTCTAGTTCATCATCTTATATCAGCTATTCAATAAATCGCATTCAAAATTCAAGAAAGCGTCCTTATTAGAGTACGTTTCGTTTTCATGTTTGTTTTTTCAAGTACAAATGAGCAAACAAATAATATAAAGACATTTGTTATTTTTGCTAAAAAAAAAATCAGAAAACCAAGATGGCTGCCCTGTGAACGAATGCAACATGAACTGGCCTTTTTTTTATTGAGTTGACATTCTCTGTTTGGTGTAAAAATAAGAAGCAAATATGACAGTGTTAAGGAGAAGGACAAAGTTGAATTCAGCTCGGCTCTGAAACATGGATTTGATTGCACGGATAAACATTCTAAAATGTCAACCAAAAATATACAGATGAAACTAAAAACAAAAATAAAACTTTGAAAAGTTTCCAAACGATTCTGTGAATCTTTTGACAATATTAGAAGATGGAAGTTTTGAAATATATTCTCACCCAGTGTCAGATCTTCCATGAATCTAATGAAGCTTATACTTCTGGGTTTCTGATCACGCATCCCCCCCCCCCCCCCCGAAAGGATCTTTAAGAATAGGGATCTAAGTTACAAACATCAATCAGGTACTAAGGAGTCAAAGAGGGAGCCACGAATTGTATTTTTATTTGTTGTTATATTGCGATTCCTATTTAAACAATCTGAAACATCTGTCATGAAATTAACCTTTTACCTGCTTTAAGCCACCCTGCACCCCGAACGAAAAGATTCAGCAGTGCTTTGGAGGCCTCCTTAGTTTTATTTTGTGTCCTCTTAAAGAAAATGTTGCTAAAAAAGTATACAAAGTCGCTTTTAGCATTAACAACATATTAGAAAACAACAAATAAAAACGTTACTAGGCATGCACATTAATTTGACCAAAACTTAAATTCAATATCGTTATTTCTATGGAATGATGCTCGACTCAGCTCCAATCTCTGCTTCCTTCTTGTTAGACATTCACAGTAAGAACTCGTCTTCTACCACAATTCAAAAGAACTTTCCTTTCTTCAACTATGTGCCTAGTGTCAGTCCGAATTTTCACAAACAGTTTCTTTCCTAGAAGTTCCCATCTGTGGAAGATATTATCATTAGACTACTTCCCTGCAGATTACAACATGGTCGTCTTCAAATTTAATGTCAACACATATTTGTCATAAACTTTCTGCATGAGTAATCAAACTTAGTTCATTTCATTAATCATTTTCAGTCCTCTCATAATATTCTTCATCATTCAACTTACAATCTACTCATCTCATTAACTTTTATCCTCGAGTAGCTTTTAGCCTCGATAAGTGGTGACTCGTTAGTATGCAAAAAAAAATATTCTGCTCTTTTGAAATCGCTTTGATGTTAAATTCGAAAACTTTTATTTCTCATAAAAGATATACTTTACTGAATTAACGAGCTGTGTCTAGCCGGCTATATATATATGCTCGTGCAGAACAATATTTTCAAATTGTTTCAAAGTTACAAAAAAAATTGTTTCAAAGTTACAAAAAAATTCGCGTGAGATTATATTGCTTAAGCAGAAAACTGATTGGAAATTAACAAACTAGAGACATTTTAAAAAAAATATTAAAAGATATGTTTTGTATAAATTAAAAGAAAATTAATTGTAACTATTGCAATTTCGGTACAGTTTACGACAAGCGTTTCCACTTATTGTAGATCTTGTAAAAAACAAAGAAAAGCTCAAAGGCGATTTTGAAGCCTTTAAATTGTCTGGCGATAATTAAAGTGTATCGGCAAAAATCGAGTATTATGGTTCATTTGTGCAAAGAGAAAAAGTATTTAACAAAGGATAAACGAAAGCGAATTTCAACAAAATGTGTAATTCATGGAAAAAGTATGTTACCCTTAAAACAATGACAACTTTGGAGTTATTATTTTCTGGATGAATAGTGCATGCTGGTCATTTTTCTCAAATAACAATTTTTAAATTTTATTTATTAATTTTTTTTTATTAAGGTATCTTTTAGTCATTAAAATGTAAAACAAAAACAGTTAAGTTTATGTGTCAGCTTACACAGACAGACGATATCTTGTCTGATCTTTCCGTTTCTCTAATTTTTAGTGATTAAAAAATGTGAACCCATTGTTCTTTTTACAAAGAGTAGTCACCTATTGGTGGTTGCTGTAGCATAGATTTGAGAGTGGGTCCTCTTGCATTGACTCTGAGGTTCTCATGTGGGAACAAATGAAATACTTAATGAAAATTTGCAATTTCTAGAAATTAGTGGTTCAAAAGATTGATTTTTCATGATCTTAGATTAAAAATGATTTTTGTGAGTCAAAGATTAATAGAACACGCCCAAATTTGAGATATTCTGGCAATTTTATGTCATGTGATATGCCACACCCTAATTAGCTATTAACAATTTTCGAAGTTATGCTTCAGAATTTTTTTTTAGATGAGGATTGATAATTTGTATTATTTAGATTCTAATCTTGTTTGTTAGTTTCACAACGTTTCGGTCAATGTAACCTCCGATATTTTTTCAGATGCAACATTTTCAAACTCTGAAATCTATTCGGAATTTCGAACGAAACAATTTATTTAATCCTTGGAGGTAGATTTTTTTTCATCTCGTCAGCCATGATCGGATAGAAGTATAAGATAATTTTTATTTTATTCTTAGTTTGTATTGTCTTTAGTGAGGATTGAACCTTCAACCGCCAGAAGACCAAGTAGGTACAGCTAGTTATATATAAAATAAAGTAATGCTGACCCCATGGCATTATTCTAAAACTTCTAATACAAATTTAATATTACTGTTGTATTCTTTGTAATAATTTACTCAAGAAAAGTTGTTTGATCTTGATAAAGGGCAGTGTTTTCAATTGCATCCTAGAACAGAGAGCCAGATACACAACCAATATAGTATAGATCATTGTACTGTTTTAACATTAGTATTTTACTATTTATATACACTCTGATATATATTTAACAGAAAACACACTCATTATCATGCATTGGTATTTACTTGCCTCACCATTATAGAATTTGGTATTCAGTACTCAACTATATGACCAGTTTTATAATGAACAAAGAAAACTAAAACACTGGTTGATATTAAGGCTAAAGATGAGCAAGTCTATACTCTGAATTCTGATTGGTTGCTAGTTCCTAAATGGACATTCTAGTGTATAAATATTGCTTCCTTCAAGCAAGAGTCTTTCTGTCAAATAGACGTCTTGGAGCCCTCATGCCGGTAAGTGTCATTTTTATTCTACATATTCCCACCACCAGCAAACAAGCGTTATGGTCCCTTGGGTAGAGTGGGTTCCTTCTGGCCTAGTTGATCGTGAGGGACTAACTTGGACAATTCCCAGGCGGATTTTGCTGGTATTGGTTTAACAGTACTTGTTGACGTTGGTTGCCTGGGCGATGTTATTACACTTTCTCTGGTTTGCAGCACTGGTGTATCAGATGTATGAGAATCCCAAGGTGTTGGTTATGGGGATTTCAGGCAAAGGACTTAGAATGGGGACTAGAATTGCAGGTGTTTCAAGGTTTCTGAGGAATGTACAGTTTCGAAAAGTGATTCTGCCTGACCCATCAATCCTGATCCGATACTGACGTTTAGGAAGAGTTTCGACAACTCGGTTTGTTGTTGGAGTCCTTATGCTGGTAACTGTCATTTTCATTCTACAACCATGAATGAAAAATACGGCATAAGGTGTTTTTAATGGCAGTGATTTGCGATACTTAAGAAGTTTAAAAAAAATGATCAGTTCCTTTGGCACTATCTTACAAGGAATAAGTATTGTGAAGACCCTGAAATCTAAACTTTTTAAAGAGTCTGTAGAATCGAAATGACACTTACTGGTGTCCAGGTGACAAACTCTTACTTAAATAAAGCAATGCACTAGAATGCCCACTCATGGACTAGCAACCAATTAAAACCCAGAGAATGGACTTTCCCAACTAAACATAATATAGCATCCCAGCCTGCTTATATACCAACTCCCTGGCTTCTGATCTCTATTTAGTTCTTGTTTAACTGATCAGACGATGGCCACAGCTGAGCGCTGACTACTAAATTCTTTTGGGTCCCACTCACAGCCAGCAAATAGTGTTGTATTGTGTTGATCCAAAACAACGTTTTATTAGGTTGAGAAAAATGTTTGTGTGCCGTGTTAAAATAATGATTCATTATGCAGGAATTCATTTAAAATAACAATTTTACTTCAAAATAAAGAGCATCATTACCACGACTTTCTTCCAATGAAGATTTGGTCAAGGTCCCAATTTTTCAGCTTTGAATCAAATAAATATTTTTTACAGGCTTCGTCAACATCAAATGATTTAAATCGGTGACCCTTTATAACGTACTTCATTGATCGGAATAGACCATAAAAAGTCGGGTGCAACTCAATTTATTGTGGAATTACAAATAGGTCGAGAGATGATAATCAGTTTGTGTACAAAAAGCGTAAGACAATGGTGGCTGATTAAAACTCAGATATTAAGAAAGTATATTTGGATGGTGAACCTATTCAGGTTGCTCAGGAATGTTGTAATCTTGATGATACCATTGTAGTACAGGTGCTAGTGTGACTAACCAGCAGAGCATTACTACTGTCAATAAGGGAGGTGTCTATCAGGCATGTGTACAAAGTGTGATGATGTATGGAAATAAAACCTTGCCAGTGATTGTTGAGGACATGTGTTGCATGAATAGGAATGACATGAGAATGATACGATAGATGTGTAATGTGAGTCTTAAAGACAGACTTAGATCTGACGTTCTCAGAAACATTAAATCTGGACAGTAGAGGATGTGTGCAGAACAGAAGATTTCGTTGAACGCATGGATGAGATTTCTTGGATTAACAGATGTAGAACAGTTGAGATAGCAGGGGGTATCAAGGAAAACATGGGAGGAGGTGATGAAGATTGACTTGAGAGAAAGAGATAAATAAAGACCTGGTCAGAGAGAAGTTTGTTTGGAAGTCTATTTCTTGAAGCCGTTCAACATATGCCAGCATGTAAAACAGACATTAAACCGAAGACGATAATTACAAAGTTTTTCTTCATTCTGCATGCATGTTCCAAATCGAACCGCAAATTATCAACTTGTAGCAAAGCCTCTTGCTCAACTTGATCCTCGAAATACCGAAACCCGGCTCAAAACAGAAAGTTTATTCTTACTTGATCTATTGAATGCAAAATGTAAGAGAATGAGAGAAAGAATGCAACTGCCACTTCTATCAGATTTTCTTTGTTGACAACAAGCAATGCAGCTCACCCCCTTCTCCAAAGAGCGATGCTCGTTTCCATTTGATTGTCTTTCATCTCTCTACCGAATCTGTCTCAAAACCTCAACTATCTCCCTGTATTTATTGACAAGTGACACCAGACTCAAAAATAATATTTTCTTTCTTTAAATTATTCGATTCTCAGGCATCACTGACTCCATGTTGAATTTCCTTTGTTGTATTATTCCTAATTTAATTCATCAAAATGCCATTGACTGACTCAGACGCCCTTAGGCAAGGTGTATGGTTCACAGTAACCCACCTCGAAATCAATCATTCCCAGTCATTCTATCTTTTTTTATTTAAATTATTTTTGTAGTATCTGTTCCGATGGATACTGCACCCCATAGACTGGTATTGTCTTGGCCTTCGGGTCTTGATTTACGCCGGTCTATGGGTCTGTCCTGTGCAGTTCTAGGAGGTCCACCCTCCCAGGCTTTGCCTCCCCTCTTTGGGGAGGAGTAGTTTATTGCTTACTGTCTGAGGCGCCCCTACCGGGGAATGCCGACGGGGCTGCCCAGGCAATTTTTAAACCCCACTTTCCCGACCTGACCTTGGGTCACATCTTACTTGTGGGAGTAAGATAAAAACTGGCCTTGTGCCTAACTCCTGGAGAGGAGTAATTCAATACCCTATTTCTTAACCCCACTAACTACTCAAGCTCAGTTCCAGTGCTCTATCCACCGAGAAAATGAAACTGCTACTGAAGGTGGGAGAAATTATATTGTATTTAAATGGAACTATTTATTTGTTTATTCATTTTTTATAATGCTGATAATCGAAGGTCCTCAAATCTTTTACGAAAAGTATTTCTTTTACGCTAAAAGTAAAGACCATTATTTCTTCTAGCAGAGTGCTCCACTCACAGGGGAACGTATTATTGAACTTTTTAGTCAGGAAATTAACGATTACCACTTAGCATGAAGTATTGGTTTTCTATAAAAAGAATTGAGCTCCCTAGGCAGTCTGTAGTAGTGTGAATATAAACAAAAATACAAACATAGCATTATGATTTCCCTTATTTCGTAGCGAGCATAATAACATAATGGTAAGAGGTCCTGACTACTGACCAAATAGTCGGGTTTCGAATTTCAGCATAAACGACTCACAATGTCTATCATCAGATTCGGTTTAGGATCGATTCAACATACTGGCATGCATTGGATGGCTTTAAGGAATCGACCTATCTCCCAGGTCTTTATTTATCCCTCTGTTCCTCAGGGACATTTTTATTACTTTCTCCCATATTATCCTTGGCCTTCCACTGTGAACTGAATCTGCTATCTCAACTGTTCTACATCTACTAACCCAAGAACTCTCATCCATTTTTTCAACATGGCCACACCATCAAACTCTCCCGTTCTGCACACATCTATCTCCCTATACTATCCAGATTTAATCCTCCTCTGAGATCATCAGAACGAAACTTGTCTTCAAGACTTGCATTATACATCAATCGTATCATTCTCATATCATTTCTCTCCATGCAACGCATGTCCTCAATTCTCACTGGCGAGGTTTCACTTCCATACATCATCACACTTCATACACATACATGATAGACTCTTCCCTGTGTCGACACTGGTAACGCTCTGCTGGTTAGTAATGGCATAAGTTTCCTGAACTTATTCCATCCACTCCTAATTCTTGCAATCACACTAGCACCTGATCTACCCTGTGCTGCACTGTAGCCATACTGAATCACTGTGATACAGTGAAATAGCTGTCTGTAGATTTTGCTATATATATATATATATATATATATATATATATATATATATATATATATATATATATATTTCTATAATTAAATGAAAATAAAGTAATAAAAAATGAATAAATAAATAAATCATAATAATAATAGTAATAATGGGAATAAATGATAATAAATAAATAAATAATAAAACCAAATAATAAAACCAAATACACAAAGAGATAAAATAAAATTTAATATAATAATAATCAACTCAACCATGCACCCTCTCTTTTCTTTCATTCGCCCTTAACAATAACTATAAAACATTAACTCAAGTCTTCTTATTTAAAAAAAAACCTACTCCTGAAGACGACTAAGAAGGTCGAAAGCGCTCGAAAAAATGGCCGAATTAAGAACAATCGGTGAAATACTCTACGGACTGCCACCTGAAACCAGAAGGATTGCTCGACGGTTTAAGAAATTCACGAAGATGAGGATAATCAGGTACATACCTTAGTATTATAGAAGGTTTTGGCGGGAATTATGTAATAATATAGTTTTGTACTTATTACATAATTCCTGCCAAAACCATAATACTAACACATGGTCAGTACATAATTATCCTCATTCCCCTGAAGATGAACCCGGATGGGTCTGAAAGTACTTGGGACACAAATCAAAACTATGGCAAATTTATGAGCCAATTCCCCTCCAAAACTAAGATACTAATTCGGACTATTGAAAGGATCTACCAAAGGATATCCAGACATAAGTTGTCTCTTATATTGAACAATATATATATATATATATATGTGTGTGTGTGTGTGTGTGTGTGTGTGTGTGTGTGTGACATGTTACAGTTGTGAGTAGTGTTTCATTTTCTAACAGTGCTGCTAATCAATGTTCAAATTTTCTTTTTTCTTTCTCCTCTAATTTACGAGACTGACAAGCCCCAGCGCTTGGACTGACATTTAATGAATACACTTGCAACCCTTATTTTGTCTCCTCTCTCTCTCTCTCTCTCTCTCTCTCTCTCTCTCTTTCTTTTACTTTTTGGTTAGGAAAACAAAAATAATCTCATTTATTTGCTAATTTCTGATTCTCTATTTTGGTCACGAAAACCTTTCGAAAGGAGACTTGATTAAAGTATAAGAAGAAAGACAACGTCCGAAGAAGATGATTCGAGGCCCCTGGGATTTACTTAGAAGTGGGTGATCGTACGTAAAACTGAATCACAGTGGAGATCTTCGCAGGAAAATAGATTTAAGAAATTAGATTTTCCTTGATTAATTTTAAACAAAAACAAAAACAGGCGAGAAAAAATTAAAAAGAAAAAAAACAAAACAATATATTTTAAAACTGGCAGAAGTATCCAACATTCTCTGGGTGGCAGATCCGGGTTCAGTTGCAGTTTAACGATTCCTTTGAAAATCTCGCCTTTTTGGTTATGATAATACTTCATTGATGCATCACAAATATTATTTTAAGTTTGGAAATAGGTATTTTAAAAATCCTGAAATCAGTATTTTCAATTACAAAGTGATGTCTTTTACGACATGGAATTCATCTTTGTAGAATCAAATTGACACTTACCGGCAGAAAGTGTTCCAACTGCCATCCAGTTTACAGGGACACTATTTTTTTATAGAAATCGCTCCAGACAAGGCATGAAGACACTTGATGTAAGGAGCTAAAAAGAAATACTACTTCAAGGTCAAAAACTAGCCAACGATAAGTGTTAGATGGATAGATTCCAACCCAGAAACAGCAATTTTCCCCCCTTTGTCAGAAACATCGCTCATGGAATGTGATTACTAAAGGACATAATAAGGGAAGCAAGAGTTACGAGGCTGCCAAAAGTAAACCCAAGGTCCACTTTCTACTGTCCTTGAATGAAGCAATATTTATATTATAGAGTATCCACTTATTGACAAGCAACAAATTAGAACCCAGAGAATAGACTTGTACATTTAAGCATAATGGAGCATTCCAACCTGCTTATATACCAACTCTCTAGTTTCTGATCTCAATTTCTTTAATTTTAGCTCAACTGGTCAACGACTAAATTCATAATCTTCATTAGGATGAATTGATAACTACGAATAATTATCCGAGGTAAGTTGTATAGCAGCTGTGTCAGGAACGTCATGATTGATTGCAGTGGATGCTGGGCCCTCGCCCAGTACTCTCTCACTTGTCTGCAATGCAATAACAGATCCATGATCAGATGGATCTGCAATATGAAATCTTACCAAACCCAACACATCAGGTATACTGAAAGCAATACACTTGCCCATCATGAAGGTTCTCCTAAGAATGAATCGATTACGCTGGTATGGTTATGCGGAATATTCCTCTTCCTGGATAAACCGTTGCAGAAGCATGAATGTCCTAAATCGCAGGAAGGTTGGCCGGCCATGGAAAACTTGGAAGCAAGTGATTGGGCAAGACTGCATAGAGTGGAATTTGGAGATTGCTGACCCGCTGAATCATGAGAAGTGGAGAGTGAGCTTGCATAATATCAGAAAACGTTTGATCATTGAACAAGGTAAAAGTGAGGTTAAATGAAGAGAAGAAGGTGCATACTATTTTGAATACTAATTTTTGAACTCAATTCAGCAACAATCACTTTTGGGGTTTGTGAGTTTTGGCATATTATTATTAAGTAAAGTGCCAGGTTTTGGTTAATAATTTTCGTTATTTTTCCTTCATCCACAGGTGATTTTTGTTAAAGGACTCTCGGTTAATGCATGTAAGGCTGACGAGGGGAAATTTAGTTACTTTTGAGTGGCTGATGAAACCACTTCCCCGAATTGAAAATAGTGCCTCTCAATGTAGATAACCCCAAATAAAAGGGGACCAGTACTAAATAATCTTTCATTTTGGATGCAAACACTTTTGATTGGTTATCACAAAGCTTATTCTATATCAATTTATTTTTAACAGGAGACATGCATAGTGAAGACAGTTTGCAACACCAGTTTGTTGATCACAGCAGCATGAACTTCTGCTTCTATATTTAAACTGCTGTTAAGAAATGGTTGGATCATTCTACTGCTCCAAAAAGTATCTCACTCCGGGTGCAATCTTCTACTTGTATAAGAGTCAAATATGTCCTAAGATGGAGTACTGTTACCACATCTGGGGAGGTGCCGCTCAGAGCACCTTTCTTGCTTGAAAGAGTACAACACTGACTCTGAAATCTAGTGGGTGATGTCCTCTTCTCAACCTTGCAGCCTCTTTCTCACAGAAGAGATGTTGCTAGTCTTTCTCTACTCTATCGTTACTTACATGGCAAGTGCTCAACTGAGTTTCATTCTATGGTAAAACATTCACAAAAAAAACTCGTCTAGCTACAACCACTATCAATAATTTCCCTTTTCTCCCTCTATATGCATAGAACTAAGCAGAACTTCCATGAGCAAAGTTTCTTTCCTAGAACTGCCCGTCTGTGGAACACAGTACCACAAGGCTACTTTCCGGCTGACTATAACATGGCCGTTTTCAAGTTTAACGTAAAGAGATTATTGCTAATCCGTCCTCTTAAACGATCAATTTCCCTACCAGTTACAAATCACCTCGGTGTCTCACGTCTACCTGTCCAACCCAATAATCCTTATCCTCGAGTGGCCTTTGGGCCTTGATAAGTGGTGACTCGTTTGTAAAAAACATAAATAAAGATAAATAAAAAGATGACACATATTCTATATCTTAGCTTTTATGTCATTAGTGACAACGTGTTCAGGTATATCTTTCCCATACACGAGTCCACTATTTCGTGAATAATATATGGGCGTCGGAAGAAAGGGGAAAGGACAATAGTGTAGAAACAGTTGAATTTACATATATTCACATTTATTCTCACATGAACAATTCATCAAAGACAAATGTAAAAAGAGGACATGCAACATGTAAGATGATACTTAATATGATACATAACAGAAAGAGCGGCAGACAATATTACTAAAGAAAGAATATATTACTGTTCCAGTACAATGTGTAAAGACACATATGTTGCCAGGGTCATAGATAGAGAAGATATGTGAACGATGTATGAGTAGCTATGCCATACGTTTATATTTGTTGTGGTGTTCTAGGTGACTGCCACCAGAAAAGGGAGTCTAATACGACTACTACCAGGTTTTGTGAAGGTCATGCCATGATGATAACCAATCACATCACATCCAACAGCCTCCAAACACCCACGATAAAGATCTTGTTGCAACTTTCACACATCTGAACAAGAGAGCACATGATTTACGGGATATAACTCGGATATTTGTCCAAGGGAGACCACTCAGATAATTTGGAGGCAACATTGCTATAAAGACAATTTAACAATCAATCGCCACCCGGTTCTTTGCATTATACATTCAGAATTTTCACTATTCATTCCCATTTTTATGTGGTTATGAGGAACAAAACTGATGCGATATTAATTATTGTTTACTCTCATTGTATCTGAATTTTCACAAAAAGGGTTCCACCCTCTTTTTACTCCCTTTGCATGAATCGAAATTAAACTAAATATAGCTTACATTTGGATCCCTTACGCCTAGCAGCTGTGTTCCAAAATTCATAATAATTGGCTAATTAGTTTAGGAGTGAATACTGTACATACAAATACATAAACATATACACATACCTAACTTTATATATATATATATATATATATATATATATATATATATATATATATATATTTTTTTTTTATTACTATTTCATGTATATACATTTATATTATAAAATAATATATTACGTGTATATATATCTATTTCAGTATTAACTTAAACAGCCTTTGGAATTCCCTCACTGCTCCCTGTTTCCCTGACTGTTCTGACATGCAGAAATTTAAACGTAATGTGAAAAAACATCTCCCTGCACAACTCCTCAATTAGGATGACCCTATACATCTGGCCCTTAATCCACAGTAGCTCCTTACATCTCAGTGGCAATATGCTTTTTTCGGAGTGAAGACGATGCTCAATGCGTGAGTAGAGCTTAGCTACTTACCATAAGTATATTTTTACACCACACACACACTGCTCTGTGAGATGCTAGCTTGCAAATTTGTGTTTGTGTGTTCGTATGTGCAGTGCAAAAATCTGCAAGATTGTGTTTGTGTGTTCGTAAACCAAAACATTGTTCGCTGGTCGAAACGAAAAAAACTGTATTTGTGGTTCGATATGTTTTCAATTTTGGGTGTTTATGAACTGAAGGTTAATTGACATCAACATTTTCAGAATAGAAATTCGATAAATAATTCAATTGAATCCTCTAGGTTATCGATATTGTAAAAAAAGTAAATAAATAAATACAAAAAAAATCAATTAATTTATAAGGATATATATTTCTTGCACTAACAGCACTAGGCTTGTTGGCTTAGAGGGTAACACATCGGACTGTCATGATCGGTAGTGATGAATGTCTGAGGTTTGAATCTCCGGATTGATGGGCTAGCTGCTTGTGAATAACTAAATATATATATAATATGACAATCAACTTCTCCAAATCGCAGAATCAAGAGAGCAGACTATGGGCTTGATATCTTTCAAATAAAGCTTTATAACAATAACTAGCAGGAAGACATGACATTGCTCTACATCAAATTTGACGTTATATTAAGTAATACATTTTAAAATGGATTGGTGCATGTAGCACTTCAATAATATGTATGTGTTTGGTAAAATCCTAAACTATTCAAATTATCATTATGGAATATGTATTCTAGGCAACAGGGTGACTAATGTGGGCATATTATTTAGGTTTATTATGCAAACCTTACCATTTAGGGTGCCACCAAAACCGTACTATACCCCGCAAAAAAGAAAAAAACATTAAAATTTAGGACGTATATTTTTCGAGTATATATATATATATATATATATATATATATATATATATATATATATATATATATATATATATATAGTAACTCATTTACTTATTGTATAATATTTTTCTTTTAAGAGACCATAAGAACTGACCCTAGAGATATTTGACTGTTAGTTTGGTAATCTATATTTTTCCCCTTTTAATTTTATGCTTATACGCAACTAAGGCTTTAATAGACCCCTTAAACTCTGCATTTTTATCGATGTTTCTCCATAGTGACATGTAGTTTCGTATCTCCATACTTTGAAATGATTCTCTCTTCAACTTAACTCTAAATTCCATATCTTATATAATTATTACTATTTATTTTTGTTAACTTTCAACCTATTAACTATTAACTCTTCTGGAAGTTTTTTTTTCTTGGACAATATTGTGTGTATTTTTTCATGGCTTTACTTTATAAAACAAAATGGCTTCTTTTTCTGTATAGCTATTTCTAAGTCTCTCCTTGAGTGGAGATGTAATCAATGTGAGCTGTTTGTTTTCTGAATTTTTGTTTACTGCATTTTTTGGCAGACAAATATGATACGATTATAGAATTTAAAAAAATCAATGTACAATTGGTTCAAATAATAATTTCTGCCTTATTTGGATTACTTGGAGTACTGTTCTCATCTTAAGTTTTATTCTCACAATGTTTCTGCCGATGTAACCTCTGACCTTCTTCAGGTGTATCTTGTTAGACTCGGGAATCTTTTTGTCGAACTTAAGTTGTAAGAATAACACTCAAGATAAGAACAGTAGTCCGAATAATCCAAATAATACAAATTATTAATCCTCAGCTCAAAAATTATAAAAAGGGATTCGTTTCTGGACCAAATGATGACGTAATTATTAAACTAAACTTTATATATTAAGAAAAAAGACTTTTTTTTAAAAAGGAAAACAAAAATGAACGCTAAAAGACTCCCAGGCGATGACGAATGAAGCTGGCTAGTGATAAATAAAATATATTATTTTTGTTATTAATAATCAATCGAGCAAAGATGTGTGAAACTGAATGTTGCATATGTTTTCTATCTTTATCGAATTATTTATCAATTTTCCCCTCTCAGGATGTTTAGACTAACCCAGTTTTGTGCAGTTTTAAAAAATGATATTTAACCATTGCGCTGAATGTCGCTTACCTTCTTTTTCTTTTTCGTTTTGGCATGCATAATAGAATCTGAACTTTGACCTCTTTCACTTCTTATATTTTTGTGACCCTTCTAATATTACTAACGAGCGTAGACTCTCAGTCGAAAATGATGGGGGAAAAATCAAATTATGGTTCGGTCAGTGTTTGCACTAATATTCATATAAAATCATAGAATTATATCAGTAATTTAATTTTTCATATATCAATTATTATTATCATTTCTAATGACCTAAAAGTAAAAAAAACACCAACCATTTTATTCAGTGTAAAGGATTTCTTTCCAAATTTATTTCAGGTGGCAAGGGTTGTCTGACTTGCTATTTGCTTTCTTACTTCCCCATAACACTTGAAATGGTGTTGTCCAGCACATTTTTTACTCACGTGACAGGATTACTTTAATGATGGGAGGGAAGTACATATATATATATATATGTATATATATATATGTATATATATATAAATATTTTGTTTTTGTTTATTATCTATGTATGTATACGTTTCGTCCTTTATAATCGGGAATCAGCATAGAGATATAACTATTCACTACTGGTCATGCGATTCGAAACCCCGGATTCCGAGTATTTTTACAACTCAAATCCCAAATGGGCCACCGCTGAATAGCGAATAAACAGTAATAATTTTAACACTTTATCCGGCGGCTTGACGTCATAAGAGCGTTCAACTTAATGAAAGGAACGATGCATTTAAAGCTAGCGACGTCATGCTGTGTTAATACTACACTTACAGTGCCCATCTAGAGGGTTTTTCTAGGAGCTACAAACAATAATATATATATATATATATATATATATATATATATATATATATATCTTAATCTCAAGTCCGTCCTCATTACTTCCTCCCATGTTTTCCTTGGTCACCATATTAAAAACAATTGCACGATTAAAATGGAATATTTTATTAATTTTGGAAGCTGAAAAAAATTTTTTTTTCTTTCACGACAACATTTTCATCAATTTGCTCATCTTTGTTGGCACCACGATCTTCATCGGTGGAGAAGATCATTGACGCAATTACACTTCAATTTCTTTATTCATCCACTGGCCAAGAAAAATATTTCATGAACCGTTGCTTAAAATTGCCACTTTATTTGAAGCCTCCCTCCCCCCCACACACACATGCACATGAGGGAGGAGATGTTTCTTACGAGTGCGCTTTTTGATATGTGTACCTCTGTATTATTTGGCGGCTGCCTGGACGAGAGAGCATTTCTAGCCACCACTCTCGTTTATGACGTCACCCACATATAATCTTATTTCACTCCTTTCTTTCAATACACAACATTCTGACACAAGGATATTCAATATTGTATACAACTGCTAGTAGGGCTACTTGGTGTAGGCCGAGGTCCTAATTTCCATAAATTACGTAGATTACAGAAGAAAAAAGAATTAAAACCAAACAATCTGTGTAATATTGTAATTTTAAATGTCTAATCTCATTTTCGTACAAAATCAGAGTAAAATTAACTATGCCCCAGGTGAGGTTTGAACTTACAACATCTGTCTGTAAATACAGCGAGCTAACCGATTGAACCAGCAAGGCAATTATGAAATTAACAACATAAACTAGATCAGGTGGTTGCTGCTGTTTTGACTAGAGTTTTTGCTTTCTTCCTTTCTTTCTCTTTACTTTCTTCCTCTTTCCTCTCCCCTCTCTCTATCCCCCTCTTTCTTCCTCGCTCTCTCTCCTTACAGTCAAATGTTGGTCAGTGTTATTAAATTTGTTCTCGGTGTTATGAGTGAAAGTGGGATGACTTTTAAGTGTGAAGGTAAAAGTTCCTCCGTCTTCCTTTATTTATGACTAAACAAAAATAAAATATAGAACAGAATTAAATATGAAAATATTAAAATCGATCGAAAATACCATTTTTAATTTTTTTTTCGAAATTAGACCAATATTTGCCTTATATGACTGGTGAAGCAGATTTAATTATGTACCTATTGTTAAGAACGCTATTAGCGTCAATAAAATGGTTGAAAAATATGTCAACTAAATACTTTTAAGCTATTAGACCAAAGAAGGTTTAATACAATGGTAATGATTTCTTACCTCTACAGATTGTTTACATGTACCTTCATTCCTTACTTTTATGGACGAGACATTATTATATATATATATATATATATATATATATATATATATATATATA
>OY744525.1:67365517-67368017 GCA_963556195.1 Sepiola atlantica | reverse complement strand
AAATAACATGGTCCCTCGAGGAAATAAACATCATACCGGTTGTAGTGGGGGCAACTGGTCTAGTGAAAAAAATATCTAAGAAAATACTTAGACACACTGTATGGAAGTACAGATAGCAGCCCTAAAAGGAACAACATCTATCCTTAAGAGAGCCCTCGGATATAAATTTTACTCATAGGGAAATCAAGTGTTAGCCTCAAGAGGGGGCCCCTTGATCTCTTTAGATGAACTTAATTAAAATGATAAAAAAAATAGAATTAACCATGCATAGTAAGCATGGGGCAATACATCAAGAGCTCCTGTGATAAAAAAAATAAGAATGGTGAAGGAACATCACACCAAATACCTCCCTCAGCAGAACAAAACTGACTGATTATTTCAGTGGAAACACACGGGAGAACACTGCCGAAGAATATGACAAGCCAGCAACCCTGATCGCGCGAAATAAAAGGGAGGAGTACACGAAAAAGGAGCTGAAGACCAGACTAGAAGGATGACAACAGAATAAAAGAGTAGGAAAGTTCATTGAAGAACTTAACCAAAGTTATATTGACAAGGAGGCTTCACTAAAATGGCTCAAGTGTGGCCAATTCCCATTTGATGATGAACGGATACTAATAGCTGCACAAAACCATGGCTTATTTACGAATGGATTTAAGAAAATGGCTGGTCTAAAAAAAACTGACTGTAATTCGGCCGTTGAAAGTCCAAGCCACCTAATGTCTGGATGCAAGATCCTTTTGGCAGATGGTCATTACACTGCCCACCACAACAAAGTATGTAGATACCTACATTGGAAGATCTGTGGAGAGATGCTTCTTGAAAAATCGCTGAACATCTGCGAACATGAACCCTCACCCATAACATCGAATGGAAAAGTAACAGTGTTATATGATAAAGACATACAGGCAGGCAGATACATAAAAGAACAGGCCATCAAACCAGACATTGTCATCTGAAACAAACCTGAAAGGACTGCTTTCATCATTGACGTGACCATCTCAAACTACTATGGCCTCAATAGAGCCGAACGCGAAAAAATAACCAAATATCAGGACCTCAAGAATGATTTAAAAATAACATGGTCCCTGAAAAAAACAAAACATTGTGGTGGGGGCAACTGGTCTAATGAAAAAAACAAAACATTGTGGTGGGGGCAACTGGTCTAATGAAAAAAAATCTAATAAAGTACTTAGATACAATCCTTAGAAGACCAAACTGTAAAGAAGTACAGATAGCAGCCCTAAAAGGGACAACATCTATCCTAAATAGAGCCCTCGGATATAAGTTTAACTCATAGGGAAATGAAGTGTTAGTCTCAAGAGGAGGCCCCTTGATCTCTTCAAATTAACTGAACTAAAATGATTAAAAAAATTAGAGAGTTTGAAATTACCGCCTAGACACCATCCTCGAGTGTTTTTGGTCTCTCTGTACAATGGGTTTGTCAGGACAAACTGACATGAGGATACTTTACCCTACAAGTTAACCCTGACCAAATATTCAAAATAACATAGTATTCGAAGCCCAAATAAGATCCCCTCGACACAGCTATACATTGGTGCATACCAGGAATAGTGCACCTTCTCCAAGTAATGTTACCTCAAGTAACAACACTAAGCTGGATACTCCACCAGACCAAATTAATTCTTGTCCTGGAATCCAGTAAGACCAAGAGACGAAAAGAAAGATATACTATCACATAATCAACTGGTCAATTGGGGAGAGGAAAATTAATTTTCTTAACTTCTTCACTAACTGAACGTTTGAAAGATAAAAGAGAACTTTAATAGAATATTCAAATATCTATGTATCTCATATAGAGATCAAGTGTTAGCCCCAGGTAGGAGCCCCTTGGTTTCTGAGAACTTCCACTGAAGTAAAATCAAACAAAAAAGTGAAATTAGAAGGTTTACTAGACATGACTATTGAGTATCTTTGGATCCCCTAATCCTGATGACATATTCCTTCCGGATTAACTATGCACTGGATTATATATATAATGCAGCTTCTCCTAGTGATGCTACCACAAGGAACAACACCAAGTTGGATACTCCATCAGTCAAGTCCAAATTATAAATTCAGTAAAGATGGTCTTATAAATTTAGAAAAGATGATCTTATTAATTTAGAAAAGATGATCTTATACATTCAGTAAAGATGATCTTATAAATTCAGTAAAGATGATCTTATACATTCAGAAAAGATGATCTCATGAATTCAGTAAAGATGATCTTATAAATTCAGTAAAGATGATCTTATAAATTTAGAAAAGATGATCTTATAAATTCAGTAAAGATGATCTCATGAATTCAGTAAAGATGATCTTATACATTCAGTAAAGATGATCTTATAAATTCAGTAAAGATGATCTTATACATTCAGTAAAGATGATCTTATAAATTCAGTAAAGATGATCTTATAAATTCAGTAAAGATGATCTTATACATTCAGTAAAGATGATCTTATAAATTCAGTAAAGATGATCTTATAAATTCAGTAAA
>OY744525.1:67328017-67360517 GCA_963556195.1 Sepiola atlantica | reverse complement strand
CTAAGTGTTTAGAGTATCAAGTATAATTTTTTTAGTCTTTAGTATGACTCGACCGAAGATTGAACCGAGGATTGAACCCCAATCTCCTGGTTCATTAGTGAACACCCTAACCATTATGCCAAATAAGGACTATATACCAAAAAGGTTTTGATTGAATAATAGATGAACCAGATCGTATCATTCCATCATTTTCACAGTATACTAAAACAGTGTTGCCAATATACATCAGCAGTAGGTGTAATATTCGAAAGACACCCCAATGTTCATGACTAACCATAGATATCTCTGATAAATACAGATGTTGCTGAAATATGGTTAATTATCCTTCTAGTCCTAAAAAAAGGAACATGGGTGCTAATAGGTTAAGACAAAAATAAGACAGATAGTGTAATAGTAAACATTGAACCCGAATATGTGTAGCAAAATGTCTTTGGATATTTGACACCCAGACAAATTTGTCCAAGTATATCTGCTTGTTTAATCTTAGAACAAGAAACTATGAGACAATTTTGTCATTTCATTTCTAGTAATTTTGAAATGTGTTCATTCAAACTGTGATTAGCAATGAAAATGCTATTTCATATTGAAACGTGACAGACTGTTGCATTTAAAAATGCTATTTCAAACTAAAGTGTGACAGACCAAGCAACGAATAGAGCCTCTTTTGAGATCCTTAGACGGATTTAAAATAAGATTTTTGCATTCAATCAAAAATTATATTTCAACCTGAAGCATAACAGATCAATATATATATATATATATATATATATATATATATATATATATATATATATATATATAAAATAGTAACTGTGTGTGTGTGTCTACCTCATCTTTGTGTCTTATTTTCACCCAAACCTCAGGACAGAATTGCTTAAAAATTGGCATGTGGATTACTGACCTCTCAGTGAAGGTCGTAGGCTATATAAGAAGTATATCACTTTAACGTTTGCGGACATTTATAAATTTTAATTCAGTAATATTTCTTAAAATAGTTAATAAGTTCTATAATTTATTAATAAAAATTCTAATTCACTTGGGGGTAATTTTTTTTTTTTAAACACGGAAGTATAACAATCTTAATAGTTGCTTGAATGGATGGCTGAGTCTATGAAACTAACTCTGAACTGTTGAACCTAAATAGTCATCTGAAGTTGTTGTAACTTTAGTAAGTAAAAAAAAAAAAAATTACCCTCAAGTGTATGAGAATTTTTATGAATAAATTATAGAACTTATTAACTATTTTAAGAAATATGACTGAATTAAAATTTATAAATGTCCACACAACTTTGAGGATGTACTAGCTTTGAACGAAAAATTCAAAATGGCGTATTAGTGGGTTCCTCCACGTGTGAGTTTGCTCTTTTTCTTTGTTTTTTGTTTGGTTTCACCCAAAAATGAACCACTGTATAGTGTAGGTTTTTTCAAGACACTTTAATCCAAGAACTTTTTACTCTTTGTGAATTTTTTCTGATGATTTTGTAATGTTGCTGAGACGATATTGACATAAAAATGTTGTTTGGCACAAGACAAATGAAACGGACCGTAAAAAATATATCTCACAGAAATTTTATGTTTTTTGGAAATGTGAAAAAATAAAAATAATAAAATAAAACCATGGTTATTGGAATATAATATGAACTGACTTATATATATATATATATATATATATATATATATATATATATATAGCATAATATAAAATGAAATAATAAAATAAGGTGCGAATCAAATTTTATTATAATTCAAAATTCAGGCAAAGTAACTCAAAGTCCTTAACTCATGAGTTTTCAAAGATAATTCTCCTAAGAGAATATATATATATATATATATATATATATATATATATATATATATATATATGAGCGTTGAGAATATCTGCTTTTTCATAGGGGTTTCAGTTTATATTAAAATGACTACATTTTTGGGATAAAGGTCAAAGAACAGTGTGGAATATTAACATAAAAAAATTATATTAACACTTTTTTATGTGGAATATATTTTCTTAGAGTATTTTATGTGTTATGCTGTCTTGTCTTTATGCTACTGTTTGTGCGGTAATATCACTAAACAGTTATTTGTTTATTCCCAGACCTGTGGATTAAATAAATCGTTTATTTAGTGATATTATCTGCGCAAATATGAGTATGAGCATAAAAAAGTAGCATAATACATAACGTACTCTCGAAAATAAATTCTAATATTAAAAAACACACATATATAGGTTTTATATATATATATATATATTATATATATTATAATATAAAATGAAGTAATAAAATAAGGTGTCAATCAAATTTTATTAGAATTCAAAGTTCATGCAAAGCATCCTTAAGTCCTTAGCTCATGAGTTTTCAAAGATAATTCTTCTCTTCAGAGGACCATTACCGCAGTTATACTACTAATCAGGAAGATTACGCTTCTCAACTTGTATGACCTGGATGGACTGTATGGATTCAACAAAAGTATGTTTTTGGATTGATATGTTTGATGTTATGTATTTTTATGTATTTGTGTATATAATTTTATATATTTTCAAAGCGTAATTTTATTGCCTGTAGTAGTATAACTGCGGTAATGGTCCTCTGAAGAGAAGAATTATCTTTGAAAACGCATGAGCTAAGGACTTAAGGATGCTTTGCATGAACTTTGAATTCTAATAAAATTTGATTGACACCTTATTTTATTACTTCATTTTATATTATAATATTAATGCTCTATCCAGTATATTGAGCTTCAGTTTTTTATCCGGATGTTTCACTAATTATAAGATATTAGTTGACGCTTATATCTTTTGTTGGATTGCTTCATATATATTATATATATATATATATCCAAGTTCTTTAGAATTATTATAATGAAGTAAAGCCAACGAATAAATCAAGCCACTAACTGCCGCACCTCCATGTCTGGGGCGACAAAAAGAAACTGAAATTGAATTTCGAAAAGTCAATGACAAAATCAATTTAAAAAAATCGATAAAATCTATAAGACTACAAATCAATAGAAAAATCAATGAAAACCTATAACGAAATCATCTTGATTAAGTCCATTAACTTTCTATCGGCTATTAACAAATGGTAAACCTTTCGGAGAAAAGAATTGCCGATTTTTGTGTGTGTTTTTTTTTTTTCATATGGATTTATTAACTATCGCCTTTTCTTTTATGCCACAGATTAAAACAGCCGCACAAACAAAAGACTCTTTACAAAACCTCGGAAGTTGTCTGCGTTTCTCCGATAAGGAAGCTTCATTATGGTTGATTTTACAATAGTACATCCACAGGGTTCTCTTGAGGTGGGGAGGGGAGTCTCGCTGAAATCGACCCCCATCCATTATCACATGATGGTTTAGTCTCGATCCGTGACAATGATATCAAGCTTTTTAGCGTGTGCTGTATTAATCGTTAATACCATTAATTCAAAGCCTCCATTTTGATTAAAAGAAAACAAAAAACAAAAATATGTCACCAGATAATGGAAGGAGTAAATTCAGGGAACTTCTGCCATTACTAATCAGCAGAGCGTTACCACAGTCAGACAAGAGAAGAATCTACCAGGTATATGTACACAGTGTAATGATGCATGGAATTGAAACCTGACCAGTGAGGCTTGAGGACATGCGTTGCATGGAGAAGAATTATATGAGAATGATATGATGGATGTGTAATGTAAGTCTTGAAGGCAAGTTTAGTTCTGATGAGCTCAGAGGGAGATGTGTGCAGAACAGTTGACTTCGATGGTATGGCCACGTTGAAAGAATGGATGAGAGTTCTTGGGTTAGTAGATGTAGAACAGTTAGGGTGGCAGGTACAGTTCACAGGGAAAGGTCAAGGAAAACATTGGAGGAAGTGAAAAGGGTGGACTTGAGAGAAAGTAGGGATAAAATTTGGCCAGAGATAGGTTAGTTTAGAAACCAACTTCTTAAAGCCGTCCAATGCATGACAACATGTAAAACGGATGTTAACCCGAATATGATAATGATGCTTAAAGATTGTAAAGATTCTATCTGCAATTTTCTATTAGTTTTTTTCCTTCATATTATTTTCTATAATCAATGCTCTATATCAGCGTTTCTCAACTGCGGTTTCCCTTAAGGTTCTGCAATAATAAGTGAGTTATTATAATGCTCTTTTGACTTTTTATTAAATTTGATATATGTAATATTACTAAACACACACACTATTCTTGGTTATTGTAATATTGCAATATTGGACATCATCATATGAAACCTATTATGTTATTAAAAATCTAACAATCATTAGGAATATATATATTACGAGTCAAAAATGACAGAAAAAATAATGCTTCGCTAGTGTTCGTACTAATATTGATATAAAATAACGCCTCAATCAGTGAAGTTAAAAAAAAGAAATAAGAAAGAAAGAAGCTCAAACTAGGTTAAATAGTATTACTGAATTATTGAGGAAAGAAATGTGAAAGATTATTACGGAAATGACCACCCGTATGATTTGCTATCAGTAAATATGGAAAGAAATAGCTATTATAAAAATACCACTTGGTGAATCGGGTAGCAGGAAGAGGACTTGGAAGTATGAGAGGGTTATCTTTTCTGACGCCCTCTCTGACAATAGTAAGTGAGACCAAAACTGGTGAATATACTAAATATAATAATGTAAAAATCTAGTGAAAATTAAAATGTTTTTTATTTGGAAACACAAACCAATAAATGACAGAAATGAATGACGAAAGAGATTTATTGATGTAGCCTTTATTTATTAGATATACGGCATAATTGCGTTGACACATCGGTTCTCATTAGATCATGGCAGTTAAGCGATATTGATCCTGGTCAATACTAAAATGGATATACAAGGTGTGGGAGAGCTCTCTGCTTATCCTGGCATTGTTTCCAGTCATTCTGGACTTCTTCTTGCCAATGGAATCAAGCACTAGAATTTAGGAGAGGAGTGGTTGGAGATTGTCCAACCTTTGTTTCAGAATAGATTCCTGAGCAGGCACCCTTACAGGAGGTATCCATTGTCTCTCGGGACTGAATGGAGGGCTGTCTCTGCTTATTAGCTTATCCTGGTCAGTGAAATAGTGGAAAATCTCACTTTCCTTTATATATAAGCATTTTACAGCTAGAAATTACTTTCTATTCGACAGTTTAAATGCTTCCATATTCCTTTAAAATAAATTCGTTCTTCTCTTCAACTATCAACAAAAGATTAAAATGGCTTACTTGAAATGTATTCTGATGGATTTTATTTCGTAATAAACTTTCTCCGTAAATTTTAAAATAGTTCTTGTTTTTGTTCGTTTGAATACGTTACAGTCTTTTGATTTCAATACACAATCTATTAATAGTAAATAAATAATAGCGTGTGGCCCACATAGAAGCGAGAAACACATACACACAAGAAGTGGTCACGCAATTTTTTTTAATAATAGAGATAATGGATGTGTGAGATCTCTTTGTGACTGTTTCCTGGTTCATTTTGATTCAAATGATTTTAATTTTTATTCTTTTTGCTTTTTCTTCATAATTTTTTCTTTTCTTTCTTATATATATATATATATATATATATATATATATATATATATATATATATATATATATATATATATAAACAAAACTCAATGGAGCTTCCCCTTGTGGATTGCATGCAATTTTGCAAAATCTCATTTCAAAATATTTTCACTTCAATGTCGTTAGTGATTTAGAAAGCCGGAAACTCACACGGTTTTTTTAATCTGTGTTTTCTTCTTTTTTGATAAATGAATAAAACAAACTCTTTTGAACAAAAATAATTATTTATGGAAAAAAAAACGTCAATAGAAATTTTTATTAAATATACCTTGAAAAAACAATAAACAACGATTATTCAAAGAAAAAAAAATATTCAACAAAACTTTTTTTGATCGTGTCTCATATTATAAAACAAATTATTTCGAAAAAAAAGTCAATTTTAATGTATATATTTAAATATAGCTTAAGAAAAACAGTAACAAAAAAATACGATTATTCAATTGTCATAAAACTATTTTCACTTTTATAATTGCTCATCCTATAAAAAGAAAAGCATTATTAAAAACTAGCCAAGAAACCTGGCAATTCCCGGTAGAAGTACATTCTAATTTAAAAGCCATTTGTTTTTTCGTTTGTTAGTTTCTTCTTTTGGGGAAAAGGGACGTAGGTTTATGTAAGTTCTATTCTGAAGTGATTTCAAAATTCCTTGAATTTACTTTCCTATCGCAAACAAACAAATGTAAATATGTGTATATATATTCCATGATAAATGCCAGTATACTAAAATCATATGCCCTTAATAGGGTTAAGATGAAAATTCATATACACTAAATGTACAAAAGCAAGGAAATTCCCAAATTTTTACACTTTTATTGTCCTTAATTAAGGGTATGACTATATATTCACCAAACCATTTCATTATCACATCACTTCAGTATAAATCTCTATGCATGAGTGGATGAAGTGTGTGAGGTGCGCTGAAGAAAAATTCCTACCAGTAAAATACATAGCCATGTTGTGCTCGCATACCCTTAATGACAATAAAAGTGTAAAAATTTGGGAATTTCCTTGCTTTTGCACATTTAGTGTATATGAATTTTCATCTTAACCCTATTAAGGGCATATGATTTCAGTATACTGGCATTTTTCATAGAATGTCACTACTTTTGTAAAGGCTATGCGTCAATACAATGATCATTTTTAAGGTTTTTTGGAATTTTCTGGAAAACTAAGGTATATGATAAACTGAAATTAAAATGCCATCAACTAGACCCTAGAACCTCTATCTCTACCAAGGATCAGCTGAATCCATCAGATAGTTGATGAGATACAGGGTGGCACATACGTACATACGTACACACGGATAACACAAAATCATGCCTGACCTTTCTGGATCTCTGGGTTGCTTTGACTAATGATGCTGAAATTCTACACACTTATAGAACCTATCAAATAAAAATGTTGTGCAAAGTTTTAACTAATTTGGTTCATTGGTATTTGAATTATGATTGATCAAAGAAATGAGATTTCTAGCATAGGCCGTTTTTGAAGTCTATTAAGGGATAGAGCGCTCTCGCGCCTCCCTTGATTCTGTGTTTCTGATCTATTACTAATGGAGATTTGGTATTTGTTTATCTGAAGCCGAAACTATACTATTACTATTTATTAATGGTCAATTAAGTTTACTATACTATTTCGGAATAATGTACTATCTTTTAATGTTCAATTACGATGGGGTAGTGTAGTATCTGTTCTGTTGTCATGAGACCATCGTCCCAGGCATTACCTCCTGTTAGGGTAGAGTAATATATGTTCGTTCATCATGATACCATCTTCCCAGGAATTACCTCTTCCTTTGGCAGTGTAATATATGTTCGTTCGTAATATATACTATTACTATTGCTAGTTCATCTAATAATTGTTTTTAGCAAATAAAATTGTTCGACTAAATGTCTGATGGAAGGTAAATAATTATTGTTTCTCGACAAGACTTTATGTATGTTAATTCTTCGTTTCATTATGTTTTTCTTTTTCATAATGTTCATTGTGAGTGAGAAATGTAGTTATTTCAATTATTACTTACTAGTTGAAGAAACGAGGTTGAATAATATGTAGTTATCGAGATTGTTCAGATGTGAGACGGGAAGTTGCCAGTCAGGTAGAAACCACAAAGGCTATCAGTGATGAACGCCATCTCCTTCATGGACGTGAAACAACGGTCCAATGACTGAAGTCAAGGAGAAACTTCCTCAGCCATGTTGAACCCCTAACAACATCTCAGGAAGAGACCAGACTACAGCTGTGGACCAGATGGCTAGAGAATATCCCCCCCGCCTCCTACTGCCATGGGAATCTCCCCTTCTGAGGGCTCCCTCCTGGTTTAGAAGCACCCTGGCTTCAGTGAAAAACACTCAACCGCCTGAGAATGGGAAATGGCGATCAAAAGTTGCTATGAGTAGATGGGGTTACAAAACTGACCCAACCATCTGTGAATGTGAAGCGGAGGACCATACGATGCAACACTGCCTTGTCTGCCTCCTACTGCCCAACCGGTGTAGCTTGAAAGATCTTGCAGAGTACAACAATAATGCAAAGGACTGCATAAAAAAGTGGGAAACTGTTGTATGCTTCAAAGACATGCAAAGAAGAAGAATCGAGGTTGTTTTGTATTTCTATTCTGTAAAACATTCTGAGATGTTCATTCACGAAAACAACTAATGGTAAATTCACCTTATGGACAAATGAAGTTTTTTTCTAATACCCCGAAAAGATGTCTTTATGTATGCATGCTTAATTCCATTGATTGAAATGCCCAAATCAGTAGACTATACTTTTTAAGACTAATCTACTATCTTTCAATGTTCAATTCAGGGCAAGGATGGTAGTGTAGTATCTGTTATATTGTCATGATACTACCCTCCCAAACATTAGATGGTGTAGTATCTGTTCTATTGTCATGATATCATCCTCCCAGGCATTACATCCTCCTTTGGAAAAGGTAGTGTAGCATATGTTCTGTTGACATAAGATCCTCCTCCTCCTCCTCTGCATTACCTCCTCCTTTGGGAGGAGCAGTGTAGTATATGTTCATTCGTTATGATACCATCTTCCCAGGCATTACCTCCTCATTTTTAGGGGGGTTAGAGTAGTATCTGTTCTGTGGTTATTATACCATCCTCCCAGGGATTAACATCTTTTTGGGAGTGGGGGTGGGTGGGGGCAGCGATATACTAGCAAAAATATGCGACCTATGATTGCATATTTTTGTTAGTATTTTTAATGTATTCAGGTTCTTTTTATGTACATATTAATGTACTAGCAGGATGACTCGACGTTGCCGGGGATTGAATGAAGAACTCTCTGTCCTTTTGTATCCAGCTCAGGACACCATGTTACCCTTTTTATTCTTTTTTTATTTCTGTAATATTCAATGATTGGGCGGAAGGAAGTGTAAGTAAAGAGAACTAAAACTGCCACAAAATAATCGCAAAGAGTCAAGACCTCGGACAGAGAGCACCATCCAGACCTCGACTGAAGGACGCGGAGAGTATCGGAATCCTAGGGAGGCTTATTGCCACTCAAATTCCAGAGAAAGCCAACGGCTGTTGTCAGTCAGAAATCAATGGAAAACGGCTATTGCAAGAATGTAAAGTGATTTGCAGAAGGTATTAAAAGAAGCAGAGAGTACTGGAAATTTGGAGAAACTTGCTGTCACTGAGACTCTAAAAGACAGCACCTGTTATTGCCAGTGATCGATCACCGATAATGACATGTATGATTATTTCTAGTGATTGAATAATAATAATGATAATAGATCCCACAATCTGATACTCCTTTCCAGTTCCCACCCCGCAATAAAAAAATATGGTGGCACCAATATCGGTTGTTGGTGTCACAGAAAATGATAGTGAAGTGTCTGAGAGGATGGAAAGACCGAGGAGTGCACCATCGAGATCTTCACTTGAAGGGTACGGAGAGTACTGAAATCCAGGGGAGGCTTATTTATACTCCGATTCCAGACAAAGCCAACGGCCATCATCAACAAGAACTAAATGGTAAACGGCTGTTGCTAGAACGCAAATTGATTTGCAGCAGTGATTGAAAGAAGCAGAGAGTATTAGAAATCTGGGGACTCGGACTCCACGTAACACCCCCTGTTTTTACCAGTGAGCCATCTCTGATAATGACTCATGTGAGAACTCATAGTCAGTAAATGATGATGATGATGATGATGATGATGATGATGATGATGATTATGATGATGATGAGGATGATGATGAGGATGATGATGATGGATATCTCCTCTCTGCAGACTGCACCCATATTCTCCCACCTTCTACAGAATAAACGACAAATTTGTTCTTTTTGTATTTTTATCTCTTTTTTTTTGTTATCAACGAAATAACAAATCTGTTTTATTTTTATTTTAAGAAAGAAAAGGAGATAATGACTCCAAATTGATTCAGTAACAATAGTAATTGCGCTGTCACAAACAGGCGAGAAAAGGGAGAAGAGACGAAGGTAGGAAAAAATGAAGAAAAAAAAAAAAGAAGCCTTTTCACACTCTGTGCACTCACCCAAATCTATCTAACACTGTGCGTCCATCCCTGAAATCCAGTGTTAAAACCTTTACCCTCAAATACAATTATTATTTTTGTAATATTTCTCCTCGATCCAGTGTGTAGACATGGAAGTTGGAAAGCGATATTGAGATTGGAAGGCATCCGCCGTTCTATAATAAAGGGAAAGGTGTATTTATTTGTAAAAATACAGGGTGTCCTCAAAATAATGTATACACCCTTTAAATCGTTATAGCTCGTTCAAATTTACTGATTTTGACTTGCAATTTGGGAGTTTGGGATAGTGTGGAGTCGCTCCTTAGTTGCTATTACTACCAGGTCCACTCCGACCCGGAGAAGTGGTAGTACCTGTCAGAATAGAATCTTTCGTTTACAGACTATTTTTTTTTACAAAATACAAGATGTTCCAAAATAATGTACACACCTACATACATAATCGTTATAAGTCGTTCAATTTATTGATTTTGACTTGCAAACAAGATTAATAGAAGAGTATTTATTTACCTCCTCTCCAGGAGGTTAGGCACAAGGCCAGTTTTATCTTACTCCCACAAGGTAAGATGTGACCCAAGGTCGGGTCGGGAAAGTGGGACTTGAAACGCCAGCGCCCGAGAAGGTTAGCACTCTGGCCATTAAAAATTGCCTGGGCAGCCCCGTCGGCATTCCCAGGTAGGGGCGCCTCAGGCAGTAAGCAACAAACTTACTCCTCTCCAAAGAGGGGAGGCAAAGCCTGGGAGGGTGGACCTCCTAGAACTGCACAGGACAAACCCATAGACCGGCGGAATCAAGCCCCGAAGGCCAAGACGATACCAGTCTATGGGGTGCAGTATCCATCGGAACAGATACTACACTTTGATCTTGGCCAAAAGGCCAAGAACACACGTAGTAGAAGAGTACGAATACACATTTAAACATACAGATAGTAAAACTAACAAAAACATAGAAAATTAACTTTTAATAAAGGTAAAGGCTACTTAGGGTGATTTAAGAATATTCATAAAATGAACCCTAACCCCAACTCGTTCCCAACCGTCCGTGAAGAAATGGACCTACAACCTTTATTAATTTTACTGTCAATACTCTTAAAAGTACATTCTCATTCTTCTACTCTTCTATCAATCTTGTCTGCAAGTCAAAATCAGTAAATTGAACGAGTTAGAACGATGCAAAGGGTGCATACATTTTTGGGGGGACACCCTGTATATGCGTCAAGTTGCACAAAAGTCTGCCCAACAAGAGAGAACGCAAATCTATTTCCATAATGAGACATTTTCTTTCTTTTTTTTCCTTTCTTTATACTTTTTTCCCAGTTTGCATTTCACTTCTGCTTTGATGTTAAAAAGTCCTACGTCATCTTTTTATGTCTACCCTAACCCCTATCACCCAATAAGCAAAGGAAAAATTTTTTTAAAAGTAAAGTCAACGGTTGGTGTTTTATTGTTCTTTAGGTCATCAGAAATGACTCGCGTTTTTGTTTTCAACTCGCAATAGTTCAGCCCCTAATTACCCTATTAAAATGAATAAAAAAAGCATTAGAAACATTTATATTGTAAAGCAAATAGCAAGTCAGACAACCCCTGCTGTCTAAGATGAATTAAAAAGTCTGCAACTCTAAATAAAATATCAACGGTAGGTGTTGTTTTTCTTTAGGTCATCAGAAATGATAATTTATATATGAAAAGTTAAATCACTGCTGCTGTAGTTCAATGATTTTATATGAATATTAAGGTGGGGGTTTGACTTGCTATTTTATTTCTCCCTTCCCCTAAACACTTGAAATGGTTTGATGGCATGATGGGATGGATATTTATATATAGACAAATAAATACATGTTGGTTTATATTTCGAACACAGCATAACTTAATGGCTGGTTGTCTTTTTTTCCTTCCGTTCTCATGTTGATTTGGCCTTTTAACCCTGCCAGACAGGGTGCCCTTGAACGATTAAAAGTACAGTCAAACAGAAAATAACTATTAGTTAAAACTAGTTAACATACCTGACACTCAATATATAACACTACACTCTATTAGTACCTTATTCATGAATAGTCGAAAAGTCATAAAAATGACGTATTTCATTCTTACGATTCAAAAATTGCAAAATCTTAAAAATGAAAACAAATCACTTGTTTATTTTCAATCAAATTTGGAATCCATTCATGCATATCTTATGAATCAGATGATTCCATTGTTGGAATTGGTTTCCCTGATACTTTTCTCGTCAGAACTTTTTTCTAGAAAGAAACCGGATTCTTATAAAAGGGGCTACGTGAAGGTTGCCAACATTGTAAATTAAAGTGTTTCTGTGGAGCGAACTGGATTCGAACTTGGCACACCGAGACTGTCAATCCATGTCGATAACCACTTAACTACCGCCACGTATCTAAATTTGGAATAATAATTATTTATGACTATTCAAGTCTGCGCGTCATAAAGTCATGTTCGGCCATATTTAGAAAATAATAGCCACGGTATCTGCAAATAATCCCAAATGATTTCATATACTTATACTGCCACTATATATGCAATCACTTCGTTTTCTTTGTCGATCTTGTTCTTTATCAAAAAAAAACGAAATCGGTTTTACTTTTATTTTAAGAAATAAATAACGGAATAGGAAAAGAAAAAAAAAACATAAAATTGATTTAGTCACTATAACAATAGTAATTGCGCTGTCTGTCACAGACAGAACAAGCACACAAAGAAACGAAAGGAAACAACAACAAAAAGAAAGTATTTACACCATTCCTTTGCCCGCGCTCCTGGCTTTGTTGCCGAGTATAAGAAGAAACCCAACAGAAAGTTAATTTTGATTTTGTCTCAAGTACCAAAAGTATTAAATCGCATAACAAGTCGCCATTTTAGACTTTCCATTGAGACACACTTTTAGTAAAGAAGTCACAAGACACATTTTAAAACGTGTGTTTAACATTCTCTCTACTCTCTTTTTCTTAGTGTTTCTATATACCTTTCACCCTCTCCAAGTATTGATAAAGCAATCTAGCATATAAAGTTATCTTGTCAGATTTTCAAAGTCAGATTCAAATAACAATCCGTCTGACATATCAATACTTGATTCAGACAACCCTATTCTTTTTCGATTTTTTTCCTTCTATGTTATTGGCACGAACATATTTAATTTCACTTAAGTTTCTTTCTGAAAATACTTATTCCGGCTAAGAACACTGTTAGATTGGAGACATTTTCCCTTACTCACCAAAAACAGAATAAAGAGAAATTATCATGTGCAATAATACTGAGTTCTTTTCCTTGTCTCCATTGATTTCTTCAAATATATATATATATATATATATATATATATATATATATATATATATATATATATATATATATATATATATATATATATTAATAACTAATATAAGTTAGCAAAAAATTTATACGGAACAAAACTTAGATTTAGTATACGGAACGTTTATATTTTTGTCTTTTAAGGGAAGTGGGGTCTGATCAACTCTGCTGGGAAGCCATGAAATTAAATACTGTCTTGTTTTTAAATTCCCGAAACAGTTTCTCATGGTAAACAACTGATGATCCCTTAAATAATGTTAGAAGCAAACTAATATAATAACTGTAAAAATTAATTTGACTTACATGAGTGATTTTCCACTGAACGACTTCGGACGTAAGGTTTTTTTTTTAGGTTTTTTTTCCTGATATAGTTTTAATGGTTGAGATACTTCCAAGACTATATATATATATATATATATATATATATATATATATATATATATATATAAATTAGATTATGCGACTTCAAGCATGTATGTGTGTGTATTTTTCGCCTCTACATTAATTACACATTATGTTTTTTTGTTACTATTAATCAGCTAGTGTTAAGTACTGAAATTAACTTTTTGAAAAATTCCTATTCACAAAATGAGTAGCTTACGAAATTAAAGTCACCAAAATTAATTTCTGTGTCTTTGTAAACAAGTCAGCCATTTTTTTCTTTTACTCCCGGGCAACGTCGGGTAGATACAGCTAGTACATCTATATAATAATTCTACTTGCCCTTCCTTTACTAGTTAGCATGACCAAAATGCCACCAATAGGCATGTGTTTAAATTAAAAGGATGTAATTCATCCAAACTCAACAAAGTATTAATACATTCTTTTTTGTGAATGTAAATAAGAAGCAGAGGACAACTGATTTTTATTCCAAGTTGATTACACAAATTTTAGCTAATAAAATTATTGATATCAAAATTTGTAGATTAAGAAATGTGTAAAAATAAAGTTGCATATGAATATTTTACTCATACTTTTGTTATCAAATAAAATTATCATTTAAAATTCTTACATTCCATGGTATTTGAACCTTTCAAAAAATAAAAATTTCAATGAAGAAAGCAACCTGGTAATTTCTACAGGGTCCTGCTCGTATTAATAAATATAGTTGTATTAGTTACGATACTTATAGGGGAAAGTGCTCAATATCGATGACAGTGCTTATGTAGGTCTAAGTTTGAAGATACAGAGTCAACAGCACATGATCACATGCAGTTGATGCCGCATGTTCTGTTATAATAAATTACTGTAACTCTTCAGGAAATGAGTCATGGTTATTCCCCTTTGTCCGGAACTAAGGATTCCGCCATATTGACTTTGCCAAACACGTGTATATATTTTAAGCTGATAAAACCTTTACGAAAGGCATTCTTATTCATTCTTCTTTTATCATTACAATTTTATCAGCTTAAAATCAGAAAAAAAAAAAAAAAAAAAAAAATGGACAAATTACTGCGGCCAGAAAGATTTAACACAGAACCAACTGCTCCGAATTCGGAAAAAATATACAAACATTGGAAACTAACATTTGAATATTACCTACGCACGTTAAATAACGACCAAATCGAAAACAATGCGCAAAATCTTTTCGCATTGATCAATTCTGTCTCAGCGACAATTTTCGAAATCATAAGCGACGCCACGGATTACAACGGCGCCATAGAAACGCTAGACGCTATTTATATGAAACCAACAAACATTGTATTTAACAGACATCAACTCCTGACAAGTAAACAGAAACCGACACAAACCATCGACGAGTTCATGCAACAGTTGGAAGTATTCGCTAAATCTTGCGAATTTCAAGCGGTAAGTGCCGAGGAAAACAAAAAACAATATATACGGGACGCGTTCATTAGCGGCATCTCGTCTTCGTCTATCCGTCAGCGCCTACTTGAAAAACCTTTCTCGACACTACAAGAGACATTTACAGTGGCTAGATCCCTAGAACAAGCGGAGAAGCATACGGCCAGCTTCGATTACCACCCGAGCGTAACAGCTACCGTAGGTCAACCAGAAGAAACTCCCTTAGCCGCTGTAAAAGGAAATACATTACAAAAAGGAATTTGTTTCTTCTGTGGGAACACACGGCATGCACGGGCGATGTGTCCTGCACGTAATGCCGAGTGTAGAAAATGTAAAAAAAATGGCCATTGGGCTAAGGTATGTAGATCATCCTCCTCTCCTGCTGCTATGTTGTACGACCCGGACTCCCCCCCACCCAATCTCTCCTGACTAGGAACGGGTGCCAAAGACATCACCTACACCAAATGCGAAATAAATGGGCAGGTAGTGAATGCTATGGTAGACTCCGGCAGCGTGAGGACGTTCATTAGCAAAAATACAGCAAGAAAGCTGAAACTTTTTGTTATCCCCAAACTGAAAACCGTAGCATTGGCGGACCCGAATCATCATGCTAAAATCATCGGCGAAACTGTTGTTGACATCTCTCTAAACGGTAAAAACCACCACGCCATGACGGTGGAAGTAATTAAGGACCTGTTCACGGATATGATTGTCGGAAAAGACCTTCTAAAACAATATAAAACTGTGACGTTGAAATTCGACGGTCCCAGGGAAGAACTTGTTATTGGAGCGATGGGTAAGAGTAACAGTTTTCCATGTATCAAAATTTCTCCTCCTCCCCTCTTCTCTCATCTTTCTACTCGGACGACCCCTATTGCCACCAAATCTCGTCGTCACTCATTCACTGACAACATTTTTATTAAAGAGGAAACTGCCAGAATGCTGAGGGAAGGCATAATAGAGCCCTCTATATCTCCTTGGCGAGCCCAAGTTTTAGTGACCTCTAACGAGAATCAAAAAAAAAGAATGGTGGTCGACTACAGCGACACCATAAATAGATTTACAGAACTGGATGCCTATCCCATGCCTAACATTACTAAAATGATTGATGACATAGCTCGATACAACGTTTTTACAACACTTGACCTGAAGTCTGCTTACCACCAAATCCCAATTAGTCACGCCGATCGGAAATACACAGCATTCGAAGTAAATGGAAAACTTTACCAATTTACTCGTATCCCTTTTGGAGTCACTAACGGAGTGAGTGCCTTTCAAAGATGCATCGATGACATTGTAGAAAGAGAAAAATTAACAGATACTTTTGTGTATGTAGACAATGTCACGATATGCGGAAAGGATCAACAAGAACACAATTACAACCTTCAAAGGTTTTATAATGTAGCAAAAAAATGCAACATCACACTCAACCAAAGTAAGAGCATCATTTCTACTACTTCTATCACACTTCTTGGGTACACAATCCAGAACAACCAAATTACTCCTGATTACCTGAGGCTAAAACCACTCCTTGAAATGCCACCGCCTCTAAATCTACAGTCGCAAAAACGAATAATTGGTATGTTCTCTTACTATAGTAAATTCATTCGAAAATTTTCTGATAAGATACTGCCGCTGAACCATAACAGGGAGCTTCCACTACCCCCGTCTATTCTAAATTCTTTTCAGACGCTGAAGACCGACTTAAGTAATGCCACCCTTATAACTGTTGACCCGGACAAAGAATTTGTAGTGGAAACTGATGCCAGTAAATACTGCATTGCTGCTACGCTGAACCAACAGGGTAGACCCGTTGCATTCTTTTCTCGGACACTAAGTCCGAACGAGATTAGACATCACGCGGTCGAAAAAGAAGCTGCTGCGATTGTCGAAGCTCTTCGAAAGTGGCGACACTTCTTACTCGGGAGACATTTCAAAGTTATTACAGATCAAAAGAGCGTCAGTTTTATGTTCGATAATAAGAGAAAATCAAAAATTAAAAATGATAAGATATGTCGTTGGCGGATCGAACTGTCACAATTCAAATTCAGCATTACTTACCGCCCAGGAACGGAAAATACAGCTGCTGATACGTTTTCTCGCATCTCTGCATTAACGCACACTTTGCAAGACCTCCGCGACTTGCATGCTACACTATGCCATCCTGGAGTCACGCGACTCAGCCACTTCATCCGGACAAGAAACCTTCCTTTTTCTTTAGAACAAATTAAAAACATAACAGACTCGTGCCCCTCCTGTCAGTATTTGAAACCTAAATTTGCCAGTTGTAACAAAGGAACACTCATACAGGCTATATTACCTTTCCAGCGACTAAACATCGACTTTAAAGGCCCTTTACCTACCTCTGTACGTGGTAACAAATACTTACTCACCATAATTGATGAATATACTCGCTTTCCCTTTGCCTTCCCCTGTAAGGATATGACTAGTAAAACCGTGATCCATTGCCTAAACCAACTATTTGCTATTTTTGGCATGCCCGATATGATACACACTGACCGAGCTGCTGACTTCCTTGCAGGAGAAATCAAAGATTACTTACGTGGCAAAGGTATCGCCACCTCTAAAACAAGTAGGTATCACCCTGAGGGTAACGGGCAAGTTGAGAAGCTCAATGGAACTTTATGGAAGGCCATCCAAACGACCTTACACTCTAGCAACATGAAACTGCCTCATTGGGAAGAGATACTACCAAACGCTCTCCATTCAATCAGGTCGTTACTGTGCACTGCCACCAATATGACTCCTCATGAGAGAATGTTCAAATATAGTCGTAGATCTTCCTCCGGAACTTCTGTTCCCACTTGGGCGAAACCAGGCCCAGTATATGTCAGAAACCATACTAAGTCTAGTAAGCTCGACCCTCCAGTAACCCCTGCTACCTTATTAGACATCAACCCCTACTATGCTCATGTACGACTACCCTCTGGTGCAGAAACTACTGTCAATGTGCGAGACCTGGCCCCTAACTCCTCAAACCAAGAAGACGAACACGATGAAAACAATACTGCAAGCCCTGAAGCCCATAAAGAACCGCCACCTGACGAAAACAATATCGACGTGGAGGAGAAGAATCCCTTACCTGATCCTGAACATATCCATACTAGCCACGATGTGGATGCTGAGAACAAAAATCCCTGTGAGTCAGTGCGGAGATCGTCCAGAATGCGGCGATTTCCAAGTAAATATAAGGACTTTTTAACCTAGTACAGAACAGACTAAATTTAACTTCTGTAATTCCATACTTGATTATTGTTGAAGGGGAAAATGTTATAATAAATTACTGTAACTCTTCAGGAAATGAGTCATGGTTATTCCCCTTTGTCCGGAACTAAGGATTCCGCCATATTGACTTTGCCAAACACGTGTATATATTTTAAGCTGATAAAACCTTTACGAAAGGCATTCTTATTCATTCTTCTTTTATCATTACATGTTCTTTACACCATGTGATTTTCTCTCGTATGTTTACTATCTCTTTAAATATTTGGGATGGTCTGAAGAACACAAGGCGAGAAATGCCAGCCGCAATGTGCTGTTGACTCCATATCTCAAAGCTTAGATCTATCTATCTATCGATCTATCTATCTGTATATATAATATTCCTTTAAATTCACACAAAGGTTGGGGTAATAGCTCAATAGTGTATACATTAATAGAGCTCAAAATATAATAATGTAATAAATACATACAGAATGTATGTTTTGAAATTGGCAGAAACAATTGCACGAATTAAAATGTTTTTTTAAACAAATTCGGAATATTTATAAAATTATTATACTATATAATAAATATTTATATGTTTACTATCTCTTTAAATATTTGGGATGGTCTGAAGAACACAAGGCGAGAAATGCCAGCCGCCATGTGCTGTTGACTCCATATCTCAAAGCTTAGATCTATCTATCTATCGATCTATCTATCTGTATATATAATATTCCTTTAAATTCACACAAAAGTTGGAGTAATAGCTCAATAGTGTATACATTAATAGAGCTCAAAATATAATAATGTAATAAATACATACAGAATGTATGTTTTGAAATTGGCAGAAACAATTGCACGAATTAAAATGTTTTTTTAAACAAATTCGGAATATTTATAAAATTATTATACTATATAATAAATATTTTTTAATACACACACACACACACATATATATATATATATATATATATATATATATATATATATATATATATATAACTTCTTTGTAATATAGCAGGAAAAATCCCAGCAGAGGGCTCGATCAATTAAGAATTAAAGTTAAAAATTAAGAGCATAATATATATTTATTTTGGTGCAGAAAAATTAGTACAACATTCGTACCGTCGGTTTCAAGCACGGAAAGACTTAGCCATCCGGCTCTCTTCAGCTTCTGTTGTCATCAGATGACAACAGAAGCTGAAGAGAGCCGGATGGCTAAGTCTTTTCGTGCTTGAAACCGACGGTACGAATGTTGTACTAATTTTTCTGCACCAAAATATATATATATATATATATATATATATATATGTTTCATGTTAACCAAGATTCATCAGTGTGACTATATATAACCCCACTACTGGTAGCAGAATTCGAACCCCAGACTAAAGTCACCTTTGCGTTCCATCTGACTTTTTTACCCACACGGCCGCTGAGAGAGCCATATGATTAAAAAGGGAAATATTTATATTATTCATTTAACAAACATAGTAAACTTCTTATATATGCATATGAGAGAGAGAGAGGGGGAGAGAGAGGGGGGGGGAGAGAGTGTGTAAAGATTGTTTTTTTAAGGATACCCATGTTTTCTGATAATTATTATCCATTTATCTAATACTAGTAGGGTTACTGGCACTGTCTGAGGTATTGGAAAAGAAAATAGAATAGTTAAGAAAAAGTGTGCAAAACATCTTTCTCTCTCTCTCAGCACAAAGATAGACCTCACGATTTTATTGTACCCCGTTTGATCAAAATGAAATATACTTATCCAAGTACCCTGTGTAGTTTCAGAATTAAATATCGTTATGCTTCTTTCCTATTTTTTATCTCACCTTTTTGTTTCCTGCTTCGCAGCTCTCCATATTGTTCACCTTAATGGTACCTTTGGGGATTGTAATCAGCCTCTCTGTATATTGTGCTATATATATTTAGTCCTTTAATCACACTATTCACACAATCTTCAATACTTACCAGTCCTCTTCCTCCTTCTTTCGTTTTTATATAGAGTCGATCACTATCGTCCCACATGTGCAATGTGTTGTGCATGGTCATTAGCTTCCTGGTTCTTTGATCCATGTACCTGAATTCTTCTGTTATCCAGTTTATGAAGGGTCTAGAGTATCTTACTAAGGATGTTGTCCAAGTATTTGTTCCTTTTATTAAGTTTCTGCTACATAATATAGTTTCAAGGGTATTCTCTTCTAACTATATCATTCATCTTTATTAATTTGATGGTGTCTGCTTCAAAAAAATGCCCAAATATTTGTAGTTTTCACTTTTCCCAAGTTCCCTCTATTGGAAAGTTCTATGCCTTCTATGTTTTTTTTTTGTGCCTGAGACGTCTCTTTCTCTCTTTTCCTTTCTCTTTCTCTTTCCAAACACTCGATGTAGTCCAAATTCGCCGTATCAAGTTTTCGTCTGGGAGGAAAATTCTTTCTCTTTTTATATCAATGAGAATTCGCTTATGCAAAACAATGTTCACAGCGAATTCTTGTCATAACACACACACAAAAAAAGAAAAGATTCTCTCTTGCAAGCGGAATGCTCTGAGTTCAATCCCTGATGAACTACACACGGCATGACCCTCACTCTTTTTCCTCATGGACCCACATGATGGCTGTTACACTTTCCATTGTTTTGAGTTTTCCCTTCTTCATCTCCAGTAGTGCACACTTTTCCATTCCAAATTCCATTCCTATATCCTGGCTAAACATTCTAGCAATGTTTCTAGCTCCTTTTTGTTTTTTTCTGTTTTTTTTTTTCAAATCGTTTAAGATAATCCATGGGAGTTTATTTTTCTTTTATGTCTGTAAATTTGTATGATATTGAGTGGCATCCTGGTTAGAATAAAAAGTAGTTGAGATAAAGCATCTTCTTGGAAAATGCCTTTCTGTATTCTTATCTATATCAGGTGATGTCCTCCAGCTGTCAATTCCAGTTTCCACATATCCATTGCTTTCTCCATAACGTTGATAACTTTGTCATATATTTTACTTGTATGTCATGGTTATGTTCTTTTTTTTTCCAGTGTTTTTTGATCGATTTATAGGAAGTCATTTGTCCCTGTAGTCACTTTCTAACAGTGGTAAACCATTTTGCTGAGTTGTGCCATTAAGATTTTCCACATGGCCCATCCTCATATTTTTACCTCCCTTTATTTCTTTCTAACCCATTTCCTCCAACCCCAGTACCCTATTTATAATGACCCATTTTCCTTTCATCTATCCCCTATCCTCTAAGCCTCTGTCTTCCATGGCACTGACCACATTTCTTTTGACCTCCTCACATTCTATATTCCTTTCGACCTACCACATTCCATATAAACTACTCTTGCATTCTCTTCACACTCGTGCCTTTTCTTAGATCTTCCCCAAGAACTTTACCGCCCTTATTTTTCTACTCCCTCTCCATGTATATTTTATGTATAAATTCATCATGAATAAGCTTCTAATAAACCATTTTGTTGTGATTTTTTTTGTCTTATAATTTTCTTTGTTTATTCCTTGTTCCATTTTATTTTTCCTGTACATTCTGTCGGATTTGCATCCTTACAACTCTATATCACACACATGTAATAACATGCGAGGGGTAAATAACTTGTGGAATCTCGTGTGACTTTGCATGAAATCTTTTGGAATCTATAGGAATATTTTGGAATCTTTGGAATCTTTTGTAAAGTACTGCATTCATGAAGAAATCATTTAAGAGTTGAGATACACGATTTAAGAAGACAAAACCATTCATTTTGTCATTAAGAGGGTTTAGTATAGCTAATTTTAATTTTATTCGATTACATTTGCCTTTTCTGTTGTTGTTCTGTCTGTTACTTAGTCTGAAGATTTTAATATACTTCTAAAAAAGCTAACGATATGTTTAACCTATTTTTTTTTTTTAGAATCTTGAAGATTTTAATATACTTCTAAAAAAGCTAACGATATGTTTAACCTATTTTTTTTTTTTTTAGAATCTTGAAGATTTTAATATACTTCTAAAAAAGCTAACGATATGTTTAACCTATTTTTTTTTTCTAGAATCTTCTTGATAATTGTTCGAATATTTCGGAATCATTTGACATGAAAACAATTTCTCATAATTGGAACCGAAACGAATCAAGACAGGAGACTGTGCATATAAAAGTCTCAATATATTTCAGATAGAGCTTTATAACATGTGTATATACTTAAATTCAAATGTATATAAAAACTTTCAAGAATGTATTAAAACACTTTTGAAGATTGGATAAACCATGAAACTTCAGTAAAGTGTTAATATAAACCACATTTATTTATTTTATAAATCGGGGGGACTTATGTTTTGAGGCATGTCCGTCCGTCCGTCCGTCCGGATTTTTCTCAGCAACCATCCATTGAATTTCTCTTAAATTTTGCATGAAGTTGTAACTTTGGTTAGGTTAGAAAGTGACATTCTCCGATTTAAAAAAAAAATCTGGTTAGCCCCCCAGGGGGTCAAAAGGCCCCGAGATGGCAAAAAATGACATTTTTTGCCCCATAACTTTTAATCCATCCATTCAATTTCTCTGAAACTTGGCCAAAATGTGGAGGCAATTGTTCCTAATAGAAAATAAGTATCGCTGACCTTGGAAAAAATCTGGTTCGTGCCCCCAGGGGGTCAAAAGCCCCCAAAATGGCAAAAACTGACCCTTTTCTCCCATAACGTTTGATCCATCCATTCAATTTTTCTGAAACTTAGCCAAAATGTAAAGGCAATTGTTCTGGATATAAAATGAGCATCCTTGACCTCAGAAAAATTCTGGTTCGCGCCCCCAGGGGGTCAAAGGGGGGGGGGGGGGTCAAAAATGCCCCAAATTGCCCAAATTTATTGCATTTTACACTCGCCACATCGAGTCACATACAGAGGGGGACCACGCACGCGCGGCTTGTTAGTATTTATTATTGTTACGTATACATTACGTATGTGTCTGTTTGTGCCACACACATACTATGTACTAATCCGATGCAGAAGTATCTGTGACTGATCTTAACTAACTGAGAGATACATAAATACGTAGATATATAAATAGATAAGCCTATTTTTCTAGCTGTCATGCTATGGCAGGTACCCAGATACTGATTTTTAAAAATGTTGTAATATAAGATCTTCTAAAAGTCCTTGAGTGTATTTCGTATTATTCCTACTACACAGGGGCAGGGTTTGAATTTAATGCTGGGAGAGTTCAATCAATCTTTTTCGACTTTCATATTTCATACGTGGGAGTAAACATGATATAGAAATATAAGAAGATGTCAGAGAAATTGTCAAGCTGCTACAAATGCCAGCATTTTTTTTCTTATGTTTTTCACTTTTTTATTTTTAAATTCTTTCTTATTATCGACCTACAAAGAAGTAATTATTCCCTAGTTTTCTTTCCATTGTTTAACCAAAAGAAAAAAAGAATGGATTTTACAAATCTCACAATGAACGATGGAAAAATTAAACAAAATGGTACTTCTGCAGTTTACGGACCCTGCTGAAATAATAAAGTTATTATTTAGAAACCCATTCTTAACATGGGCGGGGGAGGGGGGAGCTTTGTTAACTATTCTGTACTTTCACTTAACAATTGAATAAACAAAAGATATCGTAAACATTGAATTTAACTTGAAAATCTTATCTAAAAAATAGCCCGGTCCGTAAACTGCACAAGTACCAAAAAGATAACACAATACGTGTTCGTTATTGGTAGGGGGTAGTTGTAAGCAGTAGAAGAATTTTAGAAATTTGAGATGGTCAAAAAGAGGGGGATCAGTCTACGTTGAATTTACATTGAAAACTGATCCCCCGTCTGCAGAAGTATAAAAAGATGTACATAAGCTTCTGCGAAATTTCTTTCATGGAGAATTATCAGAGAGGTTATCACAAGCATTCCGTCGAAGCAATGATGGCAAATTAATCAACAAAACGATGAGTTACAGATTTCTGCATTTTATTGTTTTTGTTTTGATTTTCTCGTAGGCAAATTCTATGCACTTTTTCTATACATGAAGCATACGAGGATACCTTATCTTTATTATAATAAATTTATATATATATATATATATATATATATATATATATATATATATGTATATATATATATATATATATATATATATATATATATATATATATATGGATGGCAATCCATGATTTTTTAGTACAGGATTCTGATGGCTGAGCAGTCTGTGGTCTGGTTGCATAAATGGTCATGTGACTTGCAACACTCTACTTCGGCCCTTACTTCAACTAGACAGGAGGTCGGAGAGGCTTGATCCGATCAATCGGCTGGTTACGTCATGCCCTAGTATCTATAAGTCCATCCCCAACCGTATTATTCAATCTGATTCTTCTAAAAATCAAAACCTTACTTCTCCTTTTTATCACCCCCCCCCCCCGAATAGATACTAGAAGGTGGTGGCTGAGGGTTAGGGTTAGGGTTAGATACTAGAAGGCGGTGGCTGAAGATCAATAGTGTTGAGGACAAAGAAGATTACCACTGCAGAGTTTCTATACTTTCAGTTTATGGGTACTGGAAAAGAAATAACAGGGGTTAATTTATTCCTACTCAATGCGAGTAAATATAATGGTCAAAGTATCCCCGTCTCAACTTGGGTGTTTGAGTTAATCCCCATGGTAAACTCCCAACTTTAGTTGAACTCCGTGGTGGGTGGTGGAGCTCAGGACCATTGAAAATCAAACCAAACCAAACGGCAAATACTAATGAAAAACACAAGCGACATTTATCAGGGTCAGATTCTTCTGACAATGAATCAAACAATGACTTTCCAAGATTTATTGCAATAGAATCTCTGGAGGATACACCTCTCGCTAAATTATCACCTTTTCTGATTAAACAGGTGATAAGCGGCAGGACAAATCCCAAGAGTTTAAAAAAGATCCAAAACGGTGGATCCTTCTGGTGTGGAGGTTACTGAAATTAAACAAGCAACAAATCTATTAAAAATAAAAATCTTCTACAATATCAGATGTAAGGCTTATGCCCATGAGAACTTGCACATGTCTAGAGGAGTCATCTGAAGTCAGGACCTTGGTTTGGCGACAGAGGAGGAAATCAAGATGGCACTGCATAAACAGGGGGCCACTCATCATAGAAGAATATCAACAAACACATGTATACTAACCTTTAATTCAGCAACAATCCCAAAGGAGGTGAAGATTGGTTACACTGCTGAAAGAGTTGAACCATATAGTGTTTCAAATGCCAGAAGTTTGGTCACCATAAGGACGTATGCAAGGGACAGCATGTGGTAAATGTGGCGAAAACGGATCCATCTCACATTAAGGACGAGCGCCAAAGGGGAAAAAAGATGCTCGAACTGTCATGGGGATCATTCCGCGTTTTAAAGATTGTGTGATTTTTTTAAAACGGAGAAGGAGATTATGACAGTCATACACACGAGAAATATAGCATTCCCCGGATTGTGAAGGCTTATATGAAACCTAAATCCGATGATTGGAACCACCACAAAAAAAAAGACGTCAAAGTAGAACTCCCCCAGTTGGGAAGGAGACTAGATACAGTGAACTGATATAAAAGTTGTTGGAACATCAAAGATCCCGGTGTGTCCACCGAAACCGGTGGGAGATGCCACAGGGGCTAACATTAAAGAACAATTAATTGACAAAGAAATTCAAGCGTTTAGAAAAGATGGAAGTGGAGATCAGAAGGGCCAGATTAAATAGAAATAAATAAATAAATAAACCATGTTGAATAAAATCACCCAGTGGAATGTGAAAGGTGTTAGGGCAAATTTTGAGGAGTTGGTTCCCCTGATGAGAATGTGTCCAGCAGTCATTTGCTTGAGAGAAAAATCAGTACCATTAGGGCTTTTAGTTACCGTATCCAGGAATATAGAAACAAACTGGAATTGGACTGTAGTTTCATACACCAATCACTAATTTCCAAAATTCCACCATGGGAATAAAATCAACCATCTTGTATCTTTGATTTGACAATAACTGCAAAGAACAAAACCAACCCAATTATATTTCAGGATGAATTTTAAAACATAAAAAAAAACATCATCCCAACTATAAGCACATCTACACAGATCAATCTAAAGAATCCGACAGTTGGATTAAAACAAATTCAAAGAAAAAAAACAATCAAATTATATTTCAGGATGAATTTTAAAACATAAAAAAACTATCATCCCAACTATAAGCACATCTACACAGATCAATCTAAAGAATCCGACAGTTGGATTAAAACAAATTCAAAGAAAAAAAACAATCAAATTATATTTCAGGATGAATTTTAAAACATAAAAAACCATCATCCCAACTATAAGTACATCTACACAGATGGATCTAAAGAATCAGATAGAGTCGGATGCACTGCTATCCTAAATAAGACATGAATGCAGTATAGACTACCTGACAAAGCATCAATTTTCATTGCAGAATATGCAGCCATATACTTGACTCTAATAATAATAGAAGGACTGATAAATTCATCATCTTTTCTGGCTCCCTATCAGTGTTCACAGCACTGAAGAACAAACATATGGATAACCCCTTAATCATAAAAATCTTAAACAAGATCACCTCCATCTATAACAAGAAGCAGAGTAAGATGAAATTATGTTGGTGTTGTGGGGTACAAATCACCCCTATTGAAGAACTAATGGAAGCAACCATCTATAATAAATACCATGGTTGCAAAGACTCAAACAGAGCACACTCCTATCATGTGAGTGTCCACGTGTGGTATCTGTTCCGATGGATACTACACCCTATAGACCGGTGTTGTCTTGGCCTTCGGGGCATGATTCCGCCGGTCTATGGGTCTGTCCTGTGCAGTTCTAGGAGGTCCACCCTCCCAGGCTTTGCCTCTCCTCTTTGGGGAGGAGTAAGTTGATAGCTTGCTGCCTGAGGCGCCCCTACCGGGGAATGCCGACGGGGCTGTCCAGGCAATTTTTAATGGCTAAAGCGCTCACGTTCTCGGGCGCTGGCTTTTCAAATCCCACTTTCCGACCTTGTGTCACATACTCCTATAGTGGGTAGGTGTTAAATATCGAGGACATTCCTATTCATGTTTTACCGCATGGTAGGAATCCGGTCATCTCCTACCACATTTAGTGGCGTTACTGTATTGCTATGAATAAATACATTGTATATTTTAACCTGTCACAATTTGTGGTTGTTATTTTTGTGACCCCTAGCACGGGTCTACAACAGTTGGATACCGAGTCATATCGGCATTCATGGAAATAAAATAGCGGATAGAGCAGTAAGCGAATTGCTAACATGATACCTTCCAATGCTAAGATTCCATACACTGATCTTCGACCTTCTATAAACAGGATAATCAAAGAAAAATGGCAAAAATTTTGGTATGAATGCCAAAGTAATAAATTACACAAGATTTGGCCAACTATTGATGAGTGAGCCCTAGGCTACAGAAAGGTAAAAAGAGAAAAGCTTGTAGTAGCCAAATTCCATATAGGACATACAAATATTACTCACAAACATTTATTGGAAGGTGAAGAGTCTCCAATGTGTATATCATGTTAAGAATTTGATACAGTCAAACATATATTAATAGACTCTCAGGATCTGCAACAATGCCGAAGGAAATACTACAACTCGACAAATCTAAAGGATCTGTTTAAAGACACAAATCTGACCAAAATCTTAGGCTTCATCAAAGAAGTTGGACTCTTCAAAAAAATTAATTTCACATTTTTTTTATTTTATTTTTTTTCTAAAACAATGTAAAATAATTATCTTAGCTTAGGATTCCATTTGACAACTTTATTCGGCATTAAATAACTCATAGATGGTTGATATGCCGTAAAAAAACAACAAATCACACCAAACCAGTTTTAATCAAAATCCATTACATGATTTTGATTCTAGAAAATGTCTAAAATGTATGGTTTAAGCTCCTCATTGGCAACACATTCCTTAAGAAAAGAGCCTAGTAATTTATTTTTCTGGAACCACAGAACCCAGATAGATTATATTTTGTTCTGAAAGAATTTCAAAGAGGCAGAAATCAATGTTAAAGTTATCCCAACAGAAGAATACGTTCAACAACTTGTGGTTTGTGACTTCTTGGTTCACATACCAAGAATGAAAAAATTCAAATTTACACTTTGTATCGGCACCTGAAAACTGAAGAACCAAGCTGCTGCTAGCCGGTTCTATGAATTTTTATGGCCAAGCTGGCTATTATCTGTGTAAAAAACAGCTCTGGAAATGCCGGGGAAGATGTGTGATCTGCATTGAAAGGCCCTTTGAATGCAGTGACTGAGGTATGCGGCTTCTCTAAAAACCATCAGTAAAGATCAGAGACTTGGTGGTAGAAGATGATATCCAATTGATACATTATTAAGAATAAACTGTCAAAATTTAAACAAATTCGAACAAGAAATGTGAAAGTTATTTATAAAATGATGATGATGATGATGATGATGATGATGATCATCATCATCATCATCATCATCATCATCATCATCATCATCATCATCATCATCATCACTTTTGCATGTGATGGGGCATCCTACCGGATCTTAGACATTCAACTGCTTTTTCAGACATTCCAACAGAGAGATCTTTTTAGGATTCTAACGGTCTCTTTAAGTGCAATTATTTGTATCTCTGTTTCAATTGGTCCATCGTGTATATCCACCAGGTAGTTTTGTTTTTTGATTCTTTTTCATGAACCCAGTGGCTCCTATGATTACTGAAATGGTTGAAATGTTCCTACGGTTCTAGTTTCTTTTCATCTCGTACTTAAGACCTTGGTATTTAGTTATCTTCTCCCTCTCAGCTCAGTTTAGGCCAGCATCATTAGGGATACTGACTTCAACTAGGGTCCCTACTCTCTCCCCCTTGTCCCAGGTTTAAAAGTTTCGTTTTCTAAGTATGTAGCTGTAGAGATTGCATAGTCAAACGGGTTGCCAAACATGCTGTTTGGCTTGCCAAGTCTGATTTCAAGAGGGAGACTTTTGCTGATGTTTCAGCTAACGGCAATGAACATCTACCAGTTAGCCAAACAAATTGACCGCACTAACCAGGATTTTGTGTACTCATCTAATACTGACAGGCTCAACGTCGCTTAACTTCGGTGATCTTGTTGGGGGAACCGGTGTGTCAACGTGATTATGCCATATATATATATATATATATATATATATATATATATATGATTATTTTTATTTACACTGACATGTACAAAATCAGCGACACTAGCATGTCGATGTTATCGATCAACAGCTGTTATAAACGTAAGTCATATATAATATATAAACAGCAAAGAAAATGTTTTAGTTTCTTTTATTCATAACTTGAATATTGATACGTATAGGGAGTAAGTTCTATTATATTCTATTATATTCTCAGTTAGTATCAGCTGTAGTGAATATTGAACCATCAACCTCCAGAAGACTGCCACTCTAAACTGATTATTACTTAGCACTTAATCCATTACACAAATATTTATTTCTATATGCCACAAAATGCGGTGTGTGTCAATGTCTGTGTGTAACATGAACACAATATTTTCTTTTATAAATGTTAACATTTAGAGTGTGCATATATATATATATATATATATAGTAAGCAATGAAAATATATATGGCAATATATATATATATACATATGAAGGAGAATGGAAAGGAATTAGAGAAAGCAAAAGCCAAATCAAAATTCAATTCAAAAGCTCAAAGCCAGGTATATTCCGCAAAAAGGCAATTTATTCAAGTTAAATTTTCCTTAAGCCAGGCTTTTCAAAGATCAAAATCTTATCATCAGAGGAAGTCGCTGGGATAGATAAGTTGGCAATGGCCAAGATTTAAAATTTGAAAAAATGAAATAAAAGTTGTAGGGAAAGAAACGCAGGGCAAAACTGTGCCAGGGTGCAAGCAAATGTCCGATTGCCAAAAAGTCCGGTGTCGAAGAGTCCAGCGGAGAGAATAAGATGTAGATAGGTAGGTCGTTAGAGGCACGAGAAGTAATGAGAGAGGTTTCAAAGTTAAATTCCAAGAAGCCACAACTTCAGGTACGGCGAAAATAGAAAATCCAAAAAGGGTAAAAAGTCCAATAAGAGGTACATTCGATGATGCAGGCAGGCGTCAGAGGAGATTAAGATGGAAAATATTCGCCATTAAAGATACTTCCCGGGCAGAGATGACAAAGGAAAGTGTTTTAAAGTGGGAAAAAGGGGCAGCGAGAATATTTAAAGACTGCCCAGTTGAGAAAGCCGGCTATAAATGAAGAAAAGCAAAGACAGTGAAAACAAGAATATAATATGCGACCAGTAGGCAAGGGAGGAAACGGGTAAGGGGTGTGTGGGAGGAGAAAGGGACGGGTACGAGGAAAGAGAGGGGGAGGAGAAAGGGAGCGATGCGGTGAAGGAATGCGGATAAAACTAAGAGTGTGAAAGTGGGGGGGGGGGTGAAACATAAAGTTGAAATTGGAAGTTAACGCGAATTAGGATTCAACTAGAAAAGGGGAAGAAAGGAGTGGGGGTAAGTTAACGAATGTTAGGATAAGGGGTTAAAATATCAGAATATGTATAAGAACAGAGTTCGGGGTTTAGATGTTTAATCAAATGACCTTAGATATAAACAAAGGCAAAATATATATGAAGGGTAGGACTAGAAAAATGAGTTAAAAATTAAAAATAGTATAAAAAGTAGAAATAAGAAAATAAAAGAATAGAGAATGAAAAATAGATAATATGATTAGTCTTAAGCTCGCAGGGAAAATTAAGGATTGACTGAAAGAATAAAAAATAAAAAAATAAAAAAATAATAAAAATAAGATACTAATAATAGAATGAGGGAAAAGTCGATAAGATTGGAGCTCAAGAGTGAAAATTAGAATAAGGAAAAAGAAAAAGGAAAACAAGACCTCGAGAGGATATCCGGAATGGGAATCTCTAAGGTGGAAAAAATTATGGGTTTAAGTAAATAAGCAGTTACGGGATGCTAGTTCAAATAGATATGGGAAAATATAAACTTTGAAATTTTATTCAAAAAAGTTATATGAAGGTTAATTAAGAAAATTGTTAAATAGGTTAGTGAAGACCGGAAGAAGTAAGAGATATACAAGGTTAAAGAAGTGACAAAGGATTAAGTCAGAGGGAGAGTGGAGATCGCAGTTAAAAGTAAATACTATGGGGGTTAAAAGATGTAGAGCGAGGGCGGGTTGGGGGTTGAGTAGTTTGTAGAGAGATGTGCGAAGGGCGAGGTAAAACAAGGGGGGAATAATCGAGGCTATTAAAAGAGTGAGAAGAATTATTTAGAAGTAAAAACAGGAGGGGAAGAATAATTAGAGTGCACAGTGGAAACAGTAAGGAGTTCGATATCGAGGTGTGCAAAGGGGATATGGAGTAGATAAGGCTAATCAACAAGTAAATAAAAGGGCTAGGATATAATATGAATAGAGTGGGTTAGTTATCACGTTGAAAGGGAAAAGAATGAAGAATGGAAGTGTTGAAGGGAAGCGGACGAATGCATTAAAAGAAGTTAAACGGGAAAGAAAATGGAAAGCCAAATAAAGTTATACAGTTAAGGAGGTTAAGTGGAAAGATTTAGGGGGTAATGGAAGAAAGGTGTTAAAACTAAGGGAAATGTGAAGCTAACGGAGTTTATGGGTAATTTTATTAAGTTAAGAGAAGGTTAAAGGGATGAGGGAGATATAAGTAGAGATTATAGAACAACAGGAATTAGAACTATCAGAAAGGGGATTCGAGATGTAAGGAGGGAAAATCCGAGATGAAGGGAGGGTATTTAATCAAATGGGGGAGGGGTGTCTGGGGGATTATTATGGTTGCTATACCTGAATTTACGTTTATGCCTGCAACTGGAGATAAGTTCATTCTTAGAATTAATAATATTTTTAGATTTAGTAGCAGTAGCTATCATAAAGGTTTCCAGAGTACAAAGTTGGCAATGGGGTGCTCCAGGGGTATATGATTTGGACTTTTTTAGTATTGACCAGTGAAGTGAATAGGGAGTATTTTTAAGATTGAGGTTTCTAATTAGATTGGAAAGTGAAGTGCCTGTGCTGTTATCGCTGCTATTTTTAAAGGAATATATATGGTTAGAGATCCGG
>OY744525.1:67135517-67323017 GCA_963556195.1 Sepiola atlantica | reverse complement strand
GTGGGTGTCCAGCTAAAAGTAAAAAAAACAAACTAGATAAACTTCACCCACAAAGTTGCTATATTCTTTTTCAGCATTGCTTTAGACAGAATATGAGCACATTTTTTTTTTTTTAATATTCATTTTTTGGGGGGTGGGGGGTCACCAGGAACAGAATTAGCCAGGTAAGATTCGACATTCAGAAAGATTTTTTTCTATCGACTTTTGGTCTGAAACATGAACTAAAATACACTTTCTTGACCTTCGGGCAAATTGTAGCATCTGTTTTTAATTCTTTCCCTGTTGTATTTTATGCTATCCCTTAAAGAAGAGGGTTATGCCTGGGAGGATGGTATCATGACGAACAAAAATATAATACACTACCCCCCAAACAAGAAGGTAACGGTTAGGAAAATAGTCTCATGACAACAGAACAGATACTATACTTACCCCCAAAGAGGAGGTAATGCCTGGGAGGATAGACTCATGAAAACAGAACAGATAATAACCCCTGAATTGAGCATTAAAAGATGGTAAAATAGTACAATTAATAGAAGTAATAGTATAGTTTCGGCTTTAGACAGACAGATACCAAATCTCTACTATTAATAGATAGTACAATAGTACATTAATGGAAGTAATAGTATAGTTTCGGCTTCAGACAGACAGATACCAAATCTCCACTATTAATAAATAGTACAATAGTACATTAATAGAAGTAATAGTATAGTGTCGGCTTCAGACAGACAGATACCAAATCTCCACTATTAATAAATAGTACAATAGTACATTAATAGAAGTAATAGTATAGTGTCGGCTTCAGACAGACAGATACCAAATCTCCACTATTAATAAATAGTACAATAGTACATTAATAGAAGTAATAGTATAGTTTCGGCTTTAGACAGACAGATACCAAATCTCTACTATTAATAGATAGTACAATAGTACATTAATGGAAGTAATAGTATAGTTTCGGCTTCAGACAGACATATACCAAATCTCCACTATTAATACATAGTACAATAGTACATTAATAGAAGTAATAGTATAGTTTCGGCTTCAGACAGACAGATACCAAATCTCCACTATTAATAAATAGTACAATAGTACATTAATAGAAGTAATAGTATAGTGTCGGCTTCAGACAGACAGATACCAAATCTCCACTATTAATAAATAGTACAATAGTACATTAATAGAAGTAATAGTATAGTGTCGGCTTCAGACAGACAGATACCAAATCTCCACTATTAATACATACTACAATAGTACATTAATAGAAGTAATAGTATAGTTTCGGCTTTAGACAGACAGATACCAAATCTCTACTATTAATAGATAGTACAATAGTACATTAATGGAAGTAATAGTATAGGTACATTAATGGAAGTAATAGTATAGTTTCGGCTTCAGACAGACATATACCAAATCTCCACTATTAATACATAGTACAATAGTACATTAATAGAAGTAATAGTATAGTGTCGGCTTCAGACAGACAGATACCAAATATCCACTATTAATAAATAGTACAATAGTACATTAATAGAAGTAATAGTATAGTGTCGGCTTCAGACAGACATATACCAAATCTCCACTATTAATACATAGTACAATAGTACATTAATAGAAGTAATAGTATAGTTTCGGCTTCAGACAGACAGATACCAAATCTCCACTATTAATAAATAGTACAATAGTACATTAATAGAAGTAATAGTATAGTTTCGACTTCAGACAGACGGATACCAAATCTATGGTATTCCAATGAATTTCTGTACATATAATTATATTTATGAAAAATAGAAATTTCAAACCAATTGGGGATATCTTAAGTAAAACGGCTCCTAGCGTAGTAAATGTGGTATTGCGGTGACTGAGATGATTCTGGTGAAGAGTAGGATAGACATTTTTATTACTTTAGACCAAGGATGACAAACGACACCCATTTTCCCACAGTTTTGATGGCCTTGTGTCTAATTTGTATTGAATATAAATTTTTATATTTTGTGCAAATAAATAATTCAGAGTGTAGTATATGTTTTATCATCTGTCGGAGGAGGGGAAATCCTTCTTGACTAGGGAGGGGAGAGACAGAGGAAGAAGGGAGAGATGGTAGGGGATGGGAGGGGATGGGAAGGACGGGGGATAGAGGGAGGTAAAGTGAGAGATAAGTTGTTACACACAAACTTTTTAACTCTTCTATTTTGGTGTCCATGCCCCCCCCCCCCCGGGCAACGCCGAGTAGCCATTCTAATATAAAATAAATAATTAAAAATAATAATATATTCGCTTCCTTAGAGGAGAGTGCTCTGATGTAAAAATAAAAGATTTCTGCTTAGCAAATAAGCAAGATTGTTCCCGTGAGGTGAATCCTCTTGTAAACTTAATATTGTAAAATAATTATATATTTCTTCTCACCAGCGCAGTTGTCTCTGGATGTTAGATTTTAACAGTTAGTGGTGACTGTGGTCTGTGGGATGAGCTTTAAGGTCGACACGTCGGTTGTATAGTTTAGTTGTTTTGTTTTACGGCATATCAACCATTTTCGGGTTATATAATGCCGAATCCTGTCATTTTGGTGAAGGTTTCCACGTTTTAAGTTCTTTATATGTTCAAGTATTTATTCATGGTGTTTGGTTGAGTGAAACGGGGAAAGAGAGGAGGGGGAAAGAGGAGGGAATGGGGAGAGGAGGGAGGGGAATTGTTTTTTGTTTTGGATATTGCAGAACATGATTGAGTTTTGCAAAGAAAATAAAAACAATAAAACATCAATGTTTGGTGCATTTTGAGTCAGGAAGTCAATAACTTCAGATAGCCTGATCTGGTAGTGCCAGCAGATTCTATTTGACCCATAGATGGGGCCCTTACAGGTACTACCACTCCGGGCCAGAGTGGACCTGGTAGCAATGGCAACTAAGGGGCAACTCCACATTCCTCACAGCTCCCAAGTGGGGGTCTCACCACTGGATGTCTTTTAAGGTCATATCCAGGACCTCGGCTGTATAAAGCCACACTGATAAGTTTTTATAAGACGAAACACATGTCTATGGATATAAAATATTTATGTAGAAATAAATAATTATAAATAATATATTTCTGATTTTATGTATATACTAGACGTACCGTGGCCCGTTGGGTCATGCCCACTATTTGTTTAACTTTGATTTCATTTGAAAATACATAAACTGTGATATATATATTAAGAAATTCTTCTTGCATAGCTAAAAATAATAAATCTCTTTACTTTTATATTATCTTTATGGATGATATAGAAGTAATGCAACTTATTATTTTGCTATCTAATTTACATACGTGTATACGGTGTGTACGAACTTGCTATGTAAATTAGCTGGAAAGAGAGAGTTACTCTTTTTCTAAAACGTGGGTAATGAGTACTATATTTTACACGTCCTGGGACGAATATTCTTATAATATATATATATATATATATATATATATATATATATATATATATATATATATATAATATTTGTTATTGTTTATTATCTATGTACGTATACGTTTCGTCCTTAATAATCGGGACTCATCAGCATAGAGATATGACTATTCACTACCGGTTATGCGATTTGAAACCCCGGATAACGAGTATTTTGCAACTCAAATCTGACGCCTTAACCACTGTTACAGTGCTCTACTTTTTCTAGGAGCGACAAATAATAAATATTTGTTATTGTTTATTATCTATGTACGTATACATTTATATACATACATATATATTAGTAAAATGTTTCCACTGTATAGAATGCAGTTAAATTTTGTAATTTGAAACGGTTTGAGACTTTTAAAAAAAAAATAAACATGTTATTTATTTAAATTCAAATTTTCTATTTACACAGGAATCTTCATCAGGATAATAGACAATATTTTTTTTTCCTTTTTTTAACAACTAAAACACAAGATCAAGCGACACCATGTTATTTAGAAACAAAAAATACATTAGGAAGTTGGAGCGGATCAAGACAAAAATATGTAGACAGAAGTTATATATCGTATTTAATGGGAATCATATATATATATATATATATATATATATATATATAATAAGAAAATTAAATACGATTCCTAATCGTCTCTGAAACAATCGTACGTCAGACCATTGTATTTATTTATCACTATTCATTCTCTCTCTCTCTTTGTCTCTTTCTCTCTCCCCCCTCTCTCTCTCTCTCTCTCTCTCTCTCTCTATATATATATATATATATATATATATATATATATATATATATATATAAATATAAAATAAGAAATTTAAATACGATTCCTAATCGTCTCTGAAACGATCGTACGCCGACCATTGTTTACATTGAATTCTTGGAACTGAAATGAATAATGTTATAAATCTTTGGATTTATTTATTTATTACTATTCATTCTCTATCTCTCCCTCCCTTTCTCTCTCTATCTCTATCTATCTCTCTCTCTCTCTCTATATATATATATATATATATATATATATATATATATATATACAGTTTTGTTATTGTTTTACTGGCGATGAAACAGTGTTGTTTTTTTTTCAGTATTTTTCGACTTCTTAAACGGTTAAGAATATGCAGAATATTGCATTCAGTCGCCCTGTCATTATTTTTATTTTATATATCTATTTATTAATTAATTTACGTACATAAAAGAAATCCATGGAAACGTGTTTCTGGCTGGGCAAGGATTGAACCCTCAATGTAATGTCTATAGTCTGTTGCTTTAGCATCTGTCTATGATGCCTTGTCCATATATGTACGATTTTTTTTTATCGCCTAACAAGTTACATAGTTTTTGTATTGTTTTTACTGGTGAAAAATAATGACGTGTCCGATTAAGGGCGACTGAATGCAATATTCTGCATATTCTTAATCGCTTAAGAAGTGGAAAAATACTAAATAAACAATGCTGTTCTATCGCTAGTAAAAACAATAACAAAACTCTGTAACTTGATAGGCGATACAAAATCGTACATATTTGGGCAAGGCGTCATAGCCGGATGGTAAAGCATCAGACTATAGATATTTAGATACTTTCCTAGTATAGTCATACTGATGACGGCTGATAGCCAGAAACATGTGTTCATGGATTTCTTTTATGTACGTAAATTGATATATATATATATATATATATATATATATATATATATATATATATATATATATATAGAATTATAAAAAGAAAAACTATACACACATTAAGGTTGTACACATAATAACTTATTTCAACCCCTTTAATTAGGTCTCCTCAGATGTATAGACAACCACGTCAAAAAAACCTATATATATATATATATATATATATATATATATTTGGAATTTTTGGAAATGTGAAAAAAATAAAAATAAAAATAAAAGTAATAAAACAAACCATGGTTATTGGAATATAATAAAAAACTGTTCTATATATATATATATATATATATATATATATATATATATATATATATATATATACTAGCAAAAACTACCTGCTCTGGATTCTCCCCACGTTAAATATTGACATTGTGCCTAACTCTGCTCTTGTGGGAGGAAGTAAATAGGAACAGCAACAACAACAACAACAACAACAACAACAACAACAGATTTAGTTTAAAAAATAATAAACGCATGTATTTAATTATTAACAGAAAACCTTTGGTAATTATTGCGTTTAATGCAAATTTTATTTTTTTAAAGTAGTTATTCCAAAGTTATCGAGGTTATTGCTATGTGCAAGTATATGCATGTGAAAGTGTAACCCCCCCCCCAAATAAAACAAATAATGAAACGTAAGTTATGATTTAAAATTTTAAACTTAATTCATTAAATTGTTTAAAATAATATTACTACTGATTATATATAATAAAATAGCAGAATAAAATTATAAGTGAATAGTACTGAATATGGATTTATTAGACAATGTTTAAAAAGTAAATATGCAAATAATGGGTAGCCTTGAGAGTGTTTAGTCAGGTTTTCTGTGACTATATATACGGTATGTGAAAATATTTTTGGTTATAATTGAATTAGGAAGAAGTAAAGTGTTTTGATATGAATATAGTTCGGATGAATGAAACAAACTTTCGCATTTATTCATTTAGATATATATTAGACATATATATATATATATATATATATATATATATATATATATATATATATATATATATATATATATATATATATATATATATATATATATATATATATATATATATATATATATATATATATATATATATATATATATATATATATATATATATATATATATATATATATATATATATATATATATATATATGCTTTTTGTGTTCTCTTATTTCTTGTGTATTTAATTAACTTTGTGGGGACACATCTATACAAGGCTATACACCCATGGTTGGTCTGGATGCATCCTAAGAATATGTTCTTGTTTGTTCTCACCTGGCAACCATCATTATAGATTTTGTTGGAACGGCACGAGAAAGAAGTTTTAGCATTACCAACTTGGTCAATACAGATTTGTGATCCATCACTAAATATTACTTGAGTGATCGGATGAGAGTCGGTGTCTCAACATTATATGACCATAATAATAGTACACATGTGAGAGTGTTACTCATCTCATATTTGTTTATTGTTATTTCTCAGTACAAACCTTTCCTTTGCATTTTACTTGGCTAATGGTTCCATATTACAAGTCGCAGATTCCAACGTACTCTGAATATTAATCCATGTGTTTTTGTTTCTGAGCATAAACAAAGGAAAAGAATTAATAATGCATTGATAGCTTACCTCCGCCCTACCCTACACGCGAAAGTAAGTAATAAGGGCCAACGATGCGTTCTCATATCAGCCTGTAAAGGATGAAAGAAAAGATTATCTCCCCTTGCCCCAAATGTGCACTGAAGCGCCACCTACACTGATATCTACCAAGGGATGGAATCGATGTAGCCTCTTATTTTGTACACTACAATGCACTGCAGCAATGTATGCAAAATCAAAACAGCTTGATCAAAACAAGAGAAGCCAAATGCAAAACCACTGACCTCATGGGGTAGCTTGGAATAAATAAGAAATAACAGAAAAACAAAATGTCAGCAGTTACTTTGCTTGTTCAAAACTCATAACTTATAATATATGCTATACCACCCGTGACCCTTTAAGTCAGTACTTGTTATATATATATATTGCGGAATATACCTTGCTTTGAACTTTTGAATTGAATTTTGATTTGGCTTTTGCTTTCTCTAATTCCTTTCCATTCTTCTTCATTTATATAAATATATATATATATATATATAGTCTAAAGAAGCTTTGATATATATATATATATATATATATATATATATATATATATATATATATATATATATATATATATATATATATATATATATAAGTCAGGTTCATATTATATTCCAATTACCATGTTTTTATTTTATTTATTTTATTTTTTTTTTTAACATTTCCAAAAAACATAACATTTTTGTGGGATATATTTTTAACGGTCCGTTTCATTTGTCTGGTGCCAAACAACATTTTTATGTCAATATCGTCTCTGCAACATTACAAAATCATCAGAAAAATTCACAAAGAGTAAAAAGTGTCTTGAAAAAAACTACACTATACAGTGGTTCATTTTTGGGTGAAAACAAACAAAAAACAAAGAAAAAGAAAAGAGCAAACTCACACGTGGGGAACTCACTAATACGCCATTTTGAATTATATATATATATATTCCCGAAACAGGTTTTCATGGTAAACAACTGATGATCCCTTAAATAATGTTAGAAGCAAACTAATATAATAACTGAAAAAGTTACATTGACTTACATGAGTGATTTTCCACTGAACGACTTGGGACTTAAGGTTTTGTTTTTTTGTTTTTTTCTAATATAGTTTTAATGGTTGGGAAACTTCCAAGACTATATATATATATATATATATATATATATATATATATATATATATATATATATATATATAAAAATATATATATATATGGATAGCAGGGCTACCCGGCATTGCCTGGGGCAAAAGTGTAACATATTTCTATTCAAACTAATATCTCTCTATCTCTCTCTATCTTTTTCTCTTCCCCCTCCCCCATTTTACCTCTCTCTCTCTCTCCTTACCCCCTCTTTATCCTCTCTCTGTTCACACACATACAGGCATACCCTTTTTTATAGATTTCCTGAGGAATGAGTCAAGATAAAGGAAGTAACTTCTTGATTAAAATAAAACAGAATTACTTCACTTTAGTTAGTAAATAAAATAAATCTGTGCCAGTTTAGGGTCAAAGAATGAATAATATTTTCTAACTTTTAGATATTATTTCCAGTTCAACGTTGATCAAGAATATACCAACTTTGTGGGTCTTTGTTTTGTAGTTTTCGACTTGCACCTGGACATACACACACACATGTTCTATATATATATATATATATATATATATATATATATATATATATAATGAATATTTGTTATTGTTTATTATCTATGTACGTATACGTTTCGTCCTTTTTCAATCGGGACTCATCAGCATAGAGATATGACTATTCACTACCGGTCATGCGATTCGAAACCCCGGACCACAAGTATTTTTCAACTCCAGTCCGACGTCGCTAATCGCTGGGCCAATTGTAAACAGCGAATAAACTATGATAATTTTAACACTTTAACGGCGGCTTTGACGTCGAGGCATTCTACTTCTATTAAGGGAAGGAATGATGCATTATAAGCAAGTGACGTCATGCTGTGTTAATACTACCAATTACAGTGCTCTACTTTCAAGGAGCGACAAATAATAAATATTTGTTATTGTTTATTATCTATGTACGTATACGTTTCGTCCTTTTTCAATCAGGACTCATCAGCATAGAGATATGACTATTCACTACCGGTCATGCGATTCGAAACCCCGGACCTCAATATATATATATATATATATAAAGTGAATGTTTGTGTGTGTGTTATAGAAATTGATATGTTAACAGTTAAACCATTCAAATAAGGCTTAAATTTTTCACAAAATCTAAAGACATCAGTGAAATTTATCTTCAATTCCATCTGGGGTTACTAGCGGCAATTAAATTATCGGTAAAGTCCATGAAATAACTGAAATATATTAGAACGTAGAGAAACGAAATTCGTTTTTTAAAAAAAAGATTTTCATTCGTTTCAAAAAGCAAAGATAAAATTTATCAAAGAATATCTCAGGGAAGAATGTATCCATAAAGGTTTAAACATTTAAATAATTGTTTTATTTGTATTTTTAAGATTTAAAATAATTAAATAAAAACGAAATTATCTAGTATTCGTTAAATCCATTTGTCGTTTTACAGCTACAGGATACCTTTTTTGTCTGAAAAATACTTCAAACATGTTGATTAGTTGTTTTATTTTTTTTACATAATACTTAACTCGTGCTAAGGACAATAAGAAATCGACTGTTACTGTTGGATATCAATTTAAACAAATAGCAGGATTTATTTTCCAGATTGTTTTCATCACCTTCATGTGTGGTTTCATTTTTTAAAGTAACTCGTGATTATGACAGTAAAATATGACTCGTTTTTCAGTTATACTTAACCCGCTCTGTTGCCAGTAAGAAATAGGCTGTTACTGTTGTTGTGCTTTATTTAATATTCTCTATTCCAACCTCCGGGCAATGCCAGGCGCCGTGCTAGTTAAATATATAAGTACTTAGTCAAGTATATTTTAATTTGATAAAAGGAGACACAATAATATTGTTGAGTCTGTGTTCATCTATAAAAAGGAAATACAATTTTTTACTTTATTTTATTTGAAAATTATAGAAAATAAAAACTAAGAATATAAATGGTAACACGAACTTTAGGGCTTGGATCAGGGGTATACAGGGGTACTCACTCAAGAAGAGACGTCAGGTGTGCCTCAAGAAGTTAAAGACTATAAATATATCGAAAATGACTTTCAATGCTGCACCCCCAAAATTGAATATTACAAAATGCAAAAAATAAGAATAAAAAAGGTTATATGGCGTTATGGGTTGGAGCAGGAGGTTGTTGGGTTCCTCATTTAATCTTAGGCGATGCCGATTCTTCCTACTAGTGTTTGATAAAATAAATTTAAGGAAGAGCTTGTACTGTTTATTTAGTGTGCATCAGTGAAACTGTGAGAACTATATCATACAATGAAACCACAACAGTTGCTGAGCTGCTCTTGGCTTGCATAAGGTTTTAAAATTGAAATCAATGGCCAGATTCCTATTGAATACAGAAATCAGTTTGTGAATATATATTGATTTGGGAAGACCTATTGGTATTTACGAGTTGAAATCTATCAAGTAATGCTTCATTTGCAACTTTGCCTCATTATGCATTCATTAATCCAGGTTTCTTTTAGTTTTGAAAATTTTCTTTGCTCTTTTTTTGAAATCTCTTATATATTCACTAGATCAATGCCAAATTAAGTTACCAGCAAATACTACAGGTCAAAGGTGTATCTTGGAGAGAAGTACTTAAAAAAAGTGCTTCAACACTATCAATACAAAAATACAGGCTGCAAGAGCTATTTGAGGACAGTTTTAGTATGTTAAATAAATAACAATATTTTAACAAAAAATGAATATATTTAAATCAAATTGCCACAAATATCCTTGATGATGATGATGATGATGATGATGATGATGATGATGATGATGATGATATCCTTTATCTAATTATTCTATGAATCCACCTTTGGTTTCAATGACTGCTTCTATTTGGTCTCGAAACCGTCCACAAGCTGAAATTAAGTGGTCCCTATTCATTTTGGACACAACCTGGACAATACCGGCCTTTAATAAAGCTATGGTACTATGAGGATGTCGATTAGTCTCCCTCTCAACAACACTCTATAGTAATAGTCCATAGGATTTTAATCTGGCGAGTTAGGGGGCTATATGTTGGGGGTCAGATGATTGTAAAAATTTTCTGATGATCAGTTCTGGTTTACAATGACTTTGTGAAAAGGTACAGAGTCTTGTTGAAATACATATGGCTTTCCATTGCATACTTTATCTATCCAGGGCTTAACAACCGTTTGAAGAACATCAAGATATCAAGCAGTATTGACCCTAACACCTTGCGAGAAAATGTAAGGTGGCATGACATGACCTTCACTGCTCAAAACTCCCAAAACCATCACAGTAGCCGAATATTTGGTGTGTATCACCCTGAGTACTTCAGAAGAAGATACACATAGTCACCTTAGGGAAAAAACGTTGCCATAACATTGCTTCTAGCTCCAACCGAACCTCCTGAACAAATGATCTGACAACATGTAAAAAGTTACTGATTTCTAAATCGCTGTGTTTTGCAGCTAAATCAACCATGACTGCACGTCTTTTCATTTCTTGGGTTAACATCTTCCTCTGAATGACTTATCTGAAATTAAAAAAATAATAATAATAATATAAATGATTTGAGTGTGTAGTGAACTTTAAACAATATGTCCTCAAATAGCCCTCGCACCAAGTGCAAAAATTCATACACACATACATAATCATCATCAATATCATAGATCATTTGCGATTGAGTACAACTGTCCTCCTTCATGGGTGATCCTGGAAATTCATATTAGTGTTTCTAAACAAAACACTTTTTATTTAGTTTAATCACAAAAAATGAAAGACTTATACAATTTTGATTAAATTTTATTCAATAAATGTAGTTTTTTTTACTTGCAATTTTTATTTTTTATTTTTTTAACTTAACAATTTATTCAAAAATATTATTTACGAATACAGAGTAATGTCCTTGTTTTTAAAGATAGCGTCCATATGAAAATAATTCCGATCCGGTTAAAATATTTTCTGGAAAATATTAAATTGAATTACATTTTATTGTTCTTAACAACATACTACAACAATCCACAAACAAAACTGACAAGCCAGAATCAAATATAGATTTCGTTAGAAGACAGTTATTGATGAAAAAAAAAAGAAAGAGACTGACTTTACTTTATATATTAGATAAATTTAACATTCTAACGAGTTTCAAAGAAGTTGATAAAATTTAAGTTTGGGCTAGATTAATGCATATGTTCAGTAACTAAAAGAAAAAGCTTTTATAAATGTAATGAATGGTTCTATTATGTCCTAGGATTCCATTCTCCCAGGCAGTATCTCCTACATTGCACCAAATAGAGAGGGGGTTCATCACCAGCCACACTTGCATGGGAAAGCAATTTCTTGTGAGGGAATGCCGATAAGACTGAGGAACCTTTTGAGGTAATTGTTACCGTCCATAAATACCCTAGAAGCATTCATTTGTGGCCACCTCTTTACATTATATCGGACTATCAAGCTATAACTCCTTACGCTATGGAAAACCAATAGTTTTTATAATATAGAAGAACCTGTATATTTTGCATATATTGTCATCGATAGTGTACGATCTACAAACTCAATATTTTATTCTGATTCTTCTTTGTGGAAACTCTGACTATGTACTTAACAAAAAAAAAAGTTTGTTTCTATTCACTTTCTATGAAATAAAATTGAATCCCACTCGGAATTATTTTACACTGGCGACATATTTTCATAATGACCGATCAAAAATATAGAAGCAGCAGCAGCATATTACATTTATTAAGGCTTAGCTTTATCACATAAGCAACAAACTGTATATAGCTTATATTGTAACAGATCAGACTGAATATTTTAAGATCTCGTTTTCGATCTCAACAACAGCCTTTTCTTTTTTTTCATCTTTTTTGAAAATCCATTACTTAATATTGATACATTGTTTAATCCTGGGCAACGCCGGGTAAGGACAGTTAGTGTACAATATAAAATTGTTGGATACTTCTTCGTGAACATCTAGTGGGTTTCATCTGAACCTACATGTGACCACACAGCCATTTTGGAATCAATTTATCCGGCTGGATGATTAGTCGCAGATAGTATTCTTCCATAAACTTATTTCTTCTCGGTCATGAGGACAGAAGCCTCAGAGCACCTTCCACTGTGACTTGTGAGACATTAGATATCCCCTAAGAGGGGAGGCATACATAACAGATGCATGTAAGGGGTCCTCAGATGCATAAGCTTTATGTATAACTGGGGAATTAAATACCAAAACATAATGAAATTGCAATTGATTGTTTGGATATGAATTTCGAATCAACAGTTGAAATGAATTAAATTTATATTTGAATTTTACAAATAAAAAACTATTATTGATATCCAAACGATATTGCTAGTGAATGTGAACATCCGTTATGTGTGCACGTTTTTATTATTTCTAAAAAAAGAGTCAGAAAATTGTGAATAAGTAAGTTTAAATATAAATATTTGATGTTTGAATATAATTCTTAAAACGTAGGCATATTGTAAATAAATGAAAAGATATGAAGAAATACATACTCAGTGAGTCTAGACGCCCTTGTAAATTTTTCAATTGTAACAAACGGTGAATCTCGGACAGTAAATGAAACTGAAAGAATTATTAGGCCGGGTAGAATATGTAAACGATGAAATCGATTGGAATTCTTTCTCATGTGAAGAGCACAGGCTGAAAGTTTATGTATATGGCTGGCTGATCCATATCAAATATGGATTTGCTAGATGCATTGCTATTTAAGTTTCACTTGGAAAATCCGACCTGCTTAATTTTATATATCAGATTAGATATATTTTCTTCTTCATTATCCTTCTTCAAATTCTGCCTTTTTTAATTAAAAATCTTATGACAATAAATAGAGTTATTTATATATAAGTAAACAAGATTTTGTTACATTCCAAAGGCCAAGATTTTATTTATTTCACGAAACATTTTCAAAACCGTCAATCTTTGGTGAAATTTTTTTACGAATTCATTTCATTCATAGGGAAAGGGGTCAACCAATATTAGTATGTCAATATTAAATATGTCTTCCTTGAACTCTTCAAAAAGGACAACAAGTTCTTAGTTTGAAAAATTATACATTGTGGTGTGACATGGAAAACAAATGTGCATATATATATATATATATATATATATATATATATATATATATATATGTATATATATATATATATATATATATATATATGTGTGTTGGTGTGTGTGTGTGTATTATACTAAAGCTGTGTCAATGAACGTTTGTTTCCCTGAAGTTTTTTTCTCTATATACTTTAATCACACAAAATACATGCTAAAATATACCTTAGTTCTGGGATTCAGTTACCTTTGAAAAAGTTCTGTTTTAATTTGTTCTAATTAGCCGTAATTTTTAATTAACTGAAGAAGTCGCATATCTCTCTCTCTCTCTCTTAGCTATCTATATATTTCTCTCGACCCCCTCATATTCTATGTTGATTCAATCTCTCTCTAATAGTCTTTAATTTTTCTGTGAACATTAAGAGAAAGAGTGACTCTATTTTTTCAGTGTTGTCATCTAATTTACGTAGTGTCTGCACACACTACAAACGCGTATGTAAATTAGATTGAAAAATAATAAGTCTTTTAATTATATATCCATGAGGATAATATAGAAGTATTGAGACTTATTGTTTTTAGTTATGCAAGAAGAGTATCTTAACAGATATTTCACAGTTTATGAATTTTCAAATGAAACCAAAATAAAATAACTAGCATTAGTGATTGTGATCCAACGTCTAGTATATATATATATATATATATATATATATATATATATATATATATATATATATATATATATAAATGTGATACTTAGAAGGCAATACAATGCAGAGGTGTGACGGATAGACACAAGTTGGAGCAAATGAGACATATAATGGTGGAACAAGTGTAATAGTTTCACCCTTAATACAATGTATACATACACACATATATATATATATATATATATATATATATATATATATATATATGTTTATTTTTTTTTTTCACAAGCACACATATATCTGTCTATCTACACAATGTTATAATGTTCCTTCATACGCACGCTTGAACTTGAGTTGAGCACGGTTCTGAAGAAGATGAAGAGTTACCAGAAAAATTATATCATACGGAGTTAGCACCAGACCATCTTGATACAGGTATTACATAACATTGTAACATTAGGTAGATAGACATATATATGTGTGTTTGTGAATATATATATATATATATATATATATATTTGAGTTGTCTTCCCCTTTCATCCTCTGATTCTTACATCCTCACACTCCCACCCCCAACTTACTTGCCATTTGTCTCCTCTTTATTTGCCAGCGCCACCCACCCCACATTTTTACATGTTACATATTATAATTATGGAATGGAATAATATGCACTTTATTTACATATATTTAGGCCTTATGTATGTGTATGCATATATACATGTATTTGAATATGGGTGTATTCTCATGTGTGTGTATGTGTATGCTGATGCATTTGTAATCCCTTAACTAAAGTTTGAAATTCAATAAAATAAAATAATAATAAAATTTTTTTAAATAAATAAAATAAATAAAAAAAGAAATTATAATAATAAAAGAAAAAATTAAATATATGAATAAATAATAATAACAAAGGAAAATTAAAAAAAAAAAAATAAATAAATAAATAGAATACATTTATATAAATTTAGTTCTAGGAGTATTATACCCTTGGAATACTCTTAAATTAACATAAAAAATAAATATGTATTTAGATATTTACACTTTATATATGTATATGTGTGTATGTATTCTTATCCCTTAATCCCTACCCCTCTTCTCCAACGTTTCTTCTTATTCCCCCCTTCCCCCGTTCCAACGGTTCCTTCCTACCTCCTTGAAATTGATCCACTCCACAATTGATTTAAATTCCTTTTCAAATTTCAAATCTCATTTCTAGACATATTTTCCTAAGTTATCCCTCTTTGTTTGCACATATTATAATAATAACGGCCCACACGTAAATTTAAATTTAGAATTGAATAAAGAAAAAAAAGAGAAAGGAAAAAAAATCAATAAATCATATAAAATAAAATAAAATTATAATAATTAGTATATAAATAAACAAATGTTAACAATATGTTAACTTTAGTTGAATAATTATTTAATTAAATTTTGACATTTTCTGCGTTCTTACTCCCAATTGTCTGCTGCGTTGTTTCAATGGTTTGACACCGGTTTTCCCCGTTTTTTTTCGACCCTCTCGGTCTTCTATTGTTGTCTTTTGAAAATGAAAGTTTTTCTTTCGAAAATTTAAGATTACCCTTTGCCGAACTTTTTATTTACCAGACAGTATTTACTATTCTGGTATTTAATCAGTTTTTTCGTGAAATTATTAATAAATCGTTTTGAGATTCGTTTTCTCTCATCGTTTATTTCTGTTCACTTTTTCCATCTTCCGGCAATTACATCGCATTGCTACAGCCTCGGACTACTAATCTGCTCTTATATTTACCAGCAATGCTTCAAGCAAACTACAATCTCCTTTTATATATATATATATATATATATATATATATATATATATATATATATATATATATATATATATAAATAAATAATATATATATATATATATATATATATATATATATATATATATATAAATAAATAAATATATATATATATATATATATGTATGTATACATTATATTATAGGTGAAACTATTTAACTTGTTCCACCATTATATGTCTTATTTGCTCCGACTTGTGTCTATCCGTCACACCTCTGCATTATATTGCCTTCTAAGTATCACATTTATATATACAAGTAAACAATGCTTCAAGCAAACTACATAAACCTCTTATATATATATATATATATATATATATATATATATATATATATATATATATATTCAACAATTAAAGCTATATGGAAAAAAAAACTCAAAGATAACACTTTTAGTCCCAAGTCCTTCGTTGGAAAACTACTTTGTTAGTAAGTCAATTAATCTTTTTCAATCACTGCATTTGTGTGCCTTCAAAAATTTACGCTAGTCTTAATATTATTGTAACGGTCATCAGTTGTTTACTATCAAAAACTGTTCCGGGGATTTAAAAACAAAACCGTATTTTATCTCATGGCTTCCCAGCAGTTTCGATCAGACACCACCTCCCTTAAAAGAAAACAAGAACAAAAATGTTCCAGATATCAGATCTAGTTTTTTTTACTCCAGATTAATTTTTTGCTAACCTATTTTGTTATTAAAAATGTTCCCCTTACCTGTGTTGTTTGTCTGTGTCCAAGAAAAATCTATTTGTTATTTATAAAAATTGCTGTATTTTATAGAATTCGGATGAATCCATTATACTATTTATTTGGTTATTTCAATTTTTGTGTATTTATATTATTATTTATATTTAGTTTCATTTAAAAATAATTAAAAATTAAAAAAAATATATATATATGTGTATATATATAGGTATTTTTTATATGCATGTATTTTTTATACATATGTTTATATATAGAGAGAATTAGTTCCTACACTGAAGATTGCGTTAGCATGAAACATGTAGGTATTAAAATAATTAATAAATATTTATTTATAAATATTATTGTTTATCAGCCCCCCTCCCACAAAGGCTGGGCACTCTCGAGTAACTTTAATAACAAGCAGTGCAAATAGCTATATGCACGATCCGAACGCCGTTCGTAAGATCACTCTTTACTGCTTGGTATCTAGCCGCCGTTCGCTATTTACATTTAAAATTCCTCTATATTTAATAACTAATTGGCTATGGCCGATTGATAAGACCCTCGACTACGAATCAGTAGCGATTTGTGATCGGGGTTCACGCCCACCGACCGTTGAGAATTAGTTCCTACACTGAAGATTGCGTTAGCATGAAACATCGATGTCTGTAGGTATTACAATAGTTAATAAATATTTATTTATAAATATTATTGTATATATATATATATATATATATATATATATATATATATATATATATATATATATAGTACATGTATTATATTTGTTTCTATAGATGTTATTCCATTGAAACTCCAGTGTTTAAAAAAAGTGCTCAATAACAAGTGGAGCTGTTTTTAGTATAACTTTTTATTTATACAAACATCATTGGTTACATATGTGCATACATGTTTCAGTTGTCCTCTGCCATAGAGAGTAAACTTCTTCAGACGAAAGAGAAATTAGGAAGGAAGGGAGTTCGCATTTTAATTTCTCTTTTGGTCTGAAGAAACTATCTATTGGAGAGGACAACTGAAACATGTATGCACATATGTAACCAATAATGTTTGTATAAATAAATAAAAATCCATACTATATATATATATATATATATATATATATATATATATATATATATATATATAGTACAGACACTAGTGATTTCTATATATTTTTCCCTCAATTATCTTTACTTATTATTCTTCTTCAAATGTTTCATATTTTTCCTCTTTGAGAACCTCTTTCTTCTTCGTTTAGATGATTTGGGAAATTAGAAAGACCCTCACCCAAACTATGTTCAAAATAGCAACTTGTGTTCCATGAATCGTTTTGTATAGATACTGTTTTTTTCAGCATTAAACATAAAACCAACTTTTTCTTTCTCTCTTCCTCTTCCTTTATTCTTCTTCTTCTTTTATCCTCTCTCTCTTTCTCTCAACTTCTTTCTTTCTTTTTTTCTTCTTCTGCATCTCTTCTCTTCGTTTTCATCTTCCTCTTCTCTTTTCGTTTTTATTTTCCTCTTCTCTCTTCGTTTTGTTCATCTTCCTTTTCTCTCTTTTTTTCTTCATCTTCCTCTTCTCCTCTCTTTTTGCACTCATCCTCTTCTCCTCTCTTTTTCAACTCATCATCCTCTTCTCTCTTTTTCCATTCACCATCCTCTCCTCTCTTTCTTTTTTCCTCTCACTACCCCCCCCCCCCTATTTTATCGTCATCCTCCCACCATTTGTAGCATGACTGATTCAATTTGTCCTGGTTACTGCCGATCGCCCACACCTCCCCATTCCCACCGGCAGCTGGGCAGAAGACAGACTCCAATAATGTCTCGGTTTAAATGGACCATTCTCTCTCTCTCTCTCTCTCTCTCTCCCTGTCTCATTCTCTCTATCCCCCTTTTCTTTCTCTTCTTGGTGCCAACATTTCATACCATTTTATTTACCTGTTTTCTTATATTTTTCTTTCTTCTTTAAATTCCTTTCTGACCATTCCTCGTTCTTCAGAACCAAAGAACTGTGCTGCCAGTGACACAAGCTTTTAAACTGGAAACGTAATTATGTGTTTGGAGTCAACTCATGGCGATAAAATTTGGGCAGGATTTTTATCTTATTCTATTTAATTTTTATTTTATTTTTTACTTTGAGTCGTTGGCTTTCATGTAGTTCTTATTTTGACTTTTTGAGAAAGTTATTTGCAAAATCTTTTAAACAAAGGAGAAAGTGTATACATGGACCGTATGTAGATTTATATCTGCACTGTAAAGTGAACAGCCTAAAATATGCGACTTTGACGTTAACACCAACTACTGAAATTTTAAAAGGTCCCACTCCAAATCTGGTTTCGACGTCTGAAATTCTAAAAAGCTTGACTCACTCTGACTCCAAAATGTTCTTCAACTAGCATTAATTTATATATACTACTAGAAGAATACTTTGCACTACTTTTATGTTCCCTTACGACGATTAAAATCAAAACATAATAATAGTAAACCTTAAGTCTAGAATTTTTATTCCAATTTTGATCAAAATCCATTGCATGATTTTGATTCTAAAAAATGTCTAAAAATTAAAGCTTACGGGGTCTTAAGAAGAAATTGAAATGCAGGGAATATTTTTCTTAATTGGTGTCTAATGACTATGTATCTAATTTAATTCAAATCTTAAATATTTGAATATTTATGGGATGTTGTACATATATTATGCCCATAAAAACCCTTAAAAATATTCCAAAGAAACTAAAATTTGAGAAATATAACTTTGAAGAGGAAATTTCCTTTCTACATAATCTACATAATCTTTTGCTGCATATGAAAAATGGCCAAAACAAAGCAAATATCAAAATCTTTGTGTCATTATCAGAGTAAATATTGCAATCTCTAACCAGTATCCCTTTAGCACTTCCTGAACCCTACCAACAGTACAGCATTAAAAAATATATATTCATAATTATTCCAAATTCAAAAGAATATGTTTGAGTACGTGTGGACCGGTTCATTTGGCATAATGGTTAGAGTGTTCACTAATAGACCAGAACATCAGGGTTCAATTCTCTGTCGAGTCATACCAAAGACTCAGAAAGTGGTATTTGATGCTTCCTTACTTAAACATTCAGCATTATAAGGTGAGGATCAAGTAATTTTAAGTAATAAGTAATAAGTATATCTCGGTGTAGTAGTTAATGAAAAGGGAGCCTTTGTGTCGCCCTCGACTATGGTCAACCGCTTTACTTTTTTATATGTATGTTTACACTGAAAAGAACGACGTTTCTTTTTTCACTTTCAAAACATTGATTGCAACTTAAAATTTTGCACCCCTAAAAATTTTGGATCTTAGAAAAATTCCCCTCTTGATCCCCTTTCCAAGTAACGTTACGCCATTGGTGGTCGCCATTTTTTGTTGTTTTGGCCATTTTGATAATATATTGCTTTTTATTTTTTTAGTCAAAATCGGACAATTTTCATCGACTTCGACTCCTAAATAAATCATTTTTTTCCTGACTCCGACTCCGCACTCGTGTTTTTATCTGCACTAAAAATAGATAATTTCTTTTTCTTCTTTTAGTCCACATTTTGTCTATGTTTGTATATCCCTTAATAGAGAAGAGAAGGGATATGTGTATGGCCCAGAAAAGAGGAAAGAGGATGGAGATAGTGTTACACAGAGGAGATGTGAAGAGGTAAGTGTAGGTATGCATGAGAAAAGAGGTAGCAATGTTCAATGAAGACGGAAGAGAGAGGAAAGAGAGACAGCAGTGACCTATGATGTGGGATCTAACACAGTCCTAAAACGAAGAAAAGTAATTGTATATTTGAAGTCAATTCATGAGAATACAAATTTGAGAAGAGTTTTATTTATTTTTTCGATCGATTTTTATTTGTTTGACTTGAGCTATTGATTTCTATGCAGTTCTCAAAATATCTAATCTTTGACTTTTTCAAGAAGTTACCAGGAAATCAACTTTGTTCCCAGTAATTTACCAGTAAATCTAATTTTTACTTCTTTAAGAAGTTACCAGTAAAATAGTAAAACTTGTATCTAAAGTTTAAAATAGTCGCAAAATCTTTTCAACAAAGGAAATGTGCATAGAGGGACCATACGTAAGTTTGTGTAGAATCAAAATGACACCGGCATAAGGGCTCCAATTGATACACAAACTCTTACTTGAATGAAGCAATATTTATACACTAGAATGTCCATCCATGGACTAGCAACCAGTAAGAACCCAGACAATTGAATTGCCCATCTAAGCACAATCGAACATCCTAGTCTGCTTATATAACAACTCTCTGACTTCTGGTCACTATCTATTTACTTTTAGTTGAACTGGTCAAACAGCTGAGCACTGGCTAATAAATTTAATAGTTTATATCTGCCCGTTATAGCAGATCAGCGAGGAAGATTTGCAGAATTGAATAAATTAATATTATTAATACATTCATCACTGTGTTCATCTATTCATCCTAAGCTATGCGGTCCAACGACTATAAGGAAAGCAAGATGGTCGAGAATACACATTGACGGTTCATGTAAATCTATTCAGATCAAAATAAAGGAATATCCAACAGTATGTTCCTGAACAAAGGAGATAAAACCTATAAGTATGGCCCTGGAGAGAGGTGAAAGGGGAAATAGTATTGCTCAAAGGAGAGTTGGAGAGATAACGGGTAGTGTTGACTAAACAAAGTGGATTAATCGTTTGTTGAAACGATAAGCTGAAAGAAAACATATTTTTAAAAAGACACGCAAGACAGATAAATGATATATGCAATGAAATTATGATACATCAAATGTCTTGCAAACTAAGTGTGTTTGCAGTTTAATTAAAAGGCCAACTTATCTGTGAAAGAGGGTTTATTTAACGCCTTGACGGGATGGCTCAGTAGAAGGTGTCTTGTTTATATGGAGACTATTTAAAAAAGAGGATGATAGAAGGCTTTTCGATTTTATCCCACCAAATGACATACCTGGTGATTGATCAAAGAGAATTATCTCGACCAATCAAATGAGTCTATTTTAAAAGACAAGGAAGATAATATATTAGTACAATACACAAGGGGAGATAATCTGTTAATATAATAAGCAAGGGGAGGTAATCTATTGGCTCCTTTTTTATAGTTGATCAGAGGGGATGCATGATAAAGGGGTGTAAAATAGTGTAAACTAGGCAAATGGCAGTGTCAGTTGGAAGGGCATGAGGAGAGGAAACTTGAAAGAGAAACAGCAGTGACCTCTGATGCGAAATGTTTTAAAATGGGGAAAGTAATTATGCATTTGAACATTGGACGGCTTCAATAAATTGACTTCTAAACTTACCTATCTCTGGCCAGGTCTTTCTCTCGAATCCATCCAAATGCAAGTGCAACTATTAAATTTAGTAACCAGTGCTCAGCTGTGTGACCAGTTAAGATAGAACTAAATAGACAGAGATCAGAAGCCAGAGTGTTGGTATATATGCAGGCTGGGATTCTCTATCGTGCTTAGATGACAATAAAAATTTGGGTAAAATTTTATTTTATTTATATTTTCGTTTCAATCTATTTTTATTTTTTAAATGAAGCTGTTGACTTCCATATAGTTTGCAAAAAAACAAGTTTTAAATAGTTTCAAAATCTTTTAAACAAAGGATAAAGTGTATATATGAACCTTATGTAGGTTTATGTCTGCAATAAGAGTAGATAATTTAATTTTCTCCTATTTTGTCACACTTTTCTAGTTGTGTATATACCTGAACAAAAAAGAAACACCATATACGTATAACCTGGAAAGAGGGGAGATAACATTGCCAGTTCCTTTCTCCAGGATGTAATGCACAATATAAGTTAACTTGAAATCAGAGCTGGCAATACATACACCCTAATCATCCAACGGTGGGAGACCCATACTTTTTGATAACCGTTAAAAATATGTTTAAATAGCACTTAGTTTTATTTTGTGTATTTTTATTTAAAATGTCAAAAAAATTAGAGGGTCGTTTTTAACGGTAAGCACATATTTAAAATAAAATTACTGCACATATGTATGTTAATGTTGGTCAAACTTAAATTTCATGCTCAGGAAAAATTCTATTTTACCACATAGATGGGACCTTTACTACCATTCCGAGATCAGAGTGGACCTGGGAGTAATGGTTACTATGGGGTTGCTCCACACTCCCCAAAGCTCCCAAATTTGTGTCTCACCATCAGAAGCACTGTACGGTCATACCCATAATTTACATAGATCATAACAACAGCAATAATATCCAACTAAGATAGAGTCTATGAGGCATGTGTACGCAGTGTGATGATGTATGGAAGTGAAACCTATCTAGTGAAGGTTGAGGACATGCGTTGCATGGAAATACATAATATGAGAATGATACGTTAGATGTGTAATGTGAGTCTTAAATACAGGCTTAGATCTGATGACCTCAGAGGAAGATTAAATCTGGACAGTATAGGGAGATGTGTGCAGAAACAGGAAACTTAGTTTGTATGGTCATGTTGAAAGAATGGATGGGAGTTCTTGGGTTAGTAGATGTAGAACAGTTGAGGTAGTAGGGTCAGGTAAAGGTTAAGGAAAACATGATAGGAAGTGGTAAGGATGGATTTGAGAGAAAGAGGGATAAGTAAAGAGATAGGTTATTTTGGAAGTCAATTTCTCAGCATGTAAAATGGACGTTAAACTGATGATGATGATGATGATGATGATGATGATGATGATGATGATGATGATGATGATGATGATGATGATGATGGTTGTAAATTATTTATTCTAGACGACTATAGTTAACTGTTCATTTCTGATAACTGTTTTAAATGATTAATTGTAGAAGGCTAACTTCCATGAACAAAGTTTCTTTCCTAGAACATTCCATTTGTGGAACAAGATACCATAGGACTGCTTCCCAACCGACTACAACATGGTCGTCTTCAAGTCTAATGTAAACAAATACTTGATGAGCCGGCCTATGTGATAGTCAATTCCTCTTAAGTAATCCTCTGCCCATCTCACCTATTGTGTATGGTTCTCTAGTGATGGTGATCATCGTCAAACTGACGATCTTTTTACCCTTTATCTTCTAGTGCCCCCCCGGGCCTTGAAAATCGGTGATACATTAGTAAAAAAGAAATAAAAAATGTATTTATTATAACACGCTGTGTAAACAATTGATTAATTTCAAACCGCTATTATATAAATTATTGTAAATTCTAGATTTCTATCATAATGTGATTCATTGTAGAATACTATTGTAAAGAATGCAGTATAAAAACGAGTTAGTTTGGAAGACAATTTCTAAAGGCCGTCCAACACATGCCAAAATATAAAACAGATGTTAAACCATATATGATGACTCATAATTTAAAACCAAATCTTTGATAAATGTGACGTAGTTTCGGTTACAGGCAGACACCAAACCTCCACTATAATAAAAATGATCATTATTATATATACTTATGACTGAGTGTATGACTCCAATGTTTGAATACATTCTTACCTCTTATCAGCAGTTATGAGAGTGCTTTACTTATTTATTTTTTATCCAATATTTATTTTGGATTATTACTAAGTTGACACTGTTATGGCCTTGGCCACAGACCTGAGGAGTCCATTACGGTTGTATACATCTCCAGCTTCCAGTCACATCTGAATGGAAAGATTAAAAAATAAATAAATGAATAAAAAAAAAAGTGAGAAAATAAAGAAAGAAAAAATAAGAAGCCATTATTAAACCGACCTTCCAACACTAACCATCATAGTCAGATAAGAAAAAGAAAGTATTAAAATGGTGATAAACAATAAAAATAAATAAAAAAAAAATAAAAAAAGAGAAAACAAGCGCAAAAAAGAAATCATTGGAAGATGAGAGGGAGGAAGGAGAGCCGGTCCAAAGCAAGACAAACATTAACGGACATGGAAGAGCAAAAAAGGCCGGGATCTTCCAACCTTTTTGTCTCCACAGGGATTTTTACAGTTGTGCAAACAGACATGACAAAAATGAGAAGCGATGAATAAAACGGATGAATGTAATGAAGGGTGAGATTTATAACAAAACAAAAGAAAATCTAAAATGGTAGGAATAAAAAAGAATGCAGAAAAATAAAAAAAAAATGACCTTATATGGCAAAGAATAATCTAACATATAAAGTTATCTAGTGGATTTTTCAAAGTCAGATCTATCCAAGTAGCAATCCGCCTGATATATCGATACTTGATTCAAACTAGCCTATTTTTTTGTTCTTCCCTTCCACTATGTTATTGGCAGGAATATATTTCTTTATTTAACGTCAATTTCTTTCTGAAAATACTTATTCCAGTTAGGGAAAAGTTTACCGTAGATATCTTTCTTCATTATTCATTATAATGAAAGGGATGGAAGCATTTAACATTCTTAGCAAATCCTCATGTATTAAAGGATGAATGTTTTGAAAGCTATTTAGATCCAATCATTTTATAAATAGACATTAAAAGTTTACCATAATAAAATTTTTTATAGTTTTATAACAATTTGGTTCAGTTAATAATTTAATGATCACACAATACTATCATAATTATTTTGCGTCAGTTTCTTTTGGAAAACTTATACCGAGTAAGAAAACATTTAGAGCGAATACTTCTTTTTTTGCTTTGCTCATTTTTAATGAAAGACAGATAACAATGATTTCTTCCCCGAAAGTAGCTTCCCTTGGAAACATTTCAAATTCTTAACAAATACTTATGTTTTAAAAGATTGAAAGTTTTGGCAGCTATTTACCTGCAATAATTTTATAGCCATTAAAAAATTTATTGTAATAAAATTCGTTAGAGTTTCAATTAATAATTAAATCATCAAACAATACTGCGATAATTAAATTTAATTATAAAAATCGTATTTAAAAAATACTTTGGTGAAAAAAAGAAGAATAAATGAAACAACATAGTTTGCAAAAATATGCCAAACAAAATAAAAGTACAAAGACTCTCGGGTAGCACCGGGTATTGATTTATTCCTCTCCAGGAGTTAGGCACAAGGCCAGTTTTATCTTACTCCCACAAGTAAGATGTGACCCAAGGTCGGGTCGGGAAAGTGGGGTTTAAAAATTGCCTGGGCAGCCCCGTCGGCATTCCCCGGTAGGGGCGCCTCAGGCAGTAAGCAATAAACTTACTCCTCCCCAAAGAGGGGAGGCAAAGCCTGGGAAGGTGGACCTCCCAGAACTGCACAGGACAGACCCATTGACCAGCGTAAATCAAGACCCGAAGGCCAAGACAACACCAGTATGGGGTGCAGTATCCATCGGAACAGATACTACACTTTGATCTTAGCCAAAAGGCCAAGAAGTTATTTAGGCCGGTGAATTCCCTCGGACAACCTTCATCTTTATCTACAGATGAAGATTTTACAAACCGTGGAAATTCACCAAACCTTAGGCATAGCGCCCGTTATGAAAGAGGGAGGGGGGGGGGGGGGTCAGGGATAATCGAATCAAGCTGTTAACATTTTTTATTTTCAACAAAAAATACAACAAACAGAAAATGAACATTTGCTTACTCTTAACCAGATCCTTGCACCAAAATACCGCATTCACTCTGTGGATAGATCCCTACTTAAAATATCCCAAAAAAACATTGTTGTAAATAATAATTATCGTGGGAGTGGGATAAAATATTAAAAACACCCAAAAAAAAAGAAAAATAAAGAACCAAATAAAATGATAAAAAGGGGGGGGAGTAGTATGGCCCGTCTTTCCCTCGTTGCTAAGTGTTGGCCCGCCCGCTGTTTTCCAGCCCCAGACCGAAAACAAGCGGGCCAAGAAAGAGGTACAGCGATTCTGTATATAAAACGAAAAGTATTCTTTGTCGACTACTTTACTATTATTAGATATAAACACTACAAATTTGGTAGAAATGATCCCATACCTCTGAAGAAGACACATAAAAATAGATGATCTCCTGAAAAGTGAAAGAAACAAAATGACTGTACAGTAGGCCTCTGCTATTCGCAGGGGTTACGTTCCAGACACACCCGCAAATAGATTTTTATACTTCAAAGTTCACTAAAAATCAAGGTGTTTGTACATTAGCATGTGTTTTTTTGCATGAACACCAACAAATTGTGCAAGTTGGTGGATTTTTTTTTCAATATTTCAGTTTCGTATAAAGTTTCGGCCGGTGAATTCCCTCGGACAACCTTCATCTTTAAAGTTTCGTTAGCGTTTTTAATTGCGTTTTTTTTTGTCATATTCGCCATAGTTGGACTTAAATGATTATTATATTTGTAAATTCTATCGAATTTATGAAGAAAATCTTGAGTCAATTCTTATGCTGTAAATCCGCGAATTTGTGAAACAGCAAATGGTGAACCTGCGAATAGCGGGGTTTCATTGTACACATAAACGTATGAAAAGAGAAAATAAATATCATTATTATACTAATCATCATCATCATCATCATCATCATCATCATCATCATCATCATCATCATCATCATCATCATCGGTTTAACGCCCATTTTACATGCTGGCATGTGTTGGACACCTTTTAGTAATTGACTTACAAGCTAACCTACTTCTGACACGGTCTTTATGTATCCGTCTTTCTCTCAAGTCCATCTTTATCACTTCCTACCATGTTTTCCTTGGGCTGACCCTGCTACCTCAATTGCTCTACATCTACTAACCCAAGTACTCTCATCCATTCTTTCAACATGGCAATACCACCGAAGCCTCTTGTTCTGCACACATTTCCGTATATTGTCCAGATTTAATCTTCCTCTGAGTCCATCAAATCTGATCCTGTCTTTAAGACTTGCGTTACACATCCAATGTATCACTCATATTATTTCTATCCATGCAACGCATGTCTTCAACCCTCACTGGCCATTTTTCATTTTCATACATCATCACACTGCACATTCATGCCTGATAGACTCTTCCTTTGGTTGACAGTGGTAACTCTCTGAGGTAACTACAGCTGAGTTACTCAATGCTTGTTTCCCTAAGGCTTTTTTCCTACATATTTTAATCACACAAAATACATGCTAAAATATTCCTTGGTTTTGGGATTGAGCTATATTTGAAAAAAATCCACTTGAATGATTTTAATTAGCCTTAATTTGCAATTAACTCACCAAGTGACTCGTTATTGCATTTTCACTGTATGTTGTGTGACACCACGCTATTATTTTATACCATTTCTATTACTTTTGCTTCCTTGATGATGTATTTCTCCAGCTTTTTATTGGTCCTCCACACAATCTTCTATACTAACCAGTCCTCTTCCCCATTCGTTTATTTTAATGTAGAGTCTGTCCGTATCCTCTTTAGGGTGTAGTGCGTTGTGCATAGTCATTAATTTTCTAGTCCTTCGGTCAAGATGTCTGAGTTTTTCTATAGTCTAGCCTATGAATGGTCCAGAGTATCTTATTAGTGATACTGTCCAGATGTTTATTCCTGTTTATTAACAGTGGAAGAAAAGAAAAGAATACAAAGATTGGAATAGTACTTTATAAACGAAGGGGGAATAACACCACGAATAGTAAAAATATTTAAATCGTTGCCAAGAGGGCAGGAGAGAGAGAGAGAGAGAGAGAGAGAGAGAGAGAGAGAAAGAGAGAGAGAGAGAGAGAGAGAGAGAGAGAACGAGAGAGAGAGATTTCTTTACTTTTTATTATTATTATTATATTTTATATTATGTATATGGCGCTCCCTAACTTTTAAGTGAAAGAAATCTTAAAGAAACAATTTTTCTAATCCTCAAATCTGGCTGTGGACCACTAGTGGTCCAAGTGAATCACGTTGAGCACTACAGGCCTAGAACATACTTCTCATCTGAATGTAATTTTTATTTAGAATATCTAGAGCAGAGATAGAAATTTCTATATTGAAGATTTGGTAGCTATCTTACAATAATGAGACTGTATAATGAATTAAAAAATATTATACCTGGTGTTCTCTGGAACATTGCCAAGATGTTCCTTTCCAAACGGAGTGTTTTATGCAAGAAAAGGCTGCACTCTATACAGCTAATCAAATACTAAGAATTCTAAAGTTTGATGAACATGTAATCTCTAGAAGAACTGAAAAGTCACTAATTTTTTCCTGAGATTTATATGTAAACAAGACTATCTATAAACCATTATATCAGTATTTATATCCCTATCTCGCCATTTCTTTATCCCCTCTCTGTCCCTTCCTCCCTTGTCTCTATTTTAATTATTTCTGAGGTCATCTACTGTGCACAGATACAAACAAGAGCAAGATAAAAAGAAAGCAAGACCTACAGTTTTATGATTATATATATATATATATATATATATATATATATATATATAAATAAAGCAAATTATATATATATATATATATATATATATATAAAGCAAATGATGAGAATAAAAAATGTATAGAATACAATCATCAATTGTTCATGTCTGCATGCTGAGAGGAACTCGTTTTTAGCGTTGATAATATTTTTACTCTTGGCAGCAGTAATTATCATGACGGCTTCTGATGTACACAGTTGGCAAAACCTAGGACATTGGGTATAGGATCTAAATTGTTTTAGGCTCGACCAATGTAGTGAATATGGGATGTTTTTCTGTTTTACATTCTGGATTAAATTGGTTAGGAAAGTTCCTGTTTTCTGGTCGTTGTTTCTTTTGAAAGAATATATGTGGTTGAATATGCGGTTTTCAGTTGAAAATAACTGTGTATTTTAGAAGGAGTGATTATTGCATAAAGTACACTTTATAATATTAGTTACGTTAACGGAATTTGTATTTAAGTTCTGATTGGAGCTTTGGTTTTAATTATTTGAATTGTTATTGACTTGGGTGGTAGGATAATTAGTGCTCGGAGTTATATTTTGAGTGTTGAGATGTGGTGGAGGTTGAGGATGCATAAGAGTACTGGGTGAAGGAGGTGAAGGTGTACTAATGTTGCTTCGTAGGTGTTGCACTGGGAGGGTATTGCTTCACAGTGCAAGCATATATTACATCTTTATGTTTTCAGTCATTATTGAGTGGGCATTTTCACTATATATATATATATATATATATATATATATATATATATATATATATATATATATATATATATATATATATATATATATATTAGAAGGATACACGTCCCAGGACGGTTAAAATTAATTCTCCGGACAAAACAGTTGGGCACTACTTTTATGTCCCCTTACAAAGATTAAAATCAATATACAATGACACTAAACCTTATGCCTAGAACTCTTATTCCAATTTTGATCAAAATCCATTTGATGATATTAATTCTAGAAAATGTTTAAAATTTAAGGTAGGGCCGACTCGTTCCCATTAAAGACAAAAAGGACCTGCTTGGTAGTGAAACACGTGTAGGAAGAAACATCTTTAGTTTAATGTATATCGTAAATAAATAATACTTTGAAATTAACAGTCTTTTGTGGTGATGTATAACCGCCTGAACAGAATGCTTCGGTAAACCTTCAATAAATCACACACACACACACACACACACACACACACACACACACACATATATATATATATATATATATATATATATATATATATATATATATACATATATATATATATATATATATATATATATATATATATATATATATATATATATATATATATATATATTAGGCACATGTATAATTGTGGTTGATAAGTATAAATATATAAACAATGAGAGATTGAGAGAAGGTGAGAAGAGATTCACGGTTAGACGTTTAGATACTTGAATTATTTATGTGTTTGTGATAACATCCTATAATTCCAGGATTATTTTTTTCTTAAAAAAAAAGATACGGCTTATATATAGTTGTTTGTCAGTCTATGCAAGCTGTGATAGGAAATCATCGCATCCACAACTGTTATCTCCTTTATCAGTGACCATTCATCGTCCTATTTCCCCGGACAAATATACCGGATCATTTAATTGCTTGTCTTCTATCTATTGCCTTTTTCATCTGTCAATGTAAAAAAACAAAAAACGAAATGCTGGGGAAAAAATGAATTGATAACTGTGTTGAATTTTCCCCAACTATATAAATAAAAGTGAATGCGTGTGTCTGTGTGTTTAGTTGTTTGTTTGTTCATAAATAATTATGATCAAACCAGCACTAGATTAGACCAGCATTCGGCTTGTATGAGGTGTCTCCAAAAGACATTCCCAACAAAAACTCGTCTAGCTACAACCACAGTCAATAATTTCACTTTCTCCCTCTGTTTACCTAAAACTAAGCGGAATTTCCATGAGCAAAGTTTATTTCCTAGAACTGCCCGTCTGTGGAACACAATATCGTGGGGCTGCTTATCAAGCGATCCTCTTAAATAGTCAAATTCAGCCCAGTCTAAACCATCATACCACTCATCATGGCGTTGTCTCACCACCAACCTTACAAACTCTCTAACCTTTATCCTCGAATAGCCTTTGTGCCTTGACAAGCGGTGACTCATTAGTAAAAAAAGAAAAACTAGCTGTACTTCTCCAGCGTTCTCATATTTTCATTTGGTTTTGTTTTATAAATACGATTTTGAGTATAAAATTATAATTATTACAGTATTTTTTGTCACTAAATTATTAATTGAGTCAAATTATTGTAAACCTATAATTAATTTTAAGGTGATTTGACACAAAAGTTCACCACAGCGGCTTGTATCAATTCAGTAATACAACATTTTAATTAGTTGTTTAAAAATCGAAATATTATATCCATTCTTATGATATACAAGTAAATTTAAAAAAATAATATTGAATATTTCTTTTTTATAATCTAATAGTGAACAAATTTAATTGTTTATCTGAAAGCTTACATAGAGATATCAAATAACGCCTATTTTTATTAATATCAGAAGCATCCCTTTTTAACGGTTCAATCTCGAAAAATGTCACTTATCAAATTTGTTCTCTGTGTTTATGGAAGTAGATCTGACTGTGAGAGTAAAAACTACTCCTCCTTTTTTATTTACGAATAATCAAAAACAAAATATCGAACAAGATTAAAAAAGATATAAAAATGTTAAAAATGATATGAAATACAACTTTTCTTTTTTAAGAACACGGAGCAATATTTGCCATACTTGACTTGTGAAACAGAATTAAGTATCTACCTTGTACTAAGAAAGCTATTTAAGTCAAAGAAATAGAGAATCGACTGATTCTATTTTATATATATATATATATATATATATATATATATATATATATATATATGTGAATGCGTGTGTCTGTATATATATATATATATATATATGTTAAAATAATACACGTCCCAGGACGGGTAGAAATAATTCCCCAAACAAGTTTCACACCACTTTTACACTCACTTATAAAGATTAAAATCAAGATATAATACTACTAAACCTAATGTTTGGAATCCTTATTGTAATTTTCATAAAATTCTATTATATGATTTTAATTCTAGAAAATGTCTAAAATTTAAGCTTAGGAGGTCTTAAGAAAAAAATCAAATTCAGGGAATCTTGCTTAATTAGTGTCTAATGACTATGGATCACATTTAATGCATTTAATAAATATTTAAGTTTTTAAATCGGAGATTGTATCCATATTATGAACTCTAAAGACCCTTTAAAACACTCCAAAGAAACTAAAATTTGGGGAATATTTATTAATTGATGTCTAATACCTATTATTAAAATTTCACAAAAATCGAAGGTATATGAATTTTCATGAACCGCTTCTACTCCTTCTTTTCCCCCTTTATATATTTTCACTATTTACTTCAACAGTGCTCAATACATGAGTAGATTTTCCTAACATATATATATATATATATATATATATATATATATATATATATATATATATATATATATATATAATAAAGCAGTATTTTCTCTATTTGATTGACCAGTATAGCTTCATAAACAAGAGTTGCATAAAAATCTTAATATATAAGATACTGCACATGCTATTTCGTGTTGATCAAAAAATATTTTTATTGCCAATCTATTTTTTATTTTGTATATTTAATCCAACCAACAGTTTACATTTTGATTAATAATGTCATTGAAATTGTCGGAGGAGATATCGCTCTGTCAGTCACAAGTCTTCTAACCACCACTCAAATCACTTAGTTCGAATATTTTGTATGATAAATAATTTTCACTTTGCCACTTGTAAACGTTTTGAATGGTCAAATATGTAATAATTATTCACATTTTTTTACATCGGCTTATTATCAAATAGACACTACAAAATATATATTCATAAAAAACAATAAGGATTTCCTTTCGCTTATGAGCACACATACATTTCATTGACTTTTAAGTATTGAAACAATGGACATTTTCTGAGTCTGTTTACGTTCACCTTTATTAAACTCTTCATTTATTTGAGCATTGAAAGTTTATATTTTTAGAAAACACAAACACTGGATTATGCTAATTAATTTGGCTTACAATATTATATAACTACAATTTCTTCAAATAAAAATTATATCGTCTTAGATTTCTCTCTCATAGACATATTCATAGAATATTATAACTACCAAAAAAATAAACGATTATACAAACTCAACTTTGACTTTAATTAAACCCTTATTTTATTTTGAACTTAATAGTTTATACTTTTAGGATAAACAAAATTCAACCGTTGGCAACCAGGATGATGATAGGCTTACCTACAAAGAGTGGCTCCAAAGACCAAATCTAATCTCACGTGAACAACGAAGGATGCAAAGAGACTTGATTCTTGATTCAATGGGAATGTAAATCTACCCTTTGAGGAGTTTTTCACCCCACCGTCAAGTCGTGGTCTCCGCGGGCACTCGCAAAAGATGTACCACCGTCGCTTTCAGCTCAATAGAAGAAAAGCAGCATTCTTTATCCGTGTTTTTTCTCCGTGGAACAACCTGTCAGAGGAGGTTTTGACAATGACTACCATATCCAGGTTTAAAGCAGCCTCGGACAAACATTCAGACTCTATGTAGGTATAAATAGCTTCCACCTGTTTCTTTGCATGGCTTGTTGCACTTTACTATTTTTTTGCCAAATAAATTTGATTTGATTTGAAATACTGGATCATCGTAATTATAGTCGCTTAACTTAATAAATACTAACTTCACACATCAAATACACACTACATATAGTCGGTTACAATTTTATATAACTACACCAATACGTAAAAGTTTGATTACTTTTTGCTTCTTTCTTTTTCTTTTCTCGGCTTCTTCATTGTTATGTTTATCCAGTGGAAGCATAATGTTAACACATGACCATTAACGAAAATGTAACATCATATGGGATTCAGAGGTGGGAGCATGTGTTTCTTGGGTTCCTCATTTTTTCGGGAAACGCCGGGCAACTAGTCTCGCTAGTATTTTACAAAAATGCAGACTCGAACGAACATTATCTGTCATTTTAATTGACAACATAAAATACTTTGATCTTTGACCTTTGTAGAAATTTGTCAATACTCATATTCTCACATATACATACAATTTCTTGCACACAGTCATGTTTTTACAGCTTATTCTCATTGACAAACCGGTTCTTGTCATACCACCAATGGTTTTGTTGTTTTGTTTTACGGCATATCAACCCTTTTCGAGTTATTTAATGTCGAATCCGATCATTTTGGGCAAAAAATGTATGCTTCAAGTTCTTTATGTGTTTAAGTATTTATTCATAGTGTTTAGTTTGGTTGTTTTTTAGAGGAAAAATGTTTTTGTTTTTGGACTTGCAGAGCATGATTGAGTTTTGCAAAGGAAAAGAAAAAAACCATAACATTAATATTTGGTGCATTTTTGGTCAGGAAGTCGGTATCTTCAGACAGCCTGATCTGGTAGCATCAGTCAGATCACCAAAGTTAAGCAACGTTGAGCCTAGGCAGGACTTAGATAGATGGGCATTTAGGAATACCAGGTGCTGTAAGCAAACACTCAATCAAGGTCTATAATTAAGTACCAAAGATTGTTGAGAAGTATACCCGGCAGCAGACTAGCATCCTGTCCCATGGATGGTTCAGGCCATCTGTTCAACTTAATACTAGAAGACCGGGTATAAGCACATGATCTAAGTGTCTTTCAGGCTGAGAAAGGAACTTTTTTAAGCACAACCAGACAGAGAAATAGAGAGACTGTAGCAGTGATAAATATTGATATCTATTTCCTCTGGCGGAGAGCAACCTTAATGAGGCTGTTTTGCTTACCCGATAGAGCATTGTCATTTCTACTGGACCTTTTAAGGACTCCATTTTGAGATATTTCGGGTTCGCAGAGCGGCCAGAGAGCTTCCAGACATCCACAAAGAAAGACGTATACACTCTCTCTTCCCACCTGTCGACTAGACACTCCGAGCACGTCTATCATCACTTGAAGATATACCTCCTAAGAAAGAGCTATTGACAGCAGACACATACTAACGTTATTAAATTCCTTTCAACTAACAGACAAATTCACAATTCTGGAAACATACACGCAAATGTGTCTGCAATATAAAATCAATATATTTATATAAATAGTTTGTTTATAGAGAAGCCTTATTTTTCCTTTCTTTAGAAATTAATACCATCAGAAAACGTATGGGTAACTGTAGCCGTGGAATGTTTATACAATAACTGTTGCTTGTATAGCAGCATAGCTTCCAACAAAGCCTTCATCAAATGATGACTCTGGGTTCAGGCATGGTTTCGTGGCCAAAGTATTATTACCACTAACTTAGAGTGCCCCAAAACTATGTTATGATACTACCAGAGTTTGTTGGATTTTCGTCACTCTGTTGGATTGCCATATCCATGCTGATGCCGATAGAGCCTTGTCTTGTATTTTTTTATGTATTTTTTCTTGTCTGATGGAGAAAGATCAAGATTATTCAAGAACGTGGAGGCATCCGACTTCGATAGGATATACTATGGTTTTCCAGCCATTTCTTACACATTGTTCTTGTAGATCTTCATATCTTTCCAACTTGCATTAGTTTGCCCAGTCAAAATAATAAATATTGATATCTATTTTCTTTGACAGAGAGCAACCCTAATGAGGCTGTTTGGTCACATGATGACTAATCAAATTATATAGCATAGTAATTTCTAACAGAACTTTTAAGTACTTCATCCAGAGACCTTTAGAGGTTTGCAGAGCATCAGCAATTTGCCCAAAGTTATAAAGATCAGACAGCACAACATTTTCTTTGGTTTGTTTCAGTAGTTTTGTGGCATGTAGATCTTTTTAATGTCGAATCCAGCAAGTTTGGTATATATATATATATATATATATAGCAGTGATAAATATTGGTATCTATTCCCTCTTTCACCACATGGCTATCATCATTTTAAGATATACAGCTCCCAAGAAAGAACTATTTGCAGCCGACACATGCCGACTTCATTTAATTCCTTTCTACTAAAGGACAAATTCACAGTTCTAACTTCTGGCAAAATACACTCAACTGTGTCTGCAATGTAAAATTAATATATTTATATAATTTTTTTCTTTATAGAAAAGCTTCGTTTTTCGTTTATTCATTTAGCAATCCTTTTCTACAAATTATTATAGGAGAGGGTCTTGTGATTCACACGAAGATTCGCTCTTGTAAGACGACATGCAAGATCCATTACCTTTCTTTCTATTCACCGAGGGACGGTCTTCTATGAATGAAAGAACTTTAGCAAATGGCCTGACTGATCAAAGAAAGCGTCTGCAAGGACCTTGCTATCTGTTTATGTGGAAAGTCCACAGCTTGTCTCACTTGCCTCGTTTTGCAATGTACAATATGTTTGCATAAGAAGAGCCCTGCCCTCTTTTTTCCAAGTATCACTGAAGATAACTTGCATCCTGACCCTTGCCCTGCCCTCAACCAAGGGAGGTCATCACACAAAACAATTTAATTGCTTTCTCTTTATCAGCTTCCCTGACTGTCAATATTGAAAGGAAGGACAACAACTAAAAAAATAAAAAAAGGTCTCCATGGTGTATTTCACTTTGACAGTTTATCTTCACTCCTAAATCCCATGGGGAGAGGTAGTGGGAAGAGCAAAAAAAAAAAAATTCTCTCACACCAGAAAAAAAAATCAATATAAATGTGTGTATATATATTTATCCTGGACGGAAATATGTCAATCCTATCTTTTTTATTATTTTTTTTATCTGAATCGATATTTTTTGTTTTGCTGTGTTTTTAGTGTTTTGGAGATGTGTCTTTCTTTCTTTTATGTATTTTACTCTTAATTTCTAAAAGAATAAACCTATTGTATAAAAGGTCAAAATAAGAATAATAAAAATCCAGGAATATCCACAAAGAGAAGAAATAAAAAAATAATAATTTATCAATCATTCTCTTTACAGACGATCCATTAATATTCAACTCTGACAATAATCCTTTTTCATACATTTCCAAAATTGACTCTTTCTTTGGGAGATTTAACTATTAATCGAATCACCAGAGAAAATTCTATACAGTATAATCTATTTTGGGTAGCAATTCTTATACATTTTTAAATAAGAATGTATTTTTATAGGAATTCTTATACATTTTTAAATAAGAATGTATTTTTATAGGAATTCTTATACATTTTTAAATAAGAATGTATTTTTATAGGCATTCTTATACATTTTTTTATAAGAATGTATTTTTTATAGCAATTCTTATACAGTTTTAAATTAAAATGTATTTTTATAGAAATTCTTATACATTTTTTTATAAAAATGTATTTTTATAGGAATTCTTATACATTTGTTTATAAGAATGTATTTTTATAGGAATTCTTATATATTTTTATAAAAATCTTTTTATATGCATTCTTATATACTTTTAATAAAAATGTTTTATATGCATTCTTATATATTTTTAATTGCAATGTATTTTTGTAGAAATTCTTATACATATTTTATAAAAATGTATTTTTATAGGAATTCTTATATATTTTTAATAAGAATGTATTTTTATAGGAATTCTTATATATTTTAATAAGAATGTATTTTTATAGGAATTCTTATATATTTTTAATAAAAAAATTTTTAATATGAATTCTTACATATTTTCTATAATAATAATATAATTTTCAAGACTTCTGATAAAATTTAAAGAAGAATATATTTCATGAAATTCTTATATGTTCAAATAAGAATCGATTTTTACAGGTATTGTTTTATACTTTTAATAGGAATATATTTTTGTAAAAATTTTAAAAATGTTTTTATATATTATTTTACTTAATATAAGTAAATCTTATTTTCATTTGTACTGTGTAGTTGAGTGTCATACTTTAAAAAAATAAGAGTTAAACATGACACTTCTGCTACTTCCATTTACAATAAAATAAAATCAATAATAAAAAATTTGTAGACATCAACCAAAAATGTTATTATTTTTGTAATTTGTGTCTGACTGTTTTTATGTAAATAGATTTAAATAAAATTATTTCCCTACCCCCCCTCTCTCTCTCTCTCTCTATATATATATATATATATATATATATATATATACTACCATTCTCTCTCTCTCTCTCTCTCTCTCTCTATATATATATATATATATATATATATATATATATATATATATATATATATATATAGAGAGAGAGAGAGAGAGAGAGAGAGAGAGAGAATGGTAGTTTGCTTGAAGCATTGCTGGGTATAGTAGTAGTATGTTTTTAAAAGGCTGTGGGCAATGCAAATTCCGGGTAAGATGTAAGTTGGAAGGAACATCACTCTTGCTGTAATGTAAGATTTTAAGAAAAAATAAATAGTAAGTCATATTTTGTATTCGATTTATTATTTTTGTTCCTTCCAACTTACATCTTACCGGGAATTTGCATTGCCCACAGCCTTTTAAAAACATACTACTAATATATATATATATATATATATATATATATATATATATATATATATATATATATATATAAATTGTGCGGATATTTACATACCCATGTTAACATCAAAACGCTTAATTTTAAGTTAATGGTCCAGTGTATGTATCAGAAATATGTCTTAAATACTATTCTTAAAACACTTAAACAGTAATCATTGTACATTTCATTTGCGATACATTTTCAAAACTTGTTTTTCATAAATAGATGTCCTTTTATTACTAACGGGATCTGTGTCCAAACATTGCCTGGGAAAAGCAAGGAAACCAAGTAAATTGACAGAATGGACCAGAAAGATGTTTCCGCCCAATTTGCTAAGCCTTTATTCATGGCATAAAAATATTTGTAAAAAATTAGGTGGGTGGGGGGGGGTGTACTTACTGACTTATTTGTTTAGCCGTTGTGTGTGGGGGGGACTTTGGTTTTAAATTATAAAATGGCTGATTGTGTACCGAAATACATTATGGTGGAACTTAATTTTGTAATGGAATTATATGTGGAAGGATGTTACTCACTGACATGTTTGCTTAGTCACGGTTGGTATCGTGGGAGGGTGGTGGGGCTTTGTTTTTAATTTACAATGTAAAACTGGATCGCAGCCACCAGAAGTAAATTGAATTGAATATACTAAAAAGACACTTCTCACCCAAAATGCTAATTTTATATCCACAGTATAAGAAATATGCGTTAATAGAACTGTGTGTAATAATAAATTGAATCAGAAAACAACAAGAACGAGTAGTGAATTAATGAGATACTATTTTGCAAAGCAATATGCAAATTAGTTAACCATAGTATGTCGCTCACATACAAGTGATCAGCATATTAGAAAGCTGTTGTTCTTCTATTTTGAATATGAATTTGACATTTTAATCTCACTGTCAGTGTGATAAATGGCCAAACTTTATATAGATATCATTGTGCTCTGTATAAGCAATAGTTTTACATATATTAGAAAGTAGTTGAACGAAAAAATAATTATTGGTTTTCGTTCAATTTAGGGATGATTTTTTAGTTTAGATTTTGGATCAATTTTTTAAATGTAGTTAAAGTTTCTTTTGTGTACAGTTATACAAATCTGCATTTTAGAAAAATAAATTTATTTTATAAAATAAAGAATTTTGAACATAATTTGAAGAATTTATACAATAAAAACGTCCTCACAATATGGCATGTTTGTTTTTATCATTCTTTTTAATTTCGTTTTAAATTTAATTTTATTTAAAAGAGTAATATATTTTTATACATTTGGAATATGGTATAGTCCAAAATATGTACAAAGACGCTCTTAACAAGATTTAAAGTTAAAATACTTAATACCACAGAACCCTTCCACCTTTTACTGTTTGTCTCTATTTATATAAAGTTTAGTATGTGTATATGTTTGTATATTTCTATGTACAGGATTCACTCCTAAACTAATTAACCTATCATTATGAATTTTGGAACACAGCTGCTAGGCGTGAAGAGTCCAAATGTGGGCAATATTTAGTTTAATTTAGTTTTATGCCAAGGGGGCAAAGACGGGGTGGAAGCCCTTCGTGAAAATTCAGATATGTAGCTCCGATTTTTGTGAAATGTTAACAATAGGTATTAGACATCAATTAATAAATATTCCCCAAATTCCAGTTTCTTTGGGGTATTTTAAAGGGTTTTTAGGGGAGGGGCATAATATGGGCACAACGTCCCATTTTAAATTCAAATATATCAGATTTTCATTGAATTTGATTCATAGTCATTAAACACCAATTATGCAATATTCCATGAATTTAAATTTCTTCTTAAGACCCCTTAAGCTTAAGACTTAAATTTTAGAAATTTTCTAGAATCAAAATCATTTAATAGATTTTGATCAAAATTGGAATAGGGATTCTAGACAATGGGATTTAGTAGCATTATATCTCGATTTTAATCATTGTAAGGTGGCATAAAAGCGGTGCAAAACTGTTCTATTCGAAAGAATTAAGTTTACCTGTACCGGTATTGTTGTAGTTTATGTATAAATATGTATTTACCTTCTGTTTGTATGTTTTTTATTCGTTTTTTTTTTCTTTAATTAAATGGAAAAATATTTTATTTACACCGATCCCTCTTCCTTCCTTTAAATTTATTATTACTTACTTTTCTTTTTTTTTTTCACTTCTATGAAATATTATAGATTTAACAACAAATTTTTAGATTACTCAATTTGTAAACAGGAAACGGTTTAAAATCCTCCTCTTCTTTCTCCTCCTCCTTCAAATTGTTATTCAAAGACCAAGAAGTTTGAGAAATCGACTCTGGAACTTCTTAGTCTTGTTTCCTAATCAAATCTTTCTTGGAGTTCATACATTAGATCCATTGCTCTTTCTGCTTCTCGTAAAGTCGGTTCTCTCTATCACTCCAAACACTTTCTATCACCTGAGGCTATTCTCTATCTCTACAAATCTACTATCAGACTATGTATGGAGTACTGTTGTTATATTTGGGCTAATGAATCTCTGTCTCATTTGAGGGTTCTTGATAAGATGCAGAAACTTATCTGTAAACTAATTGGGTCCACCCTTTCTTCTTCTCTGCACTCTCTCTCTCTCTCACAGACGTGATATTGCTAGTCTCAGTCTTTTCTATAAATACTATTTTGTATACGTTCTTCAGAATGGTCTGATCTATCTCCTGCTTCCTTTGTTCCAGCTCATTTGACTCGTTGGTCTAGTGATCTCCACCAATTCGCTGTTTTGATACCTCATTGTAATACAACTTCCTATTCCAGTAGCTTCTTTCCAAGAACTGCAGGCTTATGGAACTCTCTTCCTGTTGATTGTTTTTCTCCTATCTATATCCTTGGTCTTTTCAAGACTAAGGCCAATAGGCATCTCCTGTCTTTGCGATAATCATCTTTCGTTCATGTTAGCTCCTTACATCAAGTGGCTTCATGCCTTATCTGGAGCGATTTCCATAAAAGAAAAAAGATTTACAAACCACAAAACACAAATGAAAATGGTCAAATACTGAAAAGCTATACTTTTCTAAAATTATATCAAACTAAGATTAGAAGCTGCCCGGGTATGAGGTCATTGTTTGCGAGTATTTGTAAAAGTCTAGAAAATCACAAAAGAAAAATGAACTAGATAAAAGGGATAGAAAAATGGGATACGTGTGAGAGTGGGAGGAAATATGTGCAGAATGGAGGCAGAGAAAATGAAAGGCGGTATATTTTTTTAATTTACCTGGTTACAAAAAAATAAATTCTGGAAACTGGCCATAGAATTTACATTTAAAAATTAAATCAACTAGTTCTTTTCTTTCAAAGATATCCTACTCATAAGAATATATATATATATATATATATATATATATATATATATATATATATATATATATATATATATATAAATTAAATTAAATTGTTTATACATATTATTAAAAGAAAATCAAAAATATTTAAATTGTTAAATTTTCTTTATTGGCACATATAGTAGACGTTTCGGTGTGTGTATGTATATATATATATATATATATATATATATATATAAATTCACAAAATTAACATATCTATGTTTAGCCAACTTTGTATACAATCAATTCCAAGTTAAATTTTAGTTATCCTTTAGGTGTTTTATTTTCTGTTTTATTTCATTTTATTTTATTTAATGTTTTCCATTTCCATCAATAAATACCAGAGACCGTATGTCTGAGTGGAACGAAATGTTTCTTGCCGAAAATTGAATTTAAGGCATTTTCCATTTACTGTCCAACTCAAATTCAACGTAAATATTAAAAAGAAGAAAAAAAATGATATCAACTCGACAAAGATTGAGACACTTCAGCTCTTTCCCATCATTTGTTGAAAGAACCATTTTGTCGCCATGAGTTATTTTATATAAACTCTCTCTATTATTTTCCCTTCGAATTAAATGAAGACAACATTTCCTTTCTCATTTGTTTGTGTTTTTTTTGTTTTGTTTTTTGCATGTTACAAACAATATGGCTGCCAGGTCAAGAATTATTTATTATGTACACGATGGTGAACTAAACTCTCTTGATACATGGCACAGATGACCTATAATAATAAAAAAAGATACGGAATAATGGAAAGGAATGGAATTTTACTCAGTAAAATAAAGAAATAAAGCTTTGCTCAACATGGCAAAAGGTTGTGAGGAACATAAATGATACTATATTTATTTATCTCCAAATTTAAAAATGGAATGGAATTTTGCTCATTAAATAGTACATCTATTTATCTTCAAATTCAAAAGATTTAACTTCAAATTAAAAAAGATAAACTTTAAATTAAGCAAGCTTATCACCACATTAAAAAAGCTAAAACCAAAAATTATGAAGTTGAATTTTAAATTTAAAAAAGGTCAACTTCAACCTAATATTAAAAAAAAGATTAACAGGAAATTAAAATTAGTCAACTTCAAATTTCAAAAGAAAAATGAAACTAAAATTTAAAAAGCTCAACCTAAAAATTTGTAAAGCTGAACTTCGAATTAAAACACTCAATCTGAAATTTTAAAAAGCCCAACTTTAAGTTAAAAGAAAACTTAACTTAAATTATTATGTATTGCTAACATTAAGAAAGCTCAACTTCAAATTTAAGTAAGTTCAACTTCAAGTTAAGAAACTCATCTTAAATTAATAAAGCTTAAACTAAAATTAAGAAAGTTCAACTTCAAATTTCAAAAAATTTAACCTAAAAGTAAAAATGATCCCACTCCAAATTAAAAGAGCTAAATATATAACAGCTTAATTTACAATAACACTTTGGTTATTATTGTGCATACAAAAAACTTTAAATAAATAGTATAAAAAGGAAAATAGTAAACAAAATGTAAAAACCGAAATAAAAATGGAAGTAAAAAATACTCCCGAGCAATGCCAGGTAGGTACAGAATTTATTATTGCTGTAAGCAATTATTAGCTATAGCTGACTATTTTACATGATTCATTCAGAAGTATTCGTTCTAAATGTTGTAAATAATTCGTTTTTATGCTTTTTGTAAACAGTTCATTCTTGATGACTATTCCAAATGACTATTGTAACCAATTCACTGTATATGCTATACTGTAAGATGTCCCTTGTCTGTAATGGATGTATTTGGTATATTTTCGCCCTTGCTGTTATAGGAGCATTTTTGGAGGCCAGTAACAACTGTGAGGCTCCCCTTCCTCTGAGGAGGCTTTAAGTGTATACATAGTTTGCTTAATAGTTAATCTAGGGCTTCATAAAAGCGTATTTCTAATTCGTGAATCTTTTCATGAATTTTACTTTGATCCACTCTTTCATTTCTTCTGTCTATTCCTCTTATTTCCAGTCCAGCTGTATTATTAGACAAACTTCTGAGCTTGTCACACTTGTAGACGGCACATGAAAAATAATTATGATCGCTCTACTCATAGAAAAGCGTATTGGAAATAGGAGTGGGTGTTTGGCTAAATGTCATGAAAGGGCACGGGAAGAATTTTTCAAAAATGAAGACAGGAAAACCGTAAATGGCAGACGGCAAAAATGCTAGCGCCATCTGCGCTGGCAGGACTATAGCAAGATGTCCACTGTCTATAGAGTGGGCACAGGCGTTAAAGCGACCAATATCAATTCCCAAGCAACATCAATCTTTGATAACTAGCTTTGAAACCGTACAAGTAACCTTGCCATTTGCTAAAATGTATCCATATGAACTTCAAGACCCCCTCCTCCATTAACACTCGAAGTTCTATGGCATCAAACAAGGGAAACCTGATTTTATGTTGACATTCTATATATTGAGGTGTATCAAAAGTGTTTTCTCTTTTCTTTTTCTTTTTCTTTTTTCACTGAATTGTCTGTTATGGAGGTTGGCGCGGTTATATAAAATTGAGCATACAATAAAATTCGATACTATTTGTAAATGCCTAAAGGTAATATTCTAGTCTTTTATTCACCTAAGCTTAAAGACAGGACCAGATTAAAACTTTGAAATGATTGAGGCCTTATAGACGTGTAATCTAAATGGATAAATGTGAAAGTTTTTTTCGCCGATCTTAACAATATTATGTAGAATAACATCTAAGATGAGAACAGTAGTTCGAATAATCAAAATAATACATATACATATGGGTTCATTCAAGCAAGAGTTTTCCTATCAACTGGATAGAAGTTATGGCCCTTACGTCAGTGAGTGTCAATTTGATTCTACATATGTCATTTGGCTAAGATCAAAGTGTAGTATCTGTTCCGATGGATACTGCACGCCTGTTCTGTGCAGTTCTAGGAGGTCCACCCTCCCAGGCTTCGCCTCCCTTCTTTGGGGAGGAGTAAGTTTATTGCTTACTGTCTGAGGCGCCCCTACCGGGGAATGCCGACGGGGCTGCCCAGGCAATTTTTAAATGGCCAGAGCGCTCACCTCTCGAGCGCTGGCTTTTAACCCCACTTGCTCGACCCGATCTTGGGTCACATCTTACTTGTGGGAGTAAGATAAAACTGGCCTTGTGCCTAACTCCGCGAGGAGTAAATAAACATATTGAAATAGTGGTTCTGTTAAGATACCAAAGTTAAGCAACGTTGAGACTGGTCATTATTAGAATACTAGGTGCCATAAATTAAGAAGTGTAATGTCATTTTCTATGGTACTCTTAGCAAAAGTATGAATCTATAACTACTTTTTCTAGCTATAAGCAAAATTGTAGGGTAAACTAGACCCACAAGCCTTGATAAGGCAACTATTCTAAGAGAAGGAAAACTTTGAGATAACACCAGTTAAAGAGAGAAGGGTGATTAGAGATTGTGCAACACTTGCTTCACTATAAACTCATCATTGTACAAACACTCTTTCATATGGCAAGCATGGTGTTTTGAAGCAGGAAGAGGCCTCTCAATCAACCAATCACTCATGTCTAATAAAAACTTGCATAATTACCTTGTGCAAGAAAGCATACCACAAAAAAGGAATTTACATTAAAGCCAGGTACACAAAGAGACATAAAAATGTTATATATACTCTCACTGATGTATGCATGAAATCCTTTATGCACACAGGTTTATCTTGTCACGTCGTCACCACCACCATCACCATCGTTGTGAGCCCAGGTTGCTTTTTCATCTGTTGATACAAAACCACATTGAAACTTTTGTTTAGTTTATAAACGGTTTATTCAAAAGGACAGAAACAGAAACTTTGCATGTGAGAGAGAGAGAGAGAGAGAGAGATTTCAATACATCAGCCGCCCGACACGTGTTAGGACAGCACGCAAAAACACATCTTTCCTCATTCAAGTCTCGTCGGCCAAGAAAAAGAAAGAGAGCCTCGTCCGGAAGTCGCGTGGCACTCTCATTTTCCGCCAGATGTGACCTCTGAACTTTAAGGCCCATCCACTGAAAACGTGGCTCCCATTATTTTAAAAAAAAACACATACACGACAGCTTTAAGTTCACTGGCGACAGAAGAAGCAGGTCCACATACACACACATACACACGATGCTTGTCAACATACACAAAGAAGAGTCACATAGCAGTCGTTCAACTAAAGTATCAATGAACTAACAAAGGAAAATTGTTCCGTGCGGCTCAACAAAAATCGTCAGAAAATGTTTTTACAATCAAAAACAAATTCTTTGTATGTTTTCTTTTTGTGTCTTTTGTGAATTAACAACGAACTACAACAGCAACAAATAATGCAATCGTTTGTTATTCATCACTGGTATTATTTTAATATAATACATTCTGTAAAGAAGGTAGTCTCCCTCTACTGGGCTAGAAAACTTATCCCACCTGCTAGTATCCTATATCTCTACAAAGCCACCATTCGTCCATGTATGGAGTATTGTTGTCACATCTGGGCTGGTGCACCAACCAGTAGTCTCTCCCTTTAAGACAGGGTCCATAAAAGACCCTCTAATCTAATAGGACACATACTGTCTACCAAGCTACAGCCCCTGTCCCATCACTGCAACGTTGCATCCCTGTGCTTGTTTTACTAAATACTTCAATAAAATGTGCTTCGACAAACTTGCTACACTTGTGCCCCCTCAACGTAAATACCCCCCCCCCCGACCAACCTGACAATCAGCAAAATCTCACCCCCTTAACTGTAGAGGTCCCCAGATACTGGAAAGCTTTCTACACCAATAGCTTTTTTCTTTGAACCACTTACCTTTGGAATTCCCTCCGTGCTCCCTGTTCTCCCGACTGTACCAACATGCAGAAATTTAAATGTAATGTAAACAAACATCTCGCTGCACAAGTCCTCACTCAGGATGCCCCTATATATTTGGCCTCTAATTCACAATAGCCCCTTATGTCTCAGTGGCAGTGTGCTTGTGAATCTTATATAAATAGAGATTTTGTACGTCTATCCGTCAGTCACATTTTTTAAACGTGATAAACACATTGCGGAATTTGTCTCATTTCAAAATATTAGAGATCTTAACTACTTTTAGAAATGCAGAATATTGCATTAATAGTAAATAATAAATTCCCAACAAATAAATCGTACGCCATGACCGGAAATAAAAACCGAACACTTGAGATATTCAGTCTGATGTTCTACCAACTTAGCTATTCGCACTTTCTTATAAATAGAGCTTAAAACATTACCGTAACAAAATAATTATAGCTTTGGCACGACATCATAGATTTATTATTTACGTCATGCTTCAAAACATGAATTCGAACATAAGCGATAATAAAAACTAAACAAATGAATGGGTAAACATTATTAATAGCGTTGGAAATTATTTTAATAGTCTAAAACAATTTATTTTGCTTTAATTACATATTCGCGTGAAAAACAATGTAATATTTAATATACACTAGAATTTGAGTTCGTAGGTCCCATAATTATAGTATGGGCAAGGCCAGGTAGTCCTGCGAGTATAATATGTAAAATTACATAAAAGGATATGTTTAGGATTTGTTGGTAACTCCTACAAAATTAATTTTATTTTCAACTTTGATTCTAAACTTTGACAAACTCGAAAGTGAAATAGATTAATCTTCACTCTTTCTTTTCTTTACTTTCCTTTGTTTTTTCCTTTATAAAGCAACATGGAAAGGTATATATATATATATATATATATATATATATATATATATATATATATATATATATATATACTAGAAGAATACCAGTCTAAAGAGGGCTAAAATTAAATCCCTGAACAGAACACTTTTTTTTTATGTACCACTTTTATGTCCTGTGAGGAAGATTAAAATCAAGATATAATGATACTAAACCTTATGTCTAGAATCCTTATTCCAATTTTGATCAAAATCCATTGCATTGTTTTGATTCTAGAAAATGTCTAAAATCTAAGATTTAAGCTTAAGGGGTCTTAAGAAGAAATTGAAATTCAAGGAATTCTGTTTAATTGTTGTCTAATGACTATGGATCAAATTTAATGCAAATCTGAAATATTTGAATTTTCGAATGGATGGTTGTGTCCATATTATTCTACCTTAAAACTCTTTAAAATACCCCAAAGAAACTAAAGTTTGAGGAATATTTATTAATTGATGTCTAATAAAAATTTCACAAAAATCGGAGCCATCTAAATTTTCACAAAGGGTTTCCACCCTCTTTTTACCTCCTTTGCATAAAATTTAATCAAACTAAATATAGCCCACATTAGGACCCCGTTTATATCTAGCAACTGTATTCCAAAATTTATAATGATCGGTTGTTTAGTTTAGGACTTAATCTTGTAGATAAAAAATATATAAACATATACACATACCTAACTTGATATAAATAGAGATAACAACTGATTACAAATACGTCTTAGACGAGTCAATATATTGGCAGAGTACTCCTACATAAATAAAATTGCAGCATTTTGTTTTTTGGTGGTTTTATGTTAGGTTGGGTCTACTCTACAACATACTAGAAGTTGGACAAGATCGGGGTATGGGAAAGTGTCAAATTTCAAATATGACTTGTTTTAGTTCACAAGTCATTTTCCATTTACATGTGAAGCACTAACTAGGTCAGTTTTCATGATAAATCAATAAATCTTGGATTTTTACTTGTTTTCAGGGTCAATCTTTCACATGAAAAGGGTTACCAGTGATGCCAAATAAACTCTTATATAATATCTAAGGGTAGCCGACCCCTAAACTCCCCATTACATCCACATTGGTACCCGTACCTCTAAACCCCTTATTGCACTCACGCAGGTTCACAAACAGGTATATGGATGATTATTTTTTATATGGGTACCAGTGGTGAATTATTACTTTCTTCAATTAATCGGGCTCCTTACCTTCGTATATAAATGAAATTGTTTTATAGGGTATAGGATTCCTGAGAAAACAACTGAAAAACTCAGAGAGACCACGTTTTACCCCATCAAAAACTGCCCTCACAAACAATTCACTAACTCCATACTAATCACCATATACTAATACACATATATTTTCGTATATTTTCGTATATTTTCAGGGTCAAACATGTGAGAACTTGTCCTTTATGCGAACGGGATTTGGACTGTGATGAGACCGTGGTACTTCGAGAAAAGGGTGCTGCAGATGTCAACCATGCAAGTATTGAAAGAGGTGTCAAAGTCATTGTTGAAGCCGGAACTAGTGTTCACATAAACAAAAAGGACATTGGTTTAGCCTAAAAAAGGATGATTCTGCTCGACCAGTAAAAAGGGGCGCTTGTGTATGACATTAAAACACATTACTTTTTCTGTGGATCTGATACTACGAAAAAAGACTATAAACGAAAAAGTGAGGGAAAGATTTGTTATGTGAAGACTTATGCATTTGCTTAAACTCTCCTGGTTCATTGCAAAACAAAAGAGGATGAGTGGGCCACAGCTGTTCAAAGTCGGATCGAATATTTTGGGGGCAATCTTCATGTTGCAGACTGGGTGTACTACCAGTCATGTAACCTCAACTTCCATACAATGCAGAGCATTCCAAATCGAATTAAGTATTGGGAACTGCGTCTCAGTGCCGTCTTTGCTTGCCTGCCAATATTCGCAGCCACTGGTCATCCAAATTATCTGAAGTCGGTTCGTCTATATCTCCAGAAGATGCGAACCCTGAAGTACATCAACAGTTCCAGTTTGGGTTTCACGTAATCAGACGCAGTAGCCAATACTGGGCTAGTCTTAGCTCTGATCTTGTCATCGAGCAAACACTAATGCACTCACTCAAAAGCTATGGTGGGCTCACACAGGGTAGTGGGTGTCCGAGCACCAGAGAACTGTTTGGGCCATGTTGTCCACTATGTCATCAGCTTACAACGTTGCCATGCAATAACTTACCGCACAAAGTTACACAACAAGTGAACAACATAAGGAGTTGTCTGTCTCTCGGGTGAGAAGAGATGAAACACACCTCGGGAAAGTTGCAGAGCAACTAGACAGCTTTAAGCCGTTTTCAGGCGATAAATCACTACGCAATATTATCACAGGGATTACTGCTAACGAGGATGTCAATGTTCAGGGCATTTTCGAAATCGGAAAAGACATTGTACAGAAGATAGATAGACAATCAGTTTTCTTCTACCCTCACAAACTGAGTTTGAAGGCAAATACTCTAGCATCGAACAAGAATGTCAAAGTTGCTGCAGATCGTAGCATTGACCCAGTACTTTTATTCCAGAGTTTTCTCGTGGTCTCACAAATGGGTGATCTAAGGCTGGATGATCTCATGTCCTATGAACTCTGTCTCTACCCGATGTCTTTGTTTGAAGGAAAGCACATCTTACCTCAAGTAGACAAACCACAGCTGGCAGCAGCTCTCAGAAATTATGTTGAAATAAAATTGGACAGTGCTGTGAAACAAACCATTCCAGTCACAGAGCACAATGTACTAGACGGAGGATTTCTTCTTCACCGTTTTAAATGGAAGGAGGGGAGTACCTACAGCTCGATTGCAAATGATTATGCCTCATTTACTGTTGAATACTATGGGAAGGCAACTGTCGTGTTTGATGGTTATGAAGTTTGACTGTAAAGAACTGTACTCATCAGCGGCGAAGTCATAAGCTGAATGCAAGAAAGGTGAACATTACCGAGATAACAAAATTTGCTGGGAAAAAGGAAGACTTCTTTTCAAATGTGGCAAACAAGCAGGCGCTGATCAAGACGATCATGGAACGAATGTGTCAGAAAGGCTGTGACGTTATTCAAGCGGAAGAAGATGCTGATGTTGAGATTGCAAAGGCAGCCATCAATATGTCTGCTTTCAAATCAACCACCCTCATTGGAGAAGACACAAACCTTCTCTTGCTGTTCCGTGCATATGTTTCTAAATGTACTGCATTTTATTTTTGCTCTGACAAATTTAAAGTTTACTTTCACTTCTTAAAAAATCCTGTTAGAAATAAATAACTAATAAAAAAAAACCGTGCTTGATTTTCTTTTCTTATTTGAGGTTAATTCCTATTTCAGTCACATAAATTATTTAGAGTGAAATAGGTTTCGGTATTACTTATAAACAACTTATATTTTTTAAAATTCAAACCATGTTTTGATAATAAAAAACAACAACTTAGGGGTTTAAATGTTTTATTTGTTATGCCAAGTTTCACTGTACACGTGAAACGGCGAAATAACAATTAGATCGGAAAAATATAGTCGCCATCTAAGTAAGTCGAGAAAGAGGTCAGCTAAGGAAGAAGTATAATTCAAGTTTATAAACATGTTTTTTTTTAACTAGAAAATTATGAAAGGAACTTATTGTTCTTCCTTGGTTAGCATATTTCTATTTGTTAATAAAGATAGCGACTATATTTTTCAGCCCAATTTTCATTTCAAACTTGCCATTGTTTTTAATGTCATCTAAATGAATAATATGCGAAAGATTTCTCCACCTAACCTAATTTTATTAACATTAAAATGGTGTATGCTTATTTAATTCTGTATAGTATATTTTCATTCGTTATACATTTCTCCCAGGCATCACCTCCTCTTTTTTTAGGGGGGCAGTATAGTATACGTTCGTTCCTTACGATACCATTCTCTCAGAATTACTTTCTCCTTTTGTGTGTATGGGGGGGGTAGTGTACTCTCTATTCTGTTGTCATGATATCATGCCCCCAGGCATTAACTCCTACTTTTGGGGGTAGGGGGGTGCGTTCGTCATAATATCATACTCTAAGACATTACTTATTCTCTGGGGTCACTGCATATTGTTCGTTCATCATGATATCATACTCTCAGAATAAAGAACCCCTCTCTTCTAAGCTTTTTAATTTACAAAAGCTTTATAAATTACAAAAGAAAAATAGATTCATATTTCTTTTAAATCGTCATTAAGTTTTCTGTTTCTTTTTCTGTCTTTAATAATAAAAGCGAAAAACATAAAGTAACCATTTTTAATTGCTCAGGAATATATAATTATTTTATTTGACCAATTGATTTCCGCTTTGGACGACTGTCAAGAATAACCAATAGAAAGAAAGGATGCGCAAAAAACAAAGTCAACAAATAACTGTTACCAAAGACATAAAAGTTACTTTTATACCTACCTGCGTAATTTCTTTTTGCGTTTTAAAGTATTTTAAAGCGTTTTTTTTTTTTCAATTAAAAATTCTGTCAAATAAATTACGTTAGATTATGTCTACGAAGTCTTAGGGTTTTTTAAATGTATTTTTCTCCTTTCAATTAGGTAGAAAAGTAAATTTTAAGGCGTTTGGGACAGTTATTTGTTTACTTGAAAAACAAACTTCGGGGACATCCGCTTACGCCATCTTGCAAATGAAACTGTAACACGATCGGATTTGGACGAATTATTAAAATGCAATCAAAATGCTTTAAAATACTTTAAAACAAAGAAGAAAATAGACAAGTAGGTAGAAAAGTAATTTTATTGCCTTTGGTATCAGTTATTTGTTAATTATTTGTTTTTGTTTATTCAACCCTTTTGTTCTATTGGTTATTCTTGACAATTGCCCCGAATTTTCCATTTATTGCTTTCATTATGGGCAATTCATTTTTATACTTAAACAAAATCAAATCTCAGCATTCGAATGTATCAAATAACACCATGGTAATAACCTTCTTTTTTCAAATTATGAAAATGTGAATAAAACATTGTTTCTTTGTTTGTCTGTAGATAATGCTATAGCTAGATCAATTGCTGCCCGGAGGGAGGGTAGTTTTTGCTAGTATATATATATATATTTGTTAAGAAACTTAATTAAATAGTAAATAATGATTGTCTTAATGTATAATACTATATTTAATGGCTTGTTAGGAAAGTGTTTAGTAAGGAGTTAGGGTGGAAGAAAAATTAAATCATTAACACTTTACGAAAAATAGATAAATATATATATGTGTGTGTGTGTACGTGTGTACGTGTGTACGTGTGTGTATATATGTATGTGTGTATATATGTGTATGTATGTATATATATATATATATATATATATATATATATATATATATATATATATATATATAAAGTGGTGAACTAAAAGCGAACTTTTAGGAAAGGTAAAACCTATTGTGAAAAGTATACAGCTCAATATCCAGGATAAAGCAGATAGATATGTAAAAGGATGAAAAGGAATTAGAAAAGCAAAAGTCAAATCTTTTTTCAATTCAGTTGCTCATAGCAAGGTATATTCCGCAAAAAGGCAATTTATTCAAGTTAAATTTTTCCTTAAGCCAGGCTTTTCAAAGATCAAAATCTTATCATCAGAGGAAGTCGCTGGGATAGATAAGTTGGCAAAGGCCAAAATTCAAAATTTGAGAAAGTAAAATAAAAATTGTAGGGAAAGAAACACAGGGCAAAACTATGTCCGAGTGCAAGCAAATGTCCGATTGCAAAAAAGTCCGGTATCAAAAAGTCCAGCGGAGAAAGTGAAAAGTAGATAGGTAGGTCGTTAAAAGACACGAGAAGTGACAAGAGAGGATTCAAAGTTAAATTCCAAAAAAACACATCTTCAGGTGCGGCGAAGATAGGTAGAATCCAGAGGGTAAAAGGTCTAATAAAAGGTACGTTCGTGGATGCAACAAGGCTCAGTAAAACGTGAGGTGGAAAGTATTCGCCATTTAAAAGACTTCCTGGGCTAAAATTCATGGAATAGGTTTAAAATGGCAAAAATACAGGCAATTAATATTTAAAGGCAAGCCCGTTGAAAAACAAGACCAGTCTGAAGAATGGCAAAAACTCATATGCGACCGGTAGGCAGGAAAGGAAGGTGAAGGGGGTGCGAAGGGGGAGAAGGGTGCGGGTGCGATGAATAAGTGCGATTTAAAACTAAGAGTGTGAATGTGGGGGGTAGGTCGCTTAAAGTTGAAAGTGGACGCTAGCGCGAATTAGGGTTACAACTAGAAATGGGATAGAAGGGTGTGGGGGCAAGTCAATGAGTGCGGGGAGAGAGAATTAAAATACCAGAATGTGTCGGGAAGATATGAACCGGGGTATGCTTATAAACAATGAGGCAAAATATATTTGAAGGGTAGAAATAAAAAATATATAAATAGTAAAAATAAAAATTAAAAGTAAAAATAGAAATAAAGATAATTAAATGAAAAAAATAAGAAAATAATAATAGAATTAGTCTTAGGCTCGCAAGGAGAATTATGGATTGACCGATAAAAAAATATATAAATGAGGGAATAGTCGATAAAATTAGAATCCGGGAGTGAGTATTAGAATAAGGAAAAGGTAATTTGACCTCGAGTGAATATTCGGGATGGAAATCCCCAAAGTGTTTAAAGATTTGGGTAGAAATAAAATGTGTTGTTACGGGACGCTAGTGCTTTTTGGATGTAGGAAAATTAAACTTTGAATAAAAAAATTCAGAATAAGATATATGGAAGTTAATTAAGAAAATTATTAAATAGGTTAATGATGGCAGAGAGAATTTGAGACATACCTTGGTTAAAATAGTGATAATAATTTAAACCAGAGTGAGAATGGAGATGGCAATTAAGAGTAAATATTATGGGGGTTAAAAAATGTAGAATGAGGGCGGGGGTCGGGATTGAGCAGAGTCCGAGAGAAGTGAGCGAGGGGCGAGATGAACGAGGTGGGAATAATTGAGGCTATTAAAAGAGTGAGAAGAATTATTTGTTAAACAGGGGGCAAGAAACCGTAACTAGAATGCACAGAGAAAACGGTGAGCAGTTCGATATCGAAATGTGCAAATATATATATATATGGCTGTATGGGTGTGGGTGGATATATATATGTATTTATGTCTTTATTTTTACATCTATATATAAGTGTTTATGTATGTTTATGAGTGTATAAATGTGTGCGCATAAACATGGAGGTGGATGTGTGTGAATGTGTCTCGGTGTATGTGCATATGATTAAGATGGAGGAAACTGAAATCTATAGACAGCCGTGTTAAAAGTGTTAGCAAAATAGATTAATATATTTATAAGTGTGTGTATATATATATATATATATATATATATATATGTGTGTGTGTGGGGGTGTGTGTATGTATGTATGTATGGATATATATGTATATACGGATGTATGTGTGTGTGTATATATATACATGTATATATGTTTTTGAATTTACTTCTACATATAAATGTGTGTGTATGTTTGTGAGTATATTAATATGTACGTATTAGCGTGGATATGAGTATGTATGAGTATGTCTCGATGTCTAGGCGTGTGGTTGGAGAGGAAGAGACAGTATGACCCAATTTCTTGCGAGTTGATACATAGGTGTCAAAAGTTGGCATCTTATAGAAAAGGTTGTCTCATCTGAAGATTTTTTGAAATGTAATTTGTCTGATTGTTTGTTACTTTCTTTTTCTTTCTTTCTTATGGTTGTGTATAGGCGGATATCATTTTAATTCACCAGTTGCTTCCCTGAAAAGGAGCCAGCAGGTTCTGAAACAATTGTCGGATACTCCAACTATGTTTATTTTAATATAAAAGCTCTAATATATATTGAGTACTTTTGAAAAATAATGTTTTTGTTCTATTTAGTTAATATTTGAACTTAATTAATATATATATATATATATATATATATATATATATATATATATATATATATATATATATATATATATATATGAGAGAGAGAGAGAGAGAGAGAGAGAAAGAGAAAGAGAGAGAACATCTGGGTTTAGTCGGGTTAGGGTTAGTAGACAAAGAAAAGCAATTAACTAATGGTGACCAAAAATGAACCATCCTCATCATCATCACGCTCATCCGTTTACTCTATGTCCACCTTTCAAAATACTTATCTGTTAAGACTACCTGAAATATTCTAATTTAAACTTTTATCAATAGAATATCACTCTTAATTATAAAACCTCAAGACTAATGTCGAATTATGGTTCTGTTCGGTATCAGGAGGCCATCTTTCCAGGTATTACTGTAATATATTTGTCCTCAGGCACATACGAAAATATGTAAAGTCCCTCAAATAGCATTATGTACTATGAGTGCCTTGCCAGCGTGGAGTGGAGTTATTATTCAGGACATACTAGTGACTTGGTGACAATCGTTGCTCTTCCCGTTTCGATTCCCAATCTTATTTTTCAACATTGTTTATGTTTTCATGCACACCTTATTCCAAATAACAAATGTTTATGTTTTAAATCAACTGTTATCTCATGGATTGTCATAACATTTGAATTCGAAAAACACATTCATAATCAAATTCCAAACTTAACCTCAATTCTATCATCAATTTTTGCAATTCCAGTTCTCCTCATCATAATAATTGCTATTACGAATTATCATTATTATTATAATTAGTATCACCACCACCTTCTTCACCCCCTCCCCGAGGTAACTTTGTTACATTACTTCCTCCTCATTCGAAGGGGGGGGGGGCTTGGTTTGTTGCTAGTTGTCTGAAGCGCCCTTATTAAGGACAAGTCATATCCATACTATTTTTATAACCATCCAGAATGCTCCCTTGGGGGAGCTGTATTCCCCACTATAAACTGACTTCATGTCTAACCTTGTTGCAGTTGGAATCAGGTGACTAAACTCCCCCATTTTCACAAGTTCTTCGATCTCAATCTGTTCATAAATACCTGACTCAGCAGTTGTTTTGAACACATGCCAACAGCTTGAAATATGGATTGAATTCAATTTGCTATGTGGAATCTAATTAGTGATATTTGATCTTTGTTTAATAGCGTTAAATAAGATCATTAAACAGCAGGACACTCTTCTCATTAGTCGATCTACTTAGGGATCTACTCTACTACTAATCGTAAATGTATAAAATGAATGTAAATATATGAATTGAATAAATATTATCCTCCACTCTATAATGAAGACCAATGTGTGTGTGTATAAGGCATATTCCGACAACGTTCGTAGAATCTCTAAGTCAGTCTTTCTTGATATGCCACCGTTCGCATAAATAGAACTTAAATTCCCTTCTTGAATGTGGTAATGGTTACAGCGCTTGCTTATGGAGTCTAGGTTGACTCTGTGGCAGGGGTTCGAACCGTGTGACTGTGCGAGATTATCATCCCTGTACTGATGGTTAACATTATAAGCCCCTTTAATAAGATTAAAGTTGAGCCCTGTTCAGGGAAGTTAAAAATAGACTGATAAGGCATATTCCGACAACGTTCGTAGAATCTCTAAGTCAGTCTTTCTTGATATGCCGTCCTTCGCATAAATGTGCGACTGTCCGAGATTATCATCCCTGTACTGATGAGAGTGAAAGCTCGAAATGCTAGTGCATGTAGGTATAAATAATTTAATATTATTTATTTAAAATTATATATATATATATATATATATACAATAAAATTAAGTTGGCCGGATTTAGAATTTATACCTAAAAAGTATTGCATCTGACTGACATATCTATATTTGTAGCTGCCTAGATATTATATTTTTTCCTTTTCAACATGTTTTTTACAATAATTTAAATAATTATTCCGGTGAGGAATATTATTACACTAGTTACAATTTTAAATAATGACTCAAATAATCTAAGGGACATATTTCACCTGCCATAAATGAATCCTGGGCTACACCAGGTAGATACAGCTAGTTTGTATATATATATATATATATATATATATATATATATATATATATATATATATACTTCTGATCTCATCATAGAAGTAAAAAAATGCTAGATGAAACTATTTGAAGTATTTAGGAGAAGCAAGAAAGCAAATAGCAATTCAGACAACCCCCACCGCCTGAAATGAATGCGGAAAGAAATCCTCTACTCTAAATAAAAGTATTTTTTCATTTGGTCATCAGAAATGATAATAATGATTTATATATGAAAAATTAAATTACTGACATAATTCTATGATTTTATGTGAATATTAGTACGAACACTGAATAATTATTTTTCCCATCATTGAGGATGTACACTCGTCTATATAGTAATATGTGTATATCTTCGTTTATATATATATATATATATATATATATGTTATCACTTTTCATGCCCATTTTTTAAATTGAGATCGTCTGATCTCCAAAGATGATTGAGAAATATCTGATGTCGCTGTAGTCAAAAATGAAAATTATACCAATTTCCAAATTAATTGTACCAAAAGCGAATAAGATGTCACCAATAAAAGTCTCGTTGTCCTCGACTTAAAAGTGACATTCACTTGACTTATGTAAACGATGCTTAACTGACAATTATTTTTATGGTAAGAAAGAGACTGTTTACTTTTAAAAAATATAAACTGTTATAATAAATGAATTAAATAAAAAAATTTTTTAAACGTTCGTTTTATTTATACAGGATGTTTGGAAAATCGATGGCATAACTTCGGATTATGTTTTATATGTGTAAATAATAAAAAAAAGTTACCATAAAGATACCTGGTGTGGTATTCAACCTGATCAGGTTGAGCCGGCTTCCTCCCAAAGAAAGAAGTTTCTAGAGAATTCAAATTCACAAGTGGTCCTCAGCAGCATGTATATCCCGGTCAGGGAAGATGACATACAGAGACTGATATTTCCAAATGATCATTCATCTGGTATTGGTCAGGCTCAACTTATATATCCATAAACATAGGTCTTCAAAGTTATAGGCCATTGACTCATTCTTTATAGTAAACATTTAACACGTACAATGTGTGTGATAGTCCACTGTTATTTCTATATATGGGATAAATAAACGTATCCCTGTGACAGGATCACAAAATAAGCTCCTTCTCTACTCATCATAAATGTATAAAATAAATATAAATATCATAAATTGAATAAAGATCATAATCTGTATAATAATACAAATGTACCTACGTTTATATGTACGTTATCACCTTCTACCCATATTTTTTAAATTGATATTTGATCGCCAAAAATACATTCTGGGCCAGCTTGCTGCATTCACTTATGATGTGATTTACTATTTTGTCTCTTTGTCCATTAGGACATCTAAAAGAAAAGCTATGGAGCAGGAAAGACATATCAACACCTCTGAAGTTAACACTTTACAATGCATAGATAATTAATATCTATTGCTGTATATGCAGGTGAAACATTGGCTATACTGGCAGAGCATTGCAGGAATCTCAATGTCTTTGAAATGAAATGTTTAAGAACTATCCTGGGAGTAGCTTTGCTGATAGGCTATGGAATGAAGATATAATAAAGAGGCTTCATATTAACACATCCATTAACAACGTTATTCGAAAATAGCGATTAACATGGCTACCAGCCTCCAGCTATGTAAAGAAATAATATCAAGAATATTTCATTCAAAAAGGGTCAAGAAGACGACCGACAAAGAGATGGGCATGCCGCTCTTGACAACTGAAAGACCGTGATAAGTGGTCGAATTTTGTTTACAAGCATATGGCGAAGCTCTGTGGAGTATACAAATAAGTCAAATCTACATTTGCTGTTTTCCTGGTTTTTCGTCTATCTTGGTTTTTATGTAGCTTGTTTTGGCTGATTTGTTTTGTGTGGCTGTCAATAGTACCTCGTTTCTCGTTTGAAGTGTCCTTTCTGCAGCCATGTCATGTTTTCACATGAAAAATTACTTTAATCCATCGTATAAATAGTCCATGTAGTTGCTTCTCTTCCCAGTTTTTCTTTTCTTGCTATTTTCACCTGTTTCACTTTTCTTCATATTGTTCACTGTTGTGCTGCTTATTTTTGGTGGTAATCAGCTTCTCTGTAGTTTGTGACATGTATTGCTCTATTCCTTTTTCAATGCTTACGAGTCTTCTTCCTTCTTCTTTCTTTTTTTAAATAGAGTTGATCAATTCCATCACTTTTTTAAAATTTTAGTTCAGTTAGTTCTTAGAAATCAAGCTCCCCTCCTCCTGGATCTAACACTTAGTTTCATTTATATCTGAGGGATCTTTTTAAGGATTTGTGTTAACCATTTTTAGTTCTGCTATCTGTACTTTGCTACAGCTTGGTCTTCCAGGGATTTTGTCTAGATATTTTTTTTTTAAGATTTCGTTTAATTAAAGCAGTCACCCCCAACCACAACCGATATTTCCGGGATCACAATATTTTCAAGTCATTTTTTAGGTTTTAGTATCTTATGATTTTTTTATCTCTTTTTTTTTCCCCCATTTTTATTTAGTTAAACACTCAGAGATCAAGGACCCCATTCGTGGGGCTAACACTTAATTTCTTTATGAGGTACATAGATAGCCGAGTATTCATTTAAAGATCTTCCCTACCTCTTAAACCATCGGGTTAGTAAAGCCGTGAAGAAGAAGATGAACCAAAGTAGAAAATAGTTCTATCTATTTACCGGATGACAGTCATCCAAACAGTATGTCGAGTAATTAATAAATAAATGCATTGCTATTGTCATTAAATAAAGAATGACCTTAAAATTAAAATAATCTAGAAACAACTTTATTACTCAGTAATTATTACTGAGCAAATGTTCAAAATAACATAGTATTCGAAGCCCAAATAAGATCCCCATCGATACTGGCTCATACGAGGAATGGTGTACTTTCTCCTAGTGATGCTACCTGAAGTACCAACACTAAACTGGACACTCCATCAGATCAGATGAATCCTTGTCCTGGAATCTAGAAAGACCAAACAAAAAGCACAAGAAAAATAAACTATAAACATAGTTGAGTGGTTCATATTTTTCTTCACGACTTTACTCTACACAATTATTATAGTTTATTTTTCTTGTAGGCTTTGCTTGGTTTTGCCGAATTCCAGGACAGGAATTCATCTAGTCTGGTGGAGTATCCGGCATAAGGCTGTTACTAGAAGGTGCACCATTCCTTGTATATGTCAGTGCATAGCTATGCCAAGGAGATCTTATCTGGACTTCGCATATTATGTCATTTTGAATATTTGGTAAGGGTTTACTTGTAGGGCGAAGTATCCTTATGTCAGGGTATCCTGACAAACCGCTGTACAGAGAAACTGAAGATACTTGAGGATAGCGTTTAGTAGACATTAACACTCTCTTTTCTTTCAGTGTGAGAGTATGTATATATATATATATATATATATATATATATATATATATATATATATATATTCGAAGAGATTATAAAACCGAGTACAAAAAGCAATTGGCTGATTTATTTTTATTTATTTATTTTTTTTTTGTTTTTTATTTTAGTTTAGTTAGTTTTAAGAGATCAAGAGGGTTAGGGTTCATCCTGGGGCACACACTTAATTTCTTTATGAGTTCCATTTATATCTGAGGGCTTTTTTAAGGATTGATGTTATCCCTTTTAATACTACTATTTGGTCATTCATAATTTTCTCAAAGATTTATATTCCTTAATTCAGCATAATAAATCTGACAGGACTTGGACATTTTTCCCCAATTCCATTGCCCAAGTTGGTAACCATTGGACCAGTATAAAAGTGTAGTAACTGTTATACCCTCAGACTGGAGCAATTTCTATTTCTATTCCATCCAGAGGGTTTCTTTTGGGGAGCTGGATACCTTTCATATTAAATACTGACCTTGTGCCTAACCATTTGGAGAGGCAAGTAAATAGCGACTATCTGCAATCTTCTTTTATAAACAATGTTTGCAAATACTAAATTGATTGTGGTAGTACGCGTGATCAACATTAGACGCTAGTATCCTGTTATAGTGGCGATTTCATGTCAGTCAGTCACTAACAAAAATAATGTTCATTCTTTTAAATATATATTTAAAGAGATTAACAGACCGAATCCAGAAAGCAATTGGCTGATTTATTCCTTTTTTGTTTTTTCATTTTAGTTTAGTCAGTTCTAAGAGATCGGGGGGGGGGGGGGCGCATCCTGGGGCACACACTTAATTTCTTTATGAGTTCCATTTATATCTGAGGGCTCTTTTAAGGATTGATGTTATCCCTTTTAGTGCTACTATTTGGACTCTGCTACAGCTTGGTCTTCCTGGGATTGTGTCTAAGTATTTTGTTAGATTTTGTTTGATTAGACCAGTTTCCCTTACCACAACTGATATAACTTTTATTTCCTTCAGGAACCACATTGTTTTCAAGTTATTCTTAAGGTCCCGGTATTTTATAATTTTTTCGCGCTCAGCTTTATTTAGACCATTGTCATTCGGGATAATTACATCAATAATGAGAGCAGTTATTTCATGTTTATTCTATATGACAATGTCTGGTTTGATGATCTGTGTGTAGTTCATAGTCATTAGTTTCTTGGTTCCTGAGTTCTTTTGTCCACTTTATGAAAGATCCTGCATATCTTACCAAGAAGTACTGTCGAAGTTTTTATTGTAAGAATGTGCAATGCTGCATGTTTAGTGGAGTGTACAGTTGCAATGCCTGCAGACGACAGGCCTGCAATGGGATGAATATTTAGCTAAGGAAAGAGAGACCATCCAAGAAATGACTGACGTCTTTGATTTGAAATAGTAATGTCCTTTTGGATACAGAGGTCCCATGCTGTGATTATAACCAACTTTAAATTTCCTCAAAGTAATATCATACCAGATGATGGGACTCATGGTCAGTCAGTCTTTTATGCCCGTAGATTAATAGCTGATGATCTCAAGTGGTCTCGGAAGTCCAACGATTGGCTGAGAGAACAACAAAGAATCTGATTGGTTAACTAGCTAGCCGTGTATATAAAAACACCCGGCAAAAATAACTCCATGCATTTTAGCCTGAAGATTCCCTCCCGGGGATGAAATGGCATAAATATATTTTTTTAGCTTATTATTATTATCATGCAAGATCCAAACACAGTTTGTTTATCACTTTCAACTGCTCGTGTAAAAATACCCGCCGACTCGGTATTTACAGTTAAATTCCTCCTCAATTATTAGCTAATTCGCTATGGCCGAGGGGTTAACCCTCTTGACTACGAATCAGTGGCGATTTGTGATCGGAGTTCGAGCCCGCCGACCGTTGAGAATTAACTTCTAGCACTGAAGATTACGTTAGCATGAAACATCGATGTCTGTAGGTAATAAATAATTAATATTTATTTATAAATATATATATATATATATATATATATATACATTGGTATTTATTATAGAGTAGATTATTATTATTATTATTTGGATTATCAATCCTTATCTAAAAGAATTCAGACAATCATCATCATCATACAACATCTTCAATTTCGGCTTGGATTGAAGTCAACCTTGGCAATGAAATTATAATTATTCTTACATTCTGGAAAAATTCTCAGAGTACACACATAAATAAATAAAGCAAAATAAAAAAAAATTGAAATAAAGTAATGTAAAATATTTTATTTCATATACATAAATAAAGAAGGTCGTTCAAGAAAGGAAAATGAGCCACATACCTGACTTCTCATATATATATATATATATATATATATATATATATATATATATATATATATATATATATATATATATATATATATATTGCATGGTGTCATTTAGCTATGTAAAGAAATATCTGAGCTCTTAAACTAAAAAAAAACGAAGATAAGGGAGTAATTGATCCAACTGGGTTGCTGAATGTTTCATCTGTTCATCCCATAGGAGCGTCAATGTGGCAGATCTGAGTTGATCCGCTCTGAACAGATGAACAACTATTATATTTGAGCTTTGGCCTGTCATCGCACCCAGGTGACTGAGATGGATTTTTGTTTTATTTCATGTGATCTTCTATTTTTTGTACTTGTCTTCTACTCTTCTTTGATCCTCCTCCTCCTCCTCCTCCCAGCTCAAGTGATGGCAGTTCAAGTCTGGCAGTTCAGTTTTTGGTTTTACTTTCACTGATTTTCTGATCACATTACGGTTTCTTTTCTGTATAACCTTCTTTGCTGTTCGGATTTTCTCTTTGATTCCGTATCTTCTCTGCAATTCCACCATTTTTTTTTGTTTTTGCTGATTTATTTATTACAAAAAAGCGGCATTATCTTAACGGTATTTATTTACGCAGTTTTACTCTTTTCAGAAGATAATGCATGACTTTTATTCCGGCAGAGTTTTTCAATGAGTTGATTACGACTAAGGCAGGTAAGATTATGTAAAAAAAAAAATGTAAATTAGCATTTAAGTTGTTGACCAAAGGAATGGCTCAAAGACAAAAGTGGTAGGAAGAAGTGGTGAAAGGTTGGAGGGTTCAAGTTTCAAGAGTGTTTTTTATTTAAAAAAAACAAAAAAACTTTTTTATTTCAGTCTGTGAAAGAAAAATAACTTAAGAAAAATGTAAGAACATTTCTTTCTTTTTTTTTTAAGAAAGAAAGAGAGAGCGGAATAAAAGAATAAGTTAATAAAAAAAATCTGAAAGAGAAAATGAAAGGAAAAAAATAAGAATTGATGAAGAGAAAAAAAAGAAAATGGAAAATGAATTGATGCTGCGGAAGGAAACCGCAGAAACAGAAAAAATAACTTTTTATTTTGATTTTTCTATTTTGTTTAGGGTGAGAAGCACAAAGAAATTAAGAAAAGTAGAAGACAGATAGAGAAAAGATAGAAGAGAATTAAAGAATGAGTTACTGAAAACAATCTGAAAGAGAGAATGAAAGAAAAAATGAGAGTGAACGAAGAGAAATAAAAAAAAATGAAGGATAAATTGACGCTGAGGAATAAAAAAAAAATAACACAGTAGAGAGCTGACAATGATGAAGATATAAAAAAAATGAAAGGATTCAGGAGAAACATATAAAAGGAATTCTAATATAAATATGCTTGTAAGTTTGTTCGGTCCTTTGTGTCACACTTTCATTGGTAGAAGGAGTAAGGGAAGCAGAGGAAGTGAGTGGAGTACACTTCCGGAGGAGAAGGAGGGCTTGGTGAAGAAGTGGAAGGAGGTGAAAACTGAAAAAAAAAATGAGGTCATATTATTAACAACTGACTGTACCCTTGGCTTCTTGGCTAAGAGCAAAGTGTAGTATCTGTTCCAATTTTTATTTTTGTTCAAATCCAGAGTGCCGCTTTTTGGGAAACTGGATTTTCTTCATTAAAAATAGACCTTGTGTCTAACTCTTCCATTGCTCAAAAGTTTTTTAACTTTCATATATTTTTAGCTCTTTTTATTTTTTAATTGCATATATACTTTCGAGATTTTTTTTTTTTAAGCTAAATCAAGAATTGCAATATCAGCAAGAAGGTCAATAGAGTGAAAGGGGATATTGATTATGTGACAAATGCATGGAGGGGGAACACTCTCTATGTAGTGTCAGCCTAGTGTGCGAGTGAAAAGGAGAAAGAGTGAAATGCTACTGAAGCTCAAAATAGAATTTTAAAGATTTCGTTTTTGTTTACGTTACTTCATTTTTAATTTCAATAAATATTCAATTAATTGTAAACAAATAAAATAATTATTCAATGTATAATCTTCAAAGTTACGTTGAAGCGAGAAAAGCACACACACATACACATGTGAAGTTGTCTCATAATTTTATTTATATTTAAAAGCAAACAATATTGTTCTGCATTCAAATCTTTCAAACATGTAACGTCATCTCATCAACAGTTTTCTAAATTATATTAAAGACATTTTCATTCTTTTTAAAAATAATTTATAGCTCACTTTTATTTTAAGGAAGAGAAATTAACATTAACTTATGAATGGAAGTTGCTAGAACCGGAAAACATGAGGTCATATTATTACCAATTAAAAAACAAATAAATATTTCCCTTCAGATAAATCTTTAAAACATGCTACGTCAGCTCATCAACAGTTTTCTAAATGATATTAAAAACATTTTCATTTTCTTTTTAATAATTTATAGCTCACTTTTATTTTAAGGAAGAGAAATTAACATTAAATTATGAAATCACTATAACTTTGGCAAATCTCGATTATTTTGATTTTTGATTTGAATCAACTAGGATGTTTTTATTTTTAAAATGAAGTAGTAAACCCACCACATGAAGATGTGGCACAAGGCAACCCTTTCGGCATTCCTTGGTAAGGGTGCCTGTATGGCTATAAACTACCTCCTTCCTAAAGTGAGAAGGCAAGGCCTCGGAGAGTGAACCTCCTAGTGAAGAACAGAACAAATATCACAGCACGATAGAAAAAAAATCTACCTAACTCACAATGGTCTAATCTCTGTCTGACTGATTATCAAGGACAGATCCTCGACTGGTATATTTGCCGTAAAAAAAAGGAGAAGGCTTTTTTTTGCCTCTAAGTGCACTAACCTACTATATAAAGGAAAGTCTTATTTCCGTCTCTGCGTGTGTCTAGTTAAAAGTCAGAAACTACCAAAGACACACCTACAAACCTTACTTCATAACATTTTGTATGACCTTGAGTTGGTTATGGTAAAAAAAAAATGTAATATTACTTACTTTGTGGTTACCAGGAACCAAATTAGTTCATATCGGGGGGGGGGGGGGCAGAAAAATACTTTCTTTCATTCATACTGGTAGTTTTAAAAAAATATATTGAAAGTAGGTCAAACTGCCAGTCAGCTGCTGATGACCTTTTCTGTTTCTTGCTTTTTTTCATTTTTCTATTATATTGAACCAGTTGCTAAAGAGATAGAGAGGAAGCGGCAGCCGGAGGAGAGGTATGTTCAAAAAGTAAAGTGACTGGGGAAGTGTTGAGAGTGAGAAAGAAGTCTTAAAAGAAAGATGTAACACATACATCTTTTAACTTCTATTTTGTTAGCCATGCACCCGGTCAACGCCGGGTATCCCTACTGGTTTCAAATAATTTCAAATGCTGTGTCATTTGCACGGATCCATGTTAGTGAATGAATAAATAAAGGATGGAAAGTAGAAAGAAATATATGTAAACGGAAAAGAAAGAAGTCGTCGTCGTCGTCGTCGTCGTCATCATCATCATCATCATCATCATCATCATCATCATCATCATCATCATCATCATCATCATCATCATCATCATCATCATCATCATCATCATCACCACCATCACCACCATCACCATCATCATCATCATCATCATCATCATCATCATCATCGGTTTAATGTTTGTTTTACGTGTTGGATGGCTTTTAGAAGTTCACTTCTAAACTAACCTATCTCTGGCCAAGTCTTTATTTATCCCTCTTTCTCTTAAATCCATTCTTATCAATTTCTCCCGTGTTTTTCTTGGCCTGACCCTGCTACTGCAAATGCTCTACATCAACTAACCCAATAACTCATCTTTCAATTTGACAAAACCAACGAAGTTTCTTGTTCTCTGCACGCACCTCTCTATACTATCCAGACTTAATCTTCCTCTGAGGTCATCAGATCTAAACTTGTCTTTAAGACTTGCATTATGCACCCATTGTGTCATTCTCCTATTATTTCTCTCCATGCAACGCATATCCTCAACCTTGCACAATGAAATGAATTCTTGGAAAATCAACAAGCAAACAAAAAAAAAGAAAGAAATTTTATGATATGCATTAAAATGAATGAAGGGTCGACACAAAGAAAACAATAAAATACACTGATAATGAATATTTGGAAAAGTAGTAAACAAAAAAGAAAACAAAAACAAAATGAAAAAAAATGTCAATAGATCTTAACCTGGTATAGCTGATTCCACAGTCTGTGACAGTATCCATTAGACTAATTAATTACCCCCTTCTTAAAAAAATAGAATTAAAAACGTTAATTCTTATGAATCATCTGGTTTGATTCTGTGGTTGGCATTGATTTCCACAATTCTTTCTAGAATCAGATTTTCTTCTTTGCATGTCTTTGAAGCATGTGGTCATGTGACAGTTTCCCTCTTTTTTATGCAGTTCTTTGTGTTGTACTCTGCAAGATCTTTCCAGCTACACCGGTTGGGCAGTGGCAATTTTTGATCGCCCGATTTCCGTTCTCAGGCGGTTTCATGTTTTCCATTGGAGCCAGGGTGCCTTCGAACCGGGAGGGAGTTTCTCAGAAGTAGGGATTCAGATAGTTACAGGAGAGACCACATGAAGGTGGCCAACATCCATAGTGAAAATGGTGCTATGAAACTGACAGGTCAGCAGTCCACGTTAGTATCCACATCACCATCGCCACCTCTCAATTGGAAGTAATTTTGAATCGGTCTAGGTTTATTATTTAATTTTATAGAATTTTTCCACCTCTTCTTGTTTATTTGATATCTCTCTCTTCTTTATCTCTCTCTCTCTCTCTCTCTCTCTCTCTCTCTCTCTCTCTCTCTATCTATCTATCTATCTATCTATCTTTCTTTCTTTCTTTCAGAAAACTAAAATCAAATTGACTAAACAATCGCCCCCCCCCCCCCATCCTTAAAAGAAAAAGATAGTAACGTTATGGCAAAGCAACCAACAAAAAAATGATAAACATGTCTAAACGAAACAAATTTAAAAATCAGAAAATAATGTTTTAATGCTTTTTATTTAACAAAAACAAAACAAGTAAACACAAAAAAAGGAACAATTTTTATTGTCATTTTTGACAAATTTAAATTCATTAATGACCCTTTTATATGTCAGTGTTGATCATGATAAATACATATCATATGAACTGTATAAATAAAATGATAAATTGAAGTAGGTGCAAATCTATATGAATAACATTATGAGACAACTTCCTCTGTGTGTGTGTGTGTGTGTGTTTCTTGTGGCAACAAAACTTTCATAATTACACATTGAATTATTATTTTTTATTCACTATTAATGGAAAATTTATTGAAATCCAAGTGTAATAGCGTGAGATAAGACGACATTTTAAAAATCCTATTTATAAATCCTATTTAAAAATATAATTTAATTTCGAAATTAAAACGACCAGAATGCATTTCGGTTTATTCATAAACATGTAAACCGTTCTATTTTATTTTTAATAATTGAAAAAAAAAAAAAAATTACTTCCTGACCCATTGAAATTTGACAACAATTTGGAAGCATTTAAATTGTCCAATAATAAGTAATTTCTGTCTTTACAATTCTTAGCAAATATCCTCACGTATGAAAAGATTGAACATTTTGGAAGCTATTGTTTATTGTGTAACCCTTGCTTTCCTATAGATTTCCCGCATAAGCACACATACAGGGGTATCCATTATTTCTGAAGGAAAAGGAGGCTGGCGCCCTTCTCTCCCTCTCTCTTTATCTTTCGCTCTCTCTCTCTTTCATATATATATATATATATATATATATATATATATATATATATGATTATTTTTATTTACACAGACATGTACAAAATCTGCGACACTGGCATGTCGATGTTATCGATCAACAGCTATTATAAACTGAAATCTCATCAGGCAGAGTTAGAATCCGATCTTAACCGTAGATCATATTTGGAAATATATATATATATATATATATATATATATATATAAATTAACAATATATATATATTGTTAATTTTATACGTACATAAAAGTAATCCATGGACACGTGTTTCTGGTTCAAAGCCGTCATCAGCATGGCTAACTTAGACAAGAATCGAACCTTCAATATTTTACACCTGGACTATGACGCCTTGCCTAGAAATATGTGCGTTTTTTATCAACTAAATATTTAATGTATTTTTTATGCAATTGTTTTTTTTTGTAGATGATTGCAGTGTTTGTTACTTTTGTATTTGCATTATTAATTAGATGTTCACTTCCTAAGTGATATATATTAATGCAGAAGATTGCATTATTAGTCGACCGTAAATTTATATGGCGTATTTTTCGTTAATATATATATTTTTGTTAATTCTATACGTACATAAAAGTAATCCATCGATGCATGTTTCTGGCTCAAATCAGCATGACTAACTTAGACAAGGATCGACCCTTCGATGTTGATATCAATAATCTAACGTTTTACCCTTGGACTATGACGCATTTGCTAGAAATATGTGCGATTTTTATCACCTAAATATTTAATGTATTTTTTATGTAATTGTATTTTGTTCTTTTTTTGTAGGTGATTGCAGCGTTTGTAAAAATAACAATTACACACATATATATATATACATAATATTTGTAAATAAATATTAATTATTTATTACCTACAGACATCGATGTTTCATGCTAACGCAATCTTCAGCGCAGGAAGTTAATTCTCGACGGTCAGCGGGCTCGAACTCCGATCACAAATCGCCACTGATTCGTAGTCAAGAGCGTTCCCCCGTTGGCCACCGTGAATTAGCTAATAATTAAGGAGGAATTTAACTTTGCGGGTATTTTTACAACGAGCAGTGAAAGTTATCTTACAACAACAAACTGTGTTGGTCTCGCAATGAAGCTATTAGTACTGCTTGTTATTAAACTCACTCAGAGTGCCCGGCCTTTAGTAAAGGGGGCTTATAATAATATTTATAAATAAATATTAATTATTTATTACCTACAGACATCGATGTTTCATGCTAATGCAATCTTCAGTGCAGGAAGTTAATTCTCGACGGTCAGCGGGCTCGAACTCCGATCACAAATCGTCACTGATTCATAGTCATAGCTATATATATATATATATATATATATATATATATATATATATATATATATATATATATATATAGTGCGTCCGGTATTTTGAAAATAAATCAATAAAGTGCTTACATTACATCCAATAATTTTACGCATATCGATGAAAACAACATTATCGTAACAAAATAAGTTATAGTTTTATAAATATTTGGTTCAATTTAACGACTAACCAATATCAAAATCATTAAATTTAACTCAGACACAAATGTAATAACACAAGTTTTCGACATTCACCGATAAATTCGTTATTCAAGCGTTTTCATTTGCTATTTCATCAATCTCTGTGTTTCTTTAAAACAAAAACTACCCGTTTAAAACTTTTTTATTAGTAATATTTACCGAAATCTAAATGAAATGTTATAAAATAAAACTATTCTACACGTGTATAAAGTTTCTCGTACTTGTATGTATTTTTTTGTTGTCCATTATGCTTATTTGGGGCATTATAAAAGTGCTTATAGGGACATGTTTAAGATAGCTCTATCTAGTTTATGATTTTATGTTTTTTTCTTATTTAACAAACAAAACGTTCTCACCCAAAGTTATACATTCATTGATTAAGAACTTCAACCGGCGTCTTTCTTAAAAAAGGTAATATAACGTTTTACGTGTACGATGTAACTCGGTATAACTTAGTATTTTAATGTTATTCTTAGTATTTTAATGTTATTCGTTTTGTAAAAACATAAGTTGTTTTGGAGTAATGTTGAAATCCATTCCACTCTAAATAATTTAGGTGATTGAAATACGAATTAACCGTTTCAAGTTTAGTAATCAAAAGAAACTTTTAAATATATTTCAAAATATATAGGCTTTAGAGGGAGAAGGAGGAGGGGGATATGCTGAAGTAGACTTTTTAGTCAAACATTTTGTTTGTTTTTTTAGTCAATTTCTCTAACTTAATAAGAAAAGACATTTTAAAAACATGTTAACAAGTATTGCAATATTGGTAAGGCGATCAAGCAACAGTAACATTTTGAGAACATTATTTAACCTATTTTGTGTAAACTTTAGAAGAGTACATCTCTGTGACACAATTGAAAAGGACCCTTCCCCCCCTAACCGATCGATTTCGGGTTCGAGTCCTATCAAAGTTATACTCATTTATGTTTATGTTTTAAATTTTTGAAATATAATTGTATACTTGTGTTAAATTTGATTTTTCTTCTTCAATGTTTTAGCGTTTAAAAAAATCCGTTATTTTGTTTTAATCATCATCATCATCATCATCATCATCATCATTATCATCATCAACCGGTTTATTTGTTGAATCAGGCCACAATTAATATTTATATTTTGTGAAACGCAATTTCTATAATAATAACATTGTGTACCACTTCTTATGTGTGTGTTTTTCTCACCTCCATGTGACTTATGAATTTTTTTTCTCCATTTAACCAGCGAATTTTGATTTGTACTGTTCCAATCAAATCATTGGAACCCTAAATTTTGAACTGTATGATTTCTACACATAGTGAGTTTACTGAACTTTTAATTTGATTTGGTTTATTTATCGTTGTAATAATTAACATAAACATTGGATGCATTTTTCACTGCATCGATTGCGGACGCATCTCACGATAACTTTTTCAATTTTTTCATTTTTTTCAATTTTTCATTTTTGGACTGTCACTACTTAACTGGATCAATCTTCAGTCAACCTCCTGGATATCTTTCCTCAATATGTTTTTAAATTGTATGACTTGGATGGATTGTATAGATTTAACAAAAAAGTATGTTTTTGGGTTGGTATATTTCATGTTATATACTTTTATGTATTTTTGTATATATTTTTTATATATTTTCAAAGTGTAATTTTATTACATGCAGTAATGTCGCTGCGGTAATTGTCCTCTGAGGAGAAGAATTTTCTTTGAAAACTCATGAGTTAAGGACGTTAAAATACTTTGCTTGAACTTTGAATTCTAATAAAATTTGATTAGTACCTTATTTTATTATTTCATTTTATATTATGATATATATATATATATATATATATATATATATATATATATATATATATATATAACGTAAAAAATACGTGCTATAAGTTGAGGGCGACTAGTAGTGCAGTTTTCTGCATCTTAATCAATTAGGAAGTGAAACAATTGAAATAATAAGTACGCTAATAACATCTAACGCTGCAATCACCTATAGAAATAATTACATAGAAATACATCGTATATATATATATATATATATATATATATATATTAATATATTCTGAGGGGGATTTCAAGATATTAAGATTTTTTTTTGATGGAAGGGAGTTTTCTGCGGGATTGACATTCAACTCGTCGTGTGTTTATTTCGAAGGGTAATAAATCAACAATTGAAATAAGACTCTTTGAACTCGGACGAACATTTGTGTTGACTTTTCTTTGTGAGAAGTTGGATTTAGAATTCCCATACTATCATTGGATTGGAACGGTAACTTGTGAGCGGTAACTTGAATGATTTAGTTCTTTTGTTTTCTTGTGGGGGGGGGGATGTATTCATCATTGTACCGGCTGACGTGAAAGTGTATTATCGCACATTGTTCCGGTTTTGTGGTTTTATTGAATGTGTTTGGGACCGATTACTTGCTTGTTGGCTTGGTGGAAGAAATAATGCACAAGCTACTTTTCTAAGACTTTTCTAGGACTTTCTTTTCTTATCGTTGTTCTTCCTTGCTTTTTAAGTTTGACTTTTATTTTTATTTTTTTCCTCTTCTCTTCTTAAGTGACCTCAACTATTACAACGCCACATTGTGTTTTGTCGGCAGTTGAAACCAGTATTCCAGACATTTAATTTCCCTGATGATCTGCCAAGCAAGTAACTGCTTGGTAGTGAAACACGTGTAGGAAAAAACATTTAATTTGAATAAATAGTATTTGTAAGAAAAAATATCTTTAATGGTGATCATTGGTGTCTTGAAAGGAATGCTTTGGTAAGCCTTCATAAAATCACATATAAATGCTCTGTACTCTGTAATCGAGTATCATCGAGCTTGTTTTTTATTGGAACAACCCCGGTCTTCACTGAATGATATATTTTATAAGTGAAAAATCTAAATCTATATATATATATATATATATATATATAACCTACGTACGACGTCGTTTCGAGCTTACGGCTCTTATCAGCACAGGGAAATAACATCTCAGACAGTTACAGAGCGCAAACTCAGTTCACAAGACACCTTGAATATGTAAGCGGTCACTTAGTTTGTGGGGTCACGATAGATTGTCACGTGATAATGAAGGAATTAAGTGATATTTACACTGAAAACGGCGAGTATAAATATCTAAACATTCGATAGAACTCAACGACAGAGTTGGAACATTGCACTGAAGCTTTTTAGGTTAATGTCTATTTTTAATCTTTCCAACAGTGCTCTACTTCCAATTTTACTTGAAAAGGGCTCTTAATAATATTAAATTATATTTTAATATTTTACTGACGCACGACGTCGGTTCGAGCTTACGGCTCTTTTCAGCACAGGGAAATAACAATCTCAGACTCAGATATATATATATATATATATATATATATATATATATATATATATATATATATATATATATATATGAAATAGGTCAATGAAATTACAAATGAATAACACCAAACATTAATTTATTATAAACTGTTTAAAAAATAGTTATGCAAATTAGGCATACAAATAGATGTTTTTCGGACTTTTGTCTGTACTATATATACAGACTATGTTGTATTATTGATTTAAATAACAGTTACCCGTTTTGATGGTAATATAAGTGAATGAATAAAAAAAACAACCTTTGCATTTATTAATTTAGATAAATGATACACAACCACAATGGTTGATTTAAATCCTAGGTATAGGCACTAATTGCTTGGATAAAGAAAAAAAACATTCAACCATTTTTTTTCTTCTTTTTACTGCATGGGATATGTAAGTATTTTTTTCTTACTGATACATTTTCGATAACCATTAGTGCCTTTTTGTGTGGTGTTTCTTTCTCTATAGATTACAATACGCTCTTCGGTAGTGGAATTAGGAATACGTACAGACGAATGAGCAATAAATAATTTCAACGATGCGAATCAATATCGTCAAAAAGGAGAGCGAGCTTTCACATACAAACCTACTCTGCGTCTCTCTATCACTTACACGCTTTCTTGGTAATTATGGATTTGTTGCGTTTGTTACACATAACAGAGAACAAAACAAGCAACTGTGTCCGTATTGATAACGAAAAAAATAACGCTAACTTTGTTTCGTCCTTTTTTTATTTTTTCCTTATTCAGTTTCCGGTTGTTTTTTTCCCCCTTTCCCAGCGTTTCGTTATCCATTTTTTTCGCCAAATGCATGTTTTGTCAAAACGAAACACAAAAGCGTCTTTGTAGTGAAACTAAATGGTCAGCGTCTGCGTCTTTCGCGACAAATCAAGCGTGAAGGGCAGCACTTAATGACATGTTATTTATAAGATAAAAGCCCCGGGTCTGCGTGTTGACTCAACCCGCTATAATTGTCAAACGGTATTAATTGGGTTTCGTTGGCAAAGGTGCAGTCAGCAGGAAGAAATCTTTGATTGATGTTCTTTACGAGATTTCAATAGATGGACATCGTTACGAGGTTTTGGCACATCCAATTTTGACATTCTTGCTATTTTCATCATTGCTCTCCTCCGTTTTTTTTTATTTGCTTCTCTCTTGCACACACTCCTTACTCTCCCCCTTACTTATCTCATTACTCTCCGTTTCACAAATATTGTTCTGTTTATTATATATATAGTTTTCGTGTATCTTCTTTTCGTTTATTTATTTATCTATTTATTTATTCAAAAAATGTCTGTCACCTTTTCGCTTTTACTCATCAGTACTTATTCTCTCTCTCCCCCCATTGAAACTTCCCTATCTCCCCCCTCTCTCTCTCTGTCTATCTCTCCCTCATTCTCATCCCCCCTTTCTATCTCTCTCTCTTACAAAAAATGATCATGACCGATGCCTTGGCCTATCTAATTTTGACCTTTTTTCATCAATGCTCTTCTTTTGTTTTGTTGTTGCTCTTTCTTGTACACACTCCTTACTCTCCTTATTACCCCCCGTTACTCTCCCTTTTCCTGAACATTTTTTTATTTGTTATTAATCTTGGTCGCGGTCCTCGTTGTGATCAATAAAGAACGACACTCATTAAAAAATTAAAATATAATAATAAACACAATGAAAACAGGAAGACATGCATATTTGTTTTAAATTTACAAATACATTAATTTACATACAGATGAGTAGTATATGTGTGTGGTTAGGTTTAATGCACAAATGTGTGTGCATGCATGTTTATAAAAGCATTTAAGTTTGTACATTGAGTTTAGCTGTAATGTGTTCATCATACCATAAGTCTTAAAATAGCAAAAGTGTATGAGGGCAACATTGTCCATTGCTGTTAGTACGAAAGTGTGTGTGTATGTGTGCGTATGTGTGTGTGTGTGTCAAATAGCGGCTGCTAGAATCCATTAATTTTTTACACTTCGACAGGAAGGAATAAATATCTCGTAAGACGGCGAATTTTAAGAGAGGACATTTCTAATATATTTCTACATGGAGTACTCAAGCAGATAGACTTTTATAGGTTTGTATAGAGCTCCCACAGAAGCTTCAAGAAACTTTAAGATTGTTTGCATGCTACACCCCAATTGGTTAAAAAGATGTGTAGGCGCCCGACTGGGCATGCGCTCTTCATTATACAACTTGCCATCGTCAAGTAAGTATCTCCACTAGCAGTTATAGTATTAACAACAACAACACTAGTAGAAATACTTATATATTTCATTTTTCTGTTTTTATTTTTTTGCCTTATTTTGTCGCTTTTTTTTCAATTACCCATCAGTATACCTTCTCTTTTTTTCCTTTTCTTTCTCTCTCCCTATATATATATATATATATATATATATATATATATATATATATATATATATATATATATATGGGGAGGTAAAAATAGACTGTCACTTAGCTATACGCAAAGTTCCAAAAACGTTCGTTGAATCCTCTCGACTGTCTACTATCAGTTGCCTGCTTTCTTAAGGCACAAATAGAACTTAATTTCCCTTCTTTGCGTGATAATTTCCTGTGGTCATGGGGTTAGAGCGCTAGTTTGCAGAGTCTAGGCTTATTGGGTTTTTGCTCCTCGACCATCTGAAATTGTCACTTCCTACACTGATGATAGCTTGAAACGCTGGCATCTGTAGGTAAAAGAGATAAGCGTCATGATGTCAATAGTGTTCTACGCACAATCGGAACTTTGCTTTATCACAGGGTGACAACAATATTGTAATTTCAAACAGGGCTCCACTTTTAAGACTATAAATCTTAAAGGGGCATTTACTATAAATATTTTTAATTAAATATTAAAGCGTTTTATACCTACAGACGACTTCGTTTCGGGCTTACACCCTCATCAGTGCAGGAAGTGGTGGTTTCAGGTGGTCGTATGGGTTCGAACGCAATTCATAGATTCAGCCTAGAATTACGAGCCTAACGCCCAGACCGACACAGCTGCGAAAAATTATCACAGACAGTAATTGAAATTAAGATACACTTACCCAGGAGGCGAGGATAAGCGTCATGATGTCAATAGTGTTCTATGCGCGAGTGCAGAACTTTTCTTCATCGCAGGGTGACAACAATATTGTAATTTCAAACAGGGCTCTACTTGTAGGACGAAAAATCTTAAAAGGGCATTTACTATAAATATTTTAAAGTAAAAATGAAAATGTTTTATATATATATATATATATATATATATATATATATATATATATATATATAGTAAGCTATGAAAATATATTTATGGCAATTAAGCTACACAGAGGCTCCCGCGTTTTAGCCTGAAGATCCCCATCCCCCCGGTAATGAAACGTGGAAGCCTCTGTGTAGCTTAATTGCCATAAATATATTTTCATAGCTTACTACCTAGCTCTACTTACATATCGAGCACTGTTGAAGTAAATACTGAAAATTGATACATAAAAAAGTATATCTCCTTATAAAATTTTATGTGGATACATGAAATAATAATTATATATATATATATATATATATATTACTCTCTTTATCTTGTTCTTGGCCTTTTGGCTAAGATCAAAGTGTAGTATCTGTTCCGATGGATACTGCACCCCATAGACTGGTATTGTCTTGGCCTTCGGGGCTTGATTTATGCTGGTCTATGGGTCTGTCCTGTGCAGTTCTAGGAGGTCCACCCTTCAAGGCTTCGCCTTTCCTCTTTGGGGAGGAGTAAGTTTATTGCTTACTGCCTGAGGCGCCCCTACCGGGGAATGCCGACGGGGCTTCCCAGGCAATTTTTAATGGCCAGAGTGCTCACCTATCGGGCGCTGGCTTTTCAAACCTCACTTTCTCGACCCGACCTTGGGTCACATCTTACTTCTAGGACTAAGATAAAAACTGGCTTTGTGCCTAACTCCTGGAGAGGAGTAAATCAATACTCTCTTTCTCTTGTTCTTGGCCTTTTGGCTAAGATCAAAGTGTAGTATCTGTTCCGATGGATACTGCACCCCATAGACTGGTATTTTCTTGGCCTTCGGGGCTTGATTTACGCCGGTCTATGGGTCTGTCTTGTGCAGTTCTAGGAGGTCCACCCTCCCAGGCTTCGCCTCCCCTCCTTGGGGAGGAGTAAGTTTATTGCTTACTGCCTGAGGCGCCCCTACCGGGGAATGCTGACGGGGCTGCCCAGGCAATTTTTAAACCCCACTTTCCCTACCCGACCTTGGGTCACATCTTACTTGTGGGAGTAAGATAAAAACTGGCCTTGTGCCTAACTCCTGGAGAGGTGTAAATCAATACTCTCTTTCTCTTAACAATTAATTTTGATATTCTGGCTTTTTCATCATTGTCCTTCTTTTGTTTGCATGCAATTCTTACGCTCTTATGCTCTTATGCTCTTTTCCTGAAAATGTATTTTTTCACTCTTCCTGTTTCTCTCTATCAAATTAGCCCCTCTCTTTCTATTTATCTCACACACACACACACACACATACACATACACATACACAAAAAGTCCCTGTGACCAATGTTTTGGACTATTTGATATTTCATCATTTTTTTTTGTTGTTCCTTTTCTTAATCTTCTACTTATTCTAGTCATTCCTATCCAATTTCGTGGCTGTTCTTGTTATGACACGAAACTGCATCAAGTGATAAAGTCGAGTCAGCCCTTAGTTACGACTACTCCAAGCTCCACTCGCACCCGGTATGGCAGTACCTGTCAGGGCTTCATCTATGGATTAAGTAGAAATTATCGTTTACAGACTATTTGTTTACAAAATATATGCCTGCAAAACAAATTGATCTACAAACCAATAATATACAAAACATATGTATGGTTTCGGCATAAAATAAACTAACAACATAAAACCCAATCACCAAGCATTATTGTGGACATTTGTTTCTTTTTTCCCATATTCTGTTTATTTGTCTTCCATTTAATTATTTTCAATATTTTCTTTTCTATTTCGTCACCTTTTTACTTTTACTAATCAATACTCTCTCTCTCTCCTGAAAACTTATCTTCTCATCCTCTCTCTATCTCTCTCTCTTAGTTTCTCTGTCTACCTCTCTCTTTCATTCTCTTGCTCTCGTTCTCCTGTTCGCTCATTTTTCTTTCTTGCTATCTATCTTTCTCGTCCCCGTTTTAGCTCTTCCTCACCCCTCTCTATCTCTCTATTCTCTCTTTCTCCCCCTCTCTCTCTCTCTCTTTCTCTCTTGACATCTGGCTCTCACATAAAATTGTCGTGACCGATGTCTTGGCCTATCCAATTTTGACATTCTTTTTTCATCATTACTCTCCTTTTTTCTTTTTTTCTTATTCTCCTTGTTACTCTCCCTTTTTTATGAAATTATTTTTGTTGTTGTTTTTCTTCGTTTTAGTTTGTTTCTTTTCATTTTTTGCATTATTTGGTCACCTTTTTGTTTTTTACTCATCTGTTCCCCCCCCCCCTCGTCGAAACGTTTTGTTTTTTTATCTTACTTCATCCCTCTCTCTTTCTCTCTTTTTTAACTACGAATTGTCGTGACCAGTGCCTTGACCCATCTATTTTGACATTATTACTTTTTTTGATCATTATTTTCCTCTTTTTATGTCTTTCTTGCACAGACTCTTGACTCGCCTCCTTATTTTTCTCATTACTCAGGAACGTTTTTTTTCCTATATTTTTTTTTTAATTTCTTTTTTATATGTCTGTCGTTTTGTGTCACCTTTTTGCTTTTACTCATCAGTACTCGTCTTCTTAGCCCTCTTTCTCCCTCAAACTCCCCCTCTCTCCCACTCTCTCTCTCTCTCACACACACACTCTCTCTCTCTCTCTGTTTTTATTTTTTTAACAAATGCTTGTCATAACATATTCCATGGCATATCTAATTTTTACCTTACTTTTTCATCATTGCTCTTCTTTTGTTTCTTGCATACGCTCCTGACTCTCCTCCTTACTCTCCCCATTACTCTTTTTTCATGAAGATTGTTTTTGGGGTGGGGGTGGGGAGGGGGTAAAGTTTTTTTTCCATATCTTTTGAGCTTCTTTTTTAATTCCGGATTCATCACTTTTTTTTACTCGTCATTATCCACCTTCTTTTTTCTTCTAAATCGCCCCCTCTCTCTCTCTCTCTCTCTCTCTCTCTCTCTCTCTCTCTCTCTCTCTCTCTCTCTCTCTCATTAACGACAAAAAATATCTTGACCAGTACCTTGGCCTATCCAATTCTGACCTTCTTAATCTTCCATCATTGCTCTTCGTTTTTGTGCATCTTTCTTTCACACACTTTTTACTCTCCAATTTTCATGGACATTATTTTTACTTTTGTGTTTAAAATTTGTCCATCGTATTTTGTCACCTTTTTATTTTGACTCATCAATAATCTCCTTCTTTTCCCCCACAGAACCGTTTTTTTTTTCAGTGTGCCTCAAGGGAGGAGCATTCTGTCAGTAACCCTTTTTGAATAACCAGAAAAATGTTGTGACCGTAGCTGAGACCCATCCAATTTTGACCTTCCTACCTCTTCTCATCATTTTGTGCTTCTTGCAATTTGTTTCTTTTTTTGCACACGCATCTTTGCTCTCCTCCTTATTCTCCGCTTATTACTCTTTGTTTCCATCAACATTGTTTTATTCTTTATACTAGCAGAGTTACCCAGCATTGTCTGAATATCAAATTTAAGGCTTTTGTTCAGTCTAAAGATACAATGGATACTCCCTGTAAGGGTGCTCGCATAAGGAATCCATTGTGAAGCAAGGGTTGCACATCCTCCAACCACACCTATCCTGAACCAGCATTGCTTGTGTCCAATGACAAAGAAAAGTCTAAGATGACTGGAAGCAATGCTGGGATAAGCAGAGAGCTCTCCTACATACATCACCTGGTATTCCCAAATAGTAACCCATTTAGTACTGACCAGGCTCAACGTTGCTTAACTTTGGTGATCTAAAAGGAACCGGTGTCTCAACGTGATTATGTCGTATATCTCTGTAGATATCAAATAAGTTGCACATAACTCATAACACTTGGGAAAATATATGAATCCCATCATTTCACACATTTATGGGTCGAATAGTACAACCAGGGTTGTAAAGTCGAAAGATATAAGGTCTGACTCCTAGAATTCCAAAGATTCCGACTCCGACTCCGACTCCGACTCCGACTCCTTATTTTAAGATCTTCCAAAAGTCAGACTGTCTGTTGATTTTTCAGAGATTTAAAAACCCAACTCCAACTCATAGCATTTTTACAAGTCCGACTTTGACTCTTTCCACGACCTCCGACTCCACAATCCTGAATATAACTATGTTCTTCTAACAGTTCGTTCACAAAAGTAAAGCATCAAAATGCTTCCCAACATAAAGCGACCATGAAGATTAATATGTGATGAGGCAAAAATAACACAACCCTTTATTTTAATGATATTTATTATTATTATTATTACTCGGAGTTCTCACACAGGAGTTTTTACACAGGTAATGATCAGTGATTACTCACTGATGATAACCGGTGCACCGGTGATATTCCCTGGAGTCTGGGTGACAACTAGTCTCCCCAGATTTCAAGTACTCTCCATCTTTTTCGATAATTATTCTAAATGATTTGCGTTATCACAACAGCCGTTTGCCATTGATTTTTAGTTGACAACAATCATTAGTCTTCTCTGGAATTTGGGTGACAATAAGCCTTCCCAAGGTCCCAGTATTCTCTGCACTTTTCCAGTGGAGGTCTGGTTAGTGCTGTCCTTCCTCGGTCCTCTCAACCTCCTTGACCCTTCACAATTATTTTGTGTGTTATCAGTCTTTTTTAGGGGGGGATACAGCTTATAACCTTTTTTTAGCAGTTTTAGTTCCCTTGGTTTTATATGCTGTTCCTTCCATGTTTTGTTTTACTTCTGTTGCAATTTCAATGTGGTTGGTTAGTGTTCATAGTTTATGTGGGTTGGTTTCTGCATTCGAGGATTTTCCTTAAGATTTCAGCTGTTTTCATCATTGCTGTCCATTGTATAGTCTCAGTCTTCCAATTTCTCGGACTCTTTTATTATTATTATTATTATTATTATTATTATTATTATTATTATTATTATTATTATTATTATTATCAGTCCCCCGATTTATAAAATCAGGGAACTTATGTTTTGAGGCATGTCCGTCCGTCCGTCCGTCCGGATTTTTATCCGCAACCATCCATTGAATTTCTCTGAAATTTTGCATGAAGTTGTAACTTTGGTCAGGTTAGAAAATGACATTCTCCGATTTTTGAAAAAAAATCTGGTTAGCCCCCCAGGGGGTCAAAAGGCCCCGAAATGGCAAAAAATGACATTTTTTGCCCCATAACTTTTCATCCATCCATTCAATTTCTCTGAAACTTGGCCATAATGTGGAGGCAATTGTTTCTAATAGAAAATAAGTATCGCTGACCTTGGAAAAAATCTGGTTCGCACCACCAGGGAGTCAAAAGCCCCCAAAATGGCAAAAAATTACCCTTTTCTCGCATAACGTTTGATCCATCCATACAATTTTTCTGAAACTTGGCCAAAATGTAGAGACAATTGTTCTGGATATAAAATGAGCATCCTTGACCTCAAAAAAATTCTGGTTCGCGCCCCCAGGGGGTCAAAGGGGAGTAAAAAATGCCCCAAATTGCCCAAATTTATTGCATTTTACACTCACCACATCGAATCACATATAGAGGGGGACCATGCACGTGCGGCTTGTTATTATTATTATTATTATTATTATTATTATTATTACAAAAAAAAAGTTTTAATCATTTTATACTAGGCTAAATATCCGCAGGAAACTTCTAATTGACAATTGATATATAGAGACACAGACATCTTTGCTTTCTCTATATAGATATAGATATTCGTTTATTTTATTTTCAATTTTTATTTTTTTAATGTTATGCCCTACTTAGTAACTTTTTTTTGTTTTTATTCAGTGGGCCTCTCCCTCTTCTCCCCCTAGTTTTCCTTACACTCCCCCTCTCTCCTCTCTCTTTCTCTCCCCCTCTCTCTCTCGATATATAATTATATACATTTCTTTAAATTCACACAAAAGTTGAGTTAATAGCTCAATTGTGTATACATTACTAGAGCTCAAAATATAATATAATAATAATTTAGTAAATCTTCCGAATTTGTTTAAAAAATATTTTAATTACAAACAATTGTTTCTGCCCATTTTAAAATGTACATTCTCTTGATAACAGAACTCAAGATGTTTTTGAATGTTTTTTTTTGGGGGGGGCGGCTTAATTTTGATGGTAAAAATCACTGATGAAGCCTTTTAAAATCATTTTATGGCTCATTAGTTGTCCTCTCTTTATTTGTGCTTACTCCTCCAAACTTCTGACACAACGAGGCGTTTGCTGGTGCAATATTAATTGAGTTAAATTAATTATGGAATAATTATTTTAAAGAAATTTTCTCTTTCTTCCTTTATAACCATACTAAAGTTCCTCCCCCACTCTCGCTGTTTTCTCTCTTCTTAATGACAATTTTTAATAACAGATTTCTTTTTCTAATTATGTAAAAAAATTGTAAATTGTAGAATGAAATAGACACTTACCGACATAAAGTGCTCCAATAGTTAATATGTAAATCAATCCTATATTTCTGAATTGTCTGGGGGCTCATTTAGAGATGAAGCTGGGGCAGTTTGGCTGCTGGTGCCTTGGCATAGATTGCCTGGGCGGAGGGTTACTTAGCTTGCTTAAGGATGGAAACATGGCATGATCTATGTTCTTCTTTTGTCAGCTTCTCGCTTGCAAATGTGATGGCATAGGTTTTAGCTCAGTGGCAGAGATCCCTGCCTTGACAAGGTAATGTTTCCAATCTTCAGGATCCATACATCCTGTTCGCAGTGCCATCTCGAAATATGTACCTTAAAATTTATTATTTTTTAATTAATAAATATTTTAACATTCTAGAATTTATTATTATGCAACAACATAAGTTTATATTTCTCTAAAAAATCTGTTTTAGTTATAATAAATAATAATGAAAAAAAATAGACACTATAAGTAGCAATAAATTTTATTGATTTTTTTTCAAGTAAAAATTGCATAATAAAGGATTTTTACTGAAAATCTGTCATTATGCCAAAATATAACATTTTAAAAATTCAGTTTATTTTTCATCAGTTAAAATTTAATTGCCTTTCTGATATAACCTAAATTTAATTTTAAACAAAATGTAATTATTATTTGCAAAATTAAAACAGAACTTTAAAAGATTTATATTTGCTGGCTGTACAAATACTTGTCTATTTTTTACTAGGAAAAATAATAAAAATTAAGTTTATTTTTGTATATTAAATTTAAATTTAATTTTTAATTATTTGGTAAAATCATCTTTTCCCAACCAAAATAGCAGACAATAAATCGTCTACAGTTTTCAGATTTTTTTCGACCTCACAAATGAGTCAGTAAACCCAAATAAATTGTTTGGGACTAATTTCCTAATTGTATTTCTTTTAAAATAATTTAAGATAAATTTTAAATTAGTCCAAAACAATTTCTATGGGTTTACTTGCTCATTTGTCAGGTTGGAAAACTGCAGACGATTTATTGTCTGCCATTTTGGTTGAGAAAAGACAATTTTACCAATTATTTTATGCTGAATAAAATATTTTTGTAAATAAAAAAAAAATTCTATTATTTGTTTTCTGTCATAAATTTGCTTATATACCTGCCTAACAAAAACATGACAAGTTTATAAAATATCTTAAAAAGACAATGGACACCCTTTGTAAGACTACTTGCACAGGAAGTCTATAGTGATGCAAAAGTTACACAATCCCTAATTGTAACTTTCCTGAACTGCTTGAGTCAACTGGCAAGGAGAAGACCAGGAACGCTGAAAACAATGCCTGGATGAGCAGAGAAAAACTGGACGATCTCACTGTTTAAAATGGGTGGAGAAGGTAATAACCTATATACAAACGAAGGGACAAGTCTATTGTCATACAAATTGGTCCTGTTTTCACTTAGTGTCTTTCTTTCTTTTAAGTTTTAAATACTTTCTTATCCTAGTAATGTTTTCTTAATGGAAATAAGAATTTTATAATGAGGATGGCCCAAATAACCTATGATTTTTTCTATCTCTCTTGAATACTAACCCTATCTAATAATATTAAACCAGCAGTTACATGCGTGATATATACATAGAATATATAGATTTAAATAAGTGATAATAAGAATGCATTTGATAGAAAAACGAAATTTCGTATAGATTCCCGAGTTCGACGTAAATATTCCAAAGTTAGAAAAGATAAACATGAAGAACGTCACAGGTTACATCGACCGAAACGTTGTGAATAGTAGCCTGAATAATCCAAATTATCAATCCTCATCTAAATAATTCTGAAACATGACATTATTTTGTTGGCATTGGTTTTTCACAGAAAGAAACCACGTGAAGGTTGCCAACATCCCTAGTGAAAGTGGTGCTAGGGATCCGGCATGCCAGTTTGTCATATGCACTTCACCAGAACAACCTCTCAGCACATAAGTGTTTATCGATTTTACTATTACCAGTAGTAGCAGTAATAGTAGTATTAGCAATGTTATTCCCCAAGGATACACCCGGCATCTCAATGATTCATACCAAATTTGGTGCAATTCAATCAAGTAGGGTTGGATCCTATAAGTGACTAACAAACAGCCAGATCGGCAGAGAGAGAGAGAGAGAGAGATACAGGCACAAAATGTTCAACTATAATACAGTTACTCCCCCAGTGTTATTACTTTTGCTCCACATTGTCCACTCCCTCTTTTATTAGACTTCTTCACTGGACATTCTTTACTCGCTTCTTAGCAATTATTTGCAGCGATATATGTGCCAAGTTCTAACCTAATGATGTGAGAGAATTCACTGAACAAAATCGGTAAAAGTGGAGAGCAATTCGGTTTCTTTTATTGCATTTCTTTTTTTCAAACTCATATCTCTCATTAATCATCCCTGACACATACACATAACATTTTCCCATATACATAGCCTTTATATATATATATATATATATATATATATATATATATATATATATATAATGATATATATATATATATATATATATATATATATATATATATATATATATATATATATATATATATATAAGGCTATGACTGGGATTTGCTTGCACACTTTTTAAACTTATACAGGAAAATAAATTTTAGTTCTAAGGTAGACAACTCTTGTTATATACTTCAATTAAAAATACTTGTTATTCCCCTTGCTGATTTTCATTTTCTGGTAATTAATTAAAAATAGTTCATATCAGTAATCTGGGCAAGACTAAGTAATTTAGAAAATAAATTGTAACAAAGTATGTTGTTATATTTTCAATAACATGGTACAACAATTACAAATGAAAATTAGTTTAATTTGTCAGCTTGAAAGCTATTTGGGTTTGAATTTGAAAATTCAATAAAAAAAACTTTATACTTTATATATATATATATATATATATATATATATATATATATATATATATATATATACAGGGTGGGCAAAAATAAGGGTCCTATTTTTAAAAATTCATAACTTTTCTATTTATTGATTTAAAAAATTTTTTTTTTTAGAATAAGTAAAGGACCCCTTCCGAAGCAAGCATGAGCCGTATTAGCCCTAAGGAACGTACCCTTATTTAGAAAACATTATTTTTGCTTAAAAAACTCAAAACAGTGTAAAAAACAATACTTTAGTTTTTGTAAGTTTTAAGAAGTGTTTTTCGGCTAAAATTTGTTTTGTTTATTTCAAAAAATCTCGGAAGGGTCAGTCTACACACACATAAAGTTTGGTGAATTTAACTTTTATTTTGTGGAAGTTATTCAAATTCAAGTTATTCAAATTTAAAGATAGGACCCTTATTTTGGCCCACCCTGTATATATATATATATATATATATATATATATATATATATATATATATATATTGATGTGTTGATGTTTTTTATATTTATAATATAAAACTAAAAATAATACATTAATCACTTAAATAATAGTGTCATGGATTCGTCCAAACACTTTAAAATGTTGCTGCATTTTTGTAAGTAACGGATAAATTTTATTAGACAGACGAACAGCACAGGTAAAGAATTTTTTTTTGTGTCCTAAATAACTAATATAAGTTGGCAAAACATTTATGTGGAACAAGGCGTGGATTTGGTGTAGGGAACGTTTGTGTTTTTGTCTTTTAAGGGAAGTGGGGTCTGATCAACTTTGCTGGGAAGCCATGAAATTAAATACTGTCTTGTTTTTAAATTCCCGAAACAGTTTTTCATGGTAAACAACTGATGCGAATGTAGGTAGGGGATGAATATCGTCCAAACTAAGCATGCTAGTCTTGTAAAAGACACATTTCGTATCTGCCTCTGAAGGAGCTGAGATGTATGGGTGGCATTTAACAACTAAAAAAAAAAAAAGCTAAGTGTTTAAATTATTTTTACTCTGAATTTATTTTTTTAATTAATCCATGTATTAACATGCTATGAAAATCTAGCTAAAATAATCTTTCTTTCCAGGATACTTGGCTGTTCAAAACTTTGTATCTTTTTTCTTTTCTTGCCTACATTCTGCAGGGGTCACTTGAGTTCAAGTTTGAAAAGGGGTGGGTGGGGGTAGTTCACTAGCGAATGTAGGTAGGGGATGAATATCGTCCAAACTAAGCATGCTAGTCTTGTAAAAGACACATTTCGTATCTGCCTCTGAAGGAGCTGAGATGTATGGGTGGCATTTAACAACTAAAAAAAAAAAAAGCTAAGTGTTTAAATTATTTTTACTCTGAATTTATTTTTTTAATTAATCCATGTATTAACATGCTATGAAAATCTAGCTAAAATAATCTTTCTTTCCAGGATACTTGGCTGTTCAAAACTTTGTATCTTTTTTCTTTTCTTGCCTACATTCTGCAGGGGTCACTTGAGTTCAAGTTTGAAAAGGGGTGGGTGGGGGTAGTTCACTAGCGAATGTAGGTAGGGGATGAATATCGTCCAAACTAAGCATGCTAGTCTTGTAAAAGACACATTTCATATCTGCCTTAGCAGTGAAGAAACCGAAACCTCGTTCGGGGTTGAAAGAGAGGGGAGTGAGGGAAACCTATCTTCAACTTACTGTTCCCTTCTTAATATGCAATTGAACTTATTCTATCTACATGTGTACATATATATATATATGTAATATATATATAATGTATATTATGTGGATTTTTTTTTTTTTTTTTTTTTTTTACCCCTCTCGGAGTGTTGGACCCGTAAGACCTCGTAAGGCTATCCATCTAAGAGAAGGAAATCTCTGACAAAAAAACCTTCTTCCAGTTACTCACGCCGTGGCAGAAAACTGTTGGGGGAGGATGGCTTCCTTAGTCCTGATCGACAACCTTCCTAGAGTTGGAATCTCGAACAAAGTATCCGGTTTGCAAACCTACAATTGCTTAAGGAGTAGATAGGTTCTACCTATCGCCGGCCCTTGCACTCCTTCTTTGTTTATTAGTCAGGCGCAGAGGTAACAGCGCTGGGACGCCTCTAAACACTCAGTGCCTAGCCTTGTTTCCTTACTAGGACAATGAACGCCGTTCTCTTTCTCTCTATTTGGGCAACTCGGGGAAAGTTTTTTCGTTAGTAAGTCTTACATGACCAGTCTGGGTCTCTCTTGTTCCGACAGGTTGAGGGTACAGGTTAGACAGCTTGTCTGGCTGCTGTTTCCGACTGACAGGGCAGGAGCCCAAACTCTTGGGTAGCGCCAAGAACGGCTGCTCCATCATCAGTTGCATAATACTGTGGGTAGTTGTATGTGCCATGTCGCGCATGGAAAGGGACCCTGCAATTATCTACGGTGGGCTTTCCCGAGGCCACAACCCCCATGGACCAGGTCGTGACTAATGGACTGGTTGTGTGAGCTTATTGGCACCAAGCAAGTACCCACCTTGGCCAATCCACTCTATAATCAAATCAAACATGCCATTACAAAGAAATAAAATCAAACCTAAACCAGACACCCAAACAACACTTTCGCCTCCGCCCTTGAGGCTTGCATTCTCAAATATCCGGGGACTTAGAACCAACATCAACGACGTAGAAACCTTTCTCCTGACAAACTCCCCGGATATCCTAGCTCTTAGTGAAACTAACCTCCAATCCTCAATCTCTTCTCACCACTTTGACATGACTGACTACCTCCCACTCTACCGTAAAGACTCTGACAAACACATGCACGGGCTAGGAGTTTATGTTCGGAACACCCTCCCGCTGACTAGAGAACATAGGTTAGAATCAGATGACTACGACTACATGTGCTTTAGATTGACTTTACATCACAACGTTAGTTACTTATATTTCCTATATCGCTCCCCGTCGTCCCAGGACTGTACTCTGCTAAACTCTGTCTCTGAAAGCATAGATAGAGCACTCTTAATAGACTCGAATGCCCAGATACATGTATTTGGGGATTTTAATGCCCACCACCGCGACTGGTTGGGATTCTCCAGCCTTACTGATGCAGCCGGCAACTCTACGTATAATTTCTCCTTAGCTCACTCCCTCTCTCAGACTGTTGATTTTCCGACCCGCATCCCCGATCGTGTGGATCAACAAGCCTCACTTCTAGACCTCTTCTTGACCTCAATACCCGAGGCTTGTGTGACGAAAGCTCATAGCCCACTCGGGAATGCTGATCACATTGTGCTAATGATACATATCACACTAAAAAGTCGTCCAAAAGCTGATGAACCGTTGCTCAAAACAACAAGATACTACGAGCAAGCTGATTTTGAGTCAATCAGAGACCACATCAGTGACGCCCCATGGCGGGAAACCTTCTTACTCCCTGCCAACCAGTGTGCAAACGAATTAACTGAATGGGTCAAAGCAGGCATTGAAGCCTATGTCCCCATGCAAAAATTCTTTAGCAAGCCCCACTCTCCTCAATGGTTCACTTCGGAATGTGCAGCTGCCATTTCTGAGAGGCAACAAGCATTCCGTAAATTCGGCCGCAATAAGTCAGCTACTAATAGGCATAAATTTATAGAGTCAAGAAACAATTGCAAGGCTGTGATAGGCGAAGCGAAGAGAAGGTATAATGAGTTAACAAAAAAACGCATCCAGTCACAGAAACTAGGTACTCGCGATTTCTGGAAAATCTACAATAGTGTAGTGAATAATGGTCAATCTACGATTCCCCCACTTTCAAACCACAATGATGTCGTTTGCACGGCCACTGATAAGGCTGAACTACTCGCACAGCGTTTCGCTTCTAACTCTACTTTAGACTCGGGTAACCACCCTCTCCCTGAATTACCATTGCGGACTGAAGCCACACTTGATAACCTGGTCATCACCCCATCCCAGGTCAGAGACATTATAAAAAGCCTTGACACCTCTAAAGCTTGTGGGCCTGATCTTATACCTGTAATAGCAATAAAGAAATGCTCTGCTGAACTGGCCCCTGTTCTCTCCAAACTCTACAATAAATGCCTAGCTGAATCTTGCTTCCCCGATAGCTGGAAAATTGCCTCTGTGGTACCAGTCTACAAGAATACTGGGAATAGAACCGACCCTCAGAACTACCGCCCAATCAGTCTACTGCCGATCTTTGCCAAAATCTTTGAGTCCTTAATCAATCTAGCGATAGTACGTCACTTAGTTAATGCTAAACTTCTATCCGACCGCCAGTATGGGTTTAGACAAGCACGATCTACTGCAGACATCCTAACGGTCATCTCTGAACGCATGTATCATACTCTCGACAAGGCAGGTGAAGCTAGGGCAGTAGCGCTTGATATATCCAAGGCCTTTGACAAGGTATGGCATAAAGGGCTTCTCCTGAAAATACGCTCATACGGTATTACTGGGCAACTACTTAATATAATTAGATCCTTCCTAAACAAAAGAAAAATCCAGGTTGTCCTCGATGGCCGTTCATCTAAACAACATGACATAAATGCTGGTGTGCCCCAGGGATCTATTCTTGGACCTTTGTTGTTCCTGATCTATATAAACGATCTCCCAGATGACATAGTGTCTGAGATCGGTTTATTTGCTGACGACACCACGCTTTACTCTCGCCATGTTGGCAAAACGGACGCGATCATATCTGAGGCAATGGCTGCATCCTTAGAAAATGACCTCCAGGCTGTAGTGGATTGGGGCCATAAATGGTTGGTGACTTTTAATGCCGCAAAGACAAAGCTCCTTTCCTTCAACAACTACAAGAAGCCTCTCCAACCACCGATTGCCATGGCAAATAACACCCTACCTGAGAGTTCATCATTCAAACTCCTTGGCCTAACCTTCACAGGTAACATGAATTGGAACACATACATTGAAGACATTGCCAAGGCTGCCGCAAAGAAGGTTGGCTCCCTCTACCGTGCTAGTGGACTCCTTACACCTGACATTATCCTGTATCTCTACAAAGCCACCATTCGCCCATGCATGGAGTATTGTTGCCACATCTGGGCTGGTGCATCATCTACTAGTCTCTCCCTCCTTGACAAAGTCCAAAAAAGAGTAGTCAACCTAATAGGTCCCTCACTGTCAGCTAAGCTCCAGCCCCTGTCCCATCGCCGCAATGTAGCATCCTTGTGTTTGTTTTACAAATACTTCAATGGATTATGCTCTGATGAGTGTGCTGCTCTGGTACCCCCTCGACGTAAATTCACTAGACTAACTCGACATTCTACTAAATCTCACTCATTCACTGTGGAGGTCCCCAGATGCCGGAGAGCATTCTACTCAAATAGCTTCTTTCCTCGTGCTGCTGGCCTCTGGAACTCCCTCCCTGCCCCCTGTTTCCCCGACAGTACTGACATGCAGAAATTTAAAACTAATGTAAACAGACACCTCGCTGCTCAGATCCCAATTTAAGCTGAACCACCAATCCTTCCCCCCCTTTTCCTTTTTTCTCAGTAGTCCCTTACGTTTACAGTGGCGTCCTGCCTTGTTTGGGGTGAACCATGTAAAAAAAAAAAAAAAAAAAAAAAAAAAATAGTGTTAGAAACTAACTAATATAATAACTGTAAAAAATAAATTGACTTACATGAGTGATTTTCCACTGGAAGACTTGAGACTATAAGTTTTTTTTTTTATATAATTTTTTTTTTTTTATATATAGTTTTAATGGTTGAGAAACTTCCGAGACTATATATATATAAAATATATATGATGATGATTATAGGTTTATTACTCTGTAATAAGTTGGTGTATATCTGGTCCTTGACACTAAAGTAATTATTAATAGAGCTATATATATATATATATATATATATATATATATATATATTGAAAAGGTGAGATTTCGGTCTATGCGACCTTCTTAGAGCCACTACCCTATCCAACTGAAAAAAATATTTGCTATTTTGTAGAGTGTGTATGTGGGGTTTAGGAGTCGATGGTTGGAATTTATTCATAGATATATCATACAATGATTATGGATTCAGTACCAAAGGTTACAAGAAAAACATCACAATTTTACTGAGGTACAAAGATATTGCCAAATCACAATCAGTTTTGTCATTCGGTTTGAAGATAAATAATATTTCAGCAAAATAGAGATGCTTTTTTAAAACCTTTGGTTTGAACCCATAATTATTGTATATATATATATATATAAATATATATATATATACTTTTTTTTATTATTTCATGTATCCACATAGAATGTTATAAGGAGATATAATATTTTATGTATCGATTTTCAACAGTGCTCAATACGTTTGTGAGAAGTCCTACGATTGGCTAATGGAAGCATTAACCCGTGGAGGGAATAACAAAGGATCTGATTGGTTAACTAGCTAAACTAAACACCACGTGTATATATAAAAGCACCCAGCAACACAAACTCCATGCATTTTAGCCTGACAATCCCTTACGGAGATGAAATGCGGAAGTCTCTGTGTAGCTTAATTGCCATAAATATAATTTCATAACTTACGATATATATATATATATATATATATATATATATATATATATATAGAGAGAGAGAGAGAGAGAGAGAGAGAGATAGATATGAAATTAAAAATGGAACAATGGAAGACCCATAAGCTCAATGTTTTGCCCGCTGTGATGTGGGCTTTTTCAAGAGCGGATGAAAAGTGTGCTAAAAATGATAAAAGACGGGAAAATCATATAATTGGGGAATATATATAGTGGTAGGGTTTGAATGGAGGGAATATGTAAAGTGTCAGAAATAAGTGTGCATAATGTCAGCATATAATTATACATACATATATATATATATTTTTTTAAATATATATATGTATGCATAAATTAACCTGCAATTTCAAATGTACATAGTAATGTAAAAAAGAAGGACAAACTAAAAAGAAGATAGGGGGCAAAAGAAAAAAGAAAAAAGAAAGAAAGAAAAAAGAGAAAAAAAAAAGAAAAAAACAGTTTAATATTCAGGGAATCATCCAGTGTCTAGACGTATCTGATTTTTGTTAAAGATTGTTTTAGAGAGGTTGGTGGGAGATACAGTAGAAACCCATTCTTTGTCTGATTTTGTTTGTAGAGAGGGCTATTACTGCAGATTCTATTATAGGACATATCGACTTTTTATGTACCATCCTGATCAGAGTAGATTTGTTAAAGTCAAAGCTGTGCCCATACTCCATAGTATGAGCACATAAGGTGTTAAGCATGTTGTTTGTTTTAATTGCTCTCTTATGTTCATAAATACGCTTGTCACGGTTACGTTGCGTTTCTCCAAAGTAGAACTTATTTCAGTCTTGACAAGGGATGGAGTATATGCCAGCTTTGATATTAGGCATAGTGCTGGATTTAGGTGGTTGGATTAAATTATTAATAGTAGCTGAAGTTATTTGAGCTATGTTTATTCCCAGTTTGTTAAGTTTAGTATAAATGATGTTGTTATTATAGTTAGTAGGTAAAGCAAGGTGTCTGTTTATTATTGGGCTAGTTAATGTGTTATCTTGTTTTTTATTTGCATGAATCCGGAGAGCTTTTCTTTTAGAGTTATGTATAAAATACAATCTTAAACGAAAATAAGATACGTCTAGACATTGGATGATTCCCTGAATATTATTTTGGTTTTTTCTTTTTTCTTTCTTTCTTTTTTCTTTTTTCTTTTGCCCCCTATCTTCTCTTTAGTTTCTCCTTCTTTTTTATATTACTATGTACATTTGAAATTGCAGGTTTATTTATGCATACATATATATATTTAAATATATACACACACACACACATATATATATATATATATATATATATATATATATATATATGTATAATTATATGCTGACATTATGCACACTTATTTCTGACACTTTACATATTCCCTCCATTCAAACCCTACCACTATATATATTCCCCAATTATATGACTTTCCCGTCTTTTATCATTTTTAGCACACTTTTCATCCGCTCTTGAAAAAGCCCACATCACATCGGGCAAAACATTGAGCTTATGGGTCTTCCACTGTTCCATTTTTAATTTCATCCTGTCGGATTGTTTTATCCTTTTATCTACCTATATATATATATATATATATATATATATATATATATTGTTACGATCGGGTCAATTCCCCTAATCAGCCACTTAGAGAAAGCTGACTGCTGCTAAGAGAAAAAGAAGGCGTACGTTAACACCAGTGACTACGGCGTGCTTTGTCCTCTCTATATATATTGTATCCAAGATTTCAGTAAACTCATTGTGAGATTTTCATCTATATTTTTTCACTTGTGCTATTTTTTTCTTATTCATCCACTTGTGTCATTTTTACCAGTGTAATTTTTACCATGCTATTTTTTCCTGTGCCATTTTCATCTAAATTCGTTATTACGATCCATAGATTTTACTTTTACTGGTAGTTCAAAGTCAATAAATATTTATCATTTTATCATTAGTACCAACAATGGAAAATTAAGTTTTAACAAAAAAAGAAATTCAAAGAAACGTTTTTGGAATCAGATATTTGGCTAAAATTTTTCCGTTACTGATTCCCATACCCCAAAAAGTTCTGATTTTTCCGATTTCTAATTAATCGTCCCAACACTAGTAGTAACAACACTTTTTAATGGAATATTTATTTTGTGACTGAAGTAATGTTATGTAAGAATAATGCTATATGTAATGTTATGTAAGAATAATGCTATAAGTAATATTATGTAAGAATAATGCTATATGTTGGCTTCAAAGTTTGTGTCTATAGCCTGTGCTGATGAAGACCTCGATATCAATAAAAAAAATCTATATTGTCTCAGAAACGATCGTACACAAAGTGTTATTTATGTTGAATTCTTGGAATGCAAATAAATGATTATGTCGTAATTAAGTTTACCTAACATCTATATATATATATATATATATATATATATATATATATATATATACGTGTATATTGCATATATATGACAATCATCGAGCTTTTAATTGGAAGAGGTTGGTATACATAAAGAATAGAAGGTATATGCTGAAACATATATTTTCACACTACTATATATATATATATAGTTGGCCTGACAAATCCCTTTTTGGGATGAAACACAAACGTTTCTGTGTAGCTTACTTGCCATAAACATATTTTATACTACTCATGTATTGAGAACTGTTGAAATAAATACTGAATCACAAACATAATATATTATATTATATATATATATATATATATATATATATATATATATATATATATATATATATATATATATATATATATATATATATTTATATGAAACACCCATGTCTAATATGTAAGAATCCTCAGAGCTATTCGATTTAGTAGTCAGTGCTGAGGTGTCTGGCTAGTTCAGCTAGAACTAAATAGATTGAGATCAGAAGCTAGAGACTTAGTATATAAGCAGGCTGGGATGATCCAAGTGCATTCTCTGGGTTTTGATTGGTTAGCAACCGATCAGAACCAAGAGAATTGATACTCTGTTATATAAATATCATTTCATTCAAGCAAGAGTTTTTTTCTGTTGACTGGACGGCAGTAGAAGCCCTTACTCTGGTAAGTGTCATTTTGATTCTTCAGTGGCCTTGGGCTAGACTGTCGCATATGCAAACAAAGAAAAAACTATATGGGATTGATTTTTAAACAGGATACAAACATAAATCCACAGAGTACACAAGCAAAACACAAATTAATGTAAAGAGATGTAAGAAACAAAGATGTATGAAACTCTCCTGTAGCCGTAATACAGCCACAATGACTGTACAAACATAACAACACTAACACAATTGCCAACACCAACGCTTTCTCTCAGCTGTCAAAAATCACACGCTCTGTCGGCTTTTAATCCGTCTTTTAACGGTCAGTTTGTCTCGGCACATGCAAATTAATTGCTCATGCATGTAAATAAGTGGTCACTATAAAAATCTACAATTATGAACACCAGTTCTTTTCTCTCTGGAAAACGGCCGTCTGACATGCAAAACATCTGCTACACTTTGAAGCTGGTAACTTTTCATCTCTATTGTTCCTATTTACTTGCCTCCCCACGATGGTAGAGTTAGACACAAGGTCTGTTTTTTTTTAATATGGGGAAAATCCAGATCCCCCCAAAAGGGGCACTCTGGATTGGAACAAAAACAAAAATTACCTCAATCTTGAAGAACTTCTCCTTCACTGACATAGGGCAGAAAAGCATCAGAACAGATACTAGACTTTGCTCTTAGAGTTTTTTTTGTCATCTCTATTGTTACAAAAAGGTGAAATGACAGAGTCGGAGTGCACACTTAAAACAAAAGAAGAAGAGGATACAATTAGAATGGATCGCTTTTTCTTCAGACACCGACCAGTGCAGGCGCCTCATTCGTTTTTCTTTTAATGTCACCTTCTTGTTAGCAAAGACCAATGAAGATAGACGCAATGAAAGAATATCATTTGTTTTCCGAGTTCAAGTGATTCGTTCACCTTAGACAGAGAATGGGTATTTATCACCAATTAATCCAGTCAACTCTGCTATCAATTATTGACCAATTGTTTCTCCTAACAAACGCATTGGTGTTATTATCTTTTTTTATGTTCTCAAGAGTTTTTTTTTATAGGGCTAGCTGTATCATACGTCTCCAGTCATACAATCAGAAGCCGCCTTTCATCAAAACCATGATCAATGGATCCGTTCCAATTTTATTTGTCCTCCTTATTAAGTACTAGCAAGATCTGTGTGATATCTGGCATTGTTCAGGAGGAAAAAGGTAAGGAAGCTAAGAAACTCCTGCTACCAACCCTGAACATCTATATTACTATTTTTATTTTGTAATTTATGTAGCTATTCATTCTCAAGTTATAAATAAAATAAAGAAAAACGTTGTATTTGATGTTTATGGATGTCCGACACGGGTACAGACCTAACAACATTATTGTAAAACCTCATTAATCGTAGTTGCCCGGTTCAAGGGATAAACAACTTTAAATGACATGACTTAAATAGAATTTCATTGCCTAAAACAAAAAACAATCTATGTATTAAAATATCGTATTTCGTGTTAAAAAATTAAACGCAAAACATAATATATCGTATTTTTAAAATATAAAATGAAGAAATGTACGATATGTATCGTACTTTAAACTTTAAAATGTTTTTTTAAAAGTAAGATTTTTGTAAAGGATAAGTCGTCAGACATGCAGTTTAGCAGCAAAAGTAATATATCAACAAAAGCAATATATCAACAAAAACAATATATCAACAAAAACAATATATCAACAAAAACAATATATCAACAAAAGCAATATATCAACAAAAGCAATATATCAACAAAAACAATATATCAACAAAAACAATATATCAACAAAAACAATATATCAACAAAAGCAATATATCAACAAAAACAATATATCATATGTTTAAAAAATATAGCGATGAAATGCAAAAGATTGTTGAATTGAAAATTAAAAAAAAAATAAAAACGAAAAAACACATATTTATGGAAATATCGCATTTCTGTCTGTAAAAAAATATAAACATAAACAAGACATCGTATTTAAAATGAAAAAATGTACGATGTATCTGTAAATGAAACAGCTCTTTTTGTCATTAGATTATATTAAAAAAAAACAATATATTTTAAATGCTGTCCTTAGACGGAAATCAGAAAAAGAATTGTAATTCAGCAACAAAATAAAACAATATGTGGTATTTTAAGAAATATAGCGTTGAAAATCGAAAAATTGTCATATTTCATATTTAGAAAAACAAAACAATTTATTGTATTTCTTAATATAGCAGTGAAAGGGGATAAATGTACTCCAGTCATATTTCTTGTATGTGTAATGGGTTGCAGAAAGAGGACTTAATACTGTGCGGCTAGTTCCTCCCACTACCGCTATGATATTAGTAATCAAAGCAAAAACTGTTGATCAGATTAAATATAAAATTTGATGAATTCATGTCATCGAGGGGGACAGAGGGGATGGAAGAGAGGGGAGGAAGATAGATATAGATAGAGAGGGGAGGGAGATAGATATAGACAGAGAGGGGCAGAGAGAGAGAGAAGCTTTAAAAGGTAGATGTTTCACATAAACTCTTTTATTTTGTCGTCCATGCTTGGACAATGCCGGGTAGTCATGCTAGTTAAGTATACAACAGATTATGGATACTTTTTCATTTTGATTGTTAAACTTTCCTATGCAAATTGTAATACATCAGTGCTGTGATCTAGAGAAAATAAGATAAGTCCAAGCATCGTCTTTGCATACAAACATTTTTATTCTTCATAGATTTAATAAATGCATATACTCTTTTTTTCCAATTTTCTTATATTTTTGTTTTTGTTGGGGATGGGGGATCCTACCGGATACCAGACATTTATTCGCTATTTCAGAGACTTCAACCAAGAGATCTTTTTAGAATTCTATCCTTCCCCTTTAAGCACAATTGTTTGGATCTCTCTTGCACTTGGTTCACCCGATAATTCGTCAAGTAGTTTTTGAAATTTTTTCATTAGTCCTGTTGCTCCTATGATTACTGGAATGATAGAGATTTTCCTAAGATTCCAGTTTTCATGCCGCACATAAGACCTCGGTATTTCGTTATCTTTTCCCTCTCGGCTATGTTTAAGCCAGCATCATAGGGACACTGACTTCAACTAGGGTTGCTACTTTCTCCCTCTTGTCTGATAGCACTATGCCATGTTTAACAGCTCCGTTTTCTAGGTATGTAGCTGTAGGGTTTGCATAGGCATAATGAATGGTGTATGACTTATTTCCAACAGTTCTTTCTGGTATATGTTTCCAGGACTTGCTACTACACTGGATATTCAATTTTTTACAGATGATCCAGTGGAGAATTTACACACTCTGTTATGTCGTATTGTATAGTAGTCCTACACATGTATAGAACTTCATTATGGAACCAAAATATTAAAGTCATAAGTATTTTTAATATCTATTATTATACTAACGCTGAGTTAATGAACGTTTCTTTTTCTAAGGCTTTTTTTCCTATATACTTTAATCACACAGAATACATGCTAAGATATACTTTAGTTCTGGGATTAAGTCATGTTTAAAGAATATCTGTTTCAATTGTTCTAATTAGCTGTAATATATAATTAAGTGAATAAGTCATCCAACTCTCTTAACTATCTATGTATTTCTTTCGCTCCTCTCGATGTCGATTTAATCATTCCTAATATTTTGTAATGTCCCCGTGATCATTTAGAGAAAGAATCTATCCCCTTTCTCAACATGACTATCTAATTTGCATACGTGCGTCTGTACACATCACAAACACCTATGCAAATGAGATGGCAAAATAATAAGTCTCTTTACTTCTTGTTATAATAATAAGTAATCACTGATACTCATGTGAACACTCCTAGTAAGTAAAAAAAAAAAAAATTATAATAATAATAATGATAATGATAATGATAATGATAATGATAATGATAATGATAATGATGATGATAATAATAATAATGATGATAATAATAATAATAATAATAATAATAATAATAATAATAATAATAATAGTAATAATAATAATAATAATAATAATAATAATAATAAATATAATAATAATAATAATAATAAATATAATAATAATAATAATAATAATAAAGATGATGATGATGATGATGATGATGATGATGATGATGATGATGATGATGATGATAATAATAATAATAATAATAATAATAATAAGTGATGGCACCAGCCTCGGCTGATACCACACAAAATTGTCGTGAAGTGTCAAGGAGGATGGGAAAACCGAGGAGAGAGAGCACTAACCAGACCTTCACTGGAAGAGTGCAGAGAGTACTGGGACCTTAGGGAGGCTTATTGCCGCCCAAATCCCAGAGAAGACAATGGTTGTTACCAGCGACAAATCAATGGTCAGCGGCTGTTGCGATACCACAAAGTCATTTGCAATGGTTACGAAAAGAGGTGGTCAGTACTGAACATCTGGGAAGGATTGTTGTCACTCAGACTCCAGGGAACACCACCGGTTATTATCAGTGAGTAATCACTGATGATGACCTGTGTGAGAACTCCTAGTGAGTACAAATAATAATAATATAGAAGTAAAGATACTTATGAAGTTATGCAGGAAGAATGTCTTAACAGATATGTTGCAGTATATGAATTTTCAAATGAATTCAAAGTATAATAAATAGTGGTAGTGGTTATGACCCAACGACTCTAGTTTATGTATATTTTTAAAATTACACATATTTCGATCACCTTGTATCCAAGGGTGCTGTTCTCTAACCATCTTGCTATGCCTACAAGTCCTCCTTCTCTGTAGCAAGAAATCTTCATAATATACACTAATTACATCAACATTCAATCAGACGCGGTAATATCTTTGAATTTCCTGCCGTAAAGCCTGGTTCTCTTTCGGTGAGGCCTGATCTTGATCGAAGCCTCGCCGAGCTGGCCCAATGCACCTCCTACCCAAAACTGCAGCACTCAGCCAACCCTCCACCCACATTTCGTGAAACTAAGAAAGAGAGAAAGAAAGTAGTGCTAAATCTGATTGTAACAATTGCCATCATTAACACCCATGCCTGTGACCTTCGCCACCTTCTCCTAGTCGGAAGACCGACTTGGCTGCGGCCCTAATGACTGCCTTATTCATGATACCTTGTCATTCATTACACCCCTAAATGTTCTTATTGTTCTACGTTTGCAGACACGACGAACAGAGGCTGGAAGGGATTTCCCACTTCCTCCATCATTAGAACTCGGTGTTGATTATTAACTTGCAATACCAAAACAACTCTTGCAATGCCTCATCTTGGTACACTTGTGCAGGGCAGGTGAGGCTCATTGCTAAATATTAGATAACCATGCGTTCGTTTTTTGAATGCCATCTTTCCGGCCTACTAAAGATCGTTTTATATTCCTATTCTTCAAATCCTGTATTTAATGTAGCGAGTATGTTGGCGTCAGTGTGTAATAAGCCTTCTAGCAAGAGTTCTTATATTTTTGCTTGTATTTCAGGCCTTGAAATGGAAGATCAAGTAGAACACTACCGATATCTGATGCTTTTTTACTACAGAAAATTTTTAAAAAGCTACAGAAACCTGCATAAAGATATGCCATGTGTATGGGTTAGGGTTAGGGTTAGGGTATGGGGAGGATGCTGTTACAGAACGCATGTGCCAGAAATGGTGTGCTCGATTCCGAAAAATAAATTTTTATTTAGTGAGAGAGGTTCCTCACTCTGGCCAGCCAAAGATGATCGATAGTAACCAAGTGAAAGCCGTAGTTGAACAAGATTGTCGTTTGACAACCAGACAAATCGCAGGCATTCTCAAGATTTCCAAATCGAGCATGGAAAATGAATTGCATAAACTCGGTTATTTTTCTAAACTTGATGTTTTGGGTCCCCATAAACTGGCAGAAGCAAAAAAACGAACGAACTTTTTGGCCAACCCAATATCATTTGGATTATTCGGACTACTATTCTCATCTTGGTTGTTATATTCACAACGTTTCGGCCGATGTAACCTCCAACCTTCTTTGGGTGCATCTTTCCGAACTTGAAAACCTTCTAGTTGAACATGGGAATTTTTAAGTCGAACTCAGTAACCTGGACGGAATTATTATGTAGACTAGCTGTATCTACTCGGTGTTACCGGGGAGTCATTGTACTTTTATTTTTATTTTTAAAATTTTTTATTAAGTATTATTTTCGTTTCACATTTATTTTAAAACTATGCTGTTGTTTTGTTTGTTTTTTAACCAAAATAATATTTTTGAATTTTTTAAATAGGTTATTAAAGTTAAATTTAATTATGATGGTATTGTGTGATCATAAAATTATTAACTGAACCAAATTGTTATAAAACTATAACAAATTTTATTATGGTAATCTTTTAATGTCTATTTATAAAATGATTGGATCTAAATAGCTTTCAAAACTTTCATTCTTTTAATACATGAGGATTTGCTAAGAATGTTAAATGCTTCTATCCCTTTCATTATAATGAATAAAGAAGAAAGATATCTACGGTAAACTTTTTCCTAACTGGAATAAGTATTTTTAGAAAGAATTCGACGTTAAATAAAAAATATATTCCTGCCAATAACATAGTGGAAGGGTCGATCAAAAAAATACTAGTTTGAATGAAGTATATACTGGGTTTAACTTTGGAAAATCTCCAAGATAACTTTATATGTTAAATTGGACATATATTCATCATGAAAGGACAATGTATTAAAAATATGTATATTATTTTACAGGGGTAACTTGATTGATCTAATATATACCATCGTGGCTTGTAGAAATGGTTATGCTGAATTCAAATTATAATATTTAGATGCGATGTGTAAAAATAGGGTTAGAATTGTAAATTTCCACATAAAATTAAGTAGAATTGAATTTTCTAATTAGAAGTCAAGTGAGAGCTACATGTCCTGGTAATTACGTTAGAGACAAGAAGTCGCACTAATCTGACATGGCGAATTGGCAGAGAATATCTTTGGCTTTTGACTGAATCGACAGAGAGGGGACAGTTGGGTTTTGGATAGTTGATTGGAGGAAGATCTGGGAGATATTTTATCAATGTATATGTAAATAAAAATAAAACCTCAAACAGATTTTTAAACCCCAAGTATGTTTCTTTTATTAATGACGTTTATGAGAGGTTATGAAGAAGAAGAAGAAGAAGAAGAAGAAGAAGAAGAAGAAGAAGAAGAAGAAGAAGAAGAAGAAGAAGAAGAAGAAGAAGAAAAAAGTTTCCAATGACAGAGTGAAGAAGATAGAAACTTCAGTTGCCACATCACCACTGCGACCACAGAAATACGACCAGCAGGGAAGTGCATCAATGACGCGGACGGACTGTAGGGATTGAAGAACACCAACAACTACCTTAGAAAACTCTATCGAATATATTATGGTCATTTACATGCTAACTGTGTTGAGAAATATGTGAACCAACAATTGTTAAAATAGCAACTTGTATTCAATGTAATCAGATACAATGAATCGTTCACCATAATTGCTGAGTTGCAGCAAAAAAGTGTTGATATGCCGTAAAATAAACAAAGCAAGCAAAACATTTGGGTTTACAAAATAATGAAACATTAATCAAAGTTTAACAGTGTTTTACAAGAAAAACATTTCTTCTAACAAAACTTACCTCATATAAATTTGTTCATAATTATTTAATTTATTATTTATTCAACAGATATTCATCTTTAAACGATAATGGATTAAAAAAAAACAACTTAACTTTCGATTTACAAGATGAAATTTAAATTATCAACAAATAATTATCCAAAATGATTGGATGTTATTATAATGTGTTTATCACATGTTCAACCAGGTAGTATTAACCGGATTATTTTCCTTCTTTCAAATGTTTGTAATGTAAAGAGTCAGAACTTCATATATATATATATATATATATATATATATATATATATATATATATATATATATATATATATATATATATATATATATATATATGTACAAAACCGACTTCGAAATTCAGTGGGGGATGCCCTCTTCCCTACAGCCACTTTCTCACAGAAGAGATATTGCTAAGTCTTTCTCTGCTCTATCGTTATTTTCGTGGTAGGTGCTCGACTGAGATCAATCTATGCCCCCCCCTCTGTAAAAAATTCACAACAAAATTCACAACAAAATTCACGACAAAACAATTCATAACAAAATTCACAACAAAAACCAGTCTAACTACAACCACTTTCAATAATTTCCTTTTCTCCCTCTGTGTACCTAAAACTAAACCGAGCTTCCATAAACAAAGTTTCTTTCCTAGAACTACCCGTCTGTGGAACACAATACCATGGGGCTGCTTCCCAGCTGAATATAACATAGTCACTTTCAAGTCCAATGTAAACAAATTCTTAAATACTCAAATTCTACCCAATTTCCACCATCATTACGAATCATCACGGTGTTGTCTCACCGTCCACCTGACAAACTCATTAACCTCTATCCTCGAGTGGCATTTGGGCCTTGATAAGTGGTGATGTTACATTAGGAGGGGCCCTATATTTCTGAAAAGGTGTACGTTAGCTAGTATGGATTGTGACCTGGGTGAAATTGTTGGATTGAGTGCAAAGTTAAGCCGACATGTATTTTGAATAAATGAATCTGTTCCTACGAATGATTCATTCTCAAAGTCATAATACATAGACAGGATTTGGCCGAGATGAAGCATTTAGGGTTAAAGGGGTTAAGCACAAAGCGAAAGTAGATACGGTTATGTGGTTGGTTGGCGAGACACGGAAGCTGTGACGTCACATTTGGGACTGTGAGAAAAAGATAGTTTGAATTAACTCGGTCTTGGAATATCGTGCGAACTGGACAAGCAAATATGTCTGTTACTTAAATTGATCAGTTGGTAAATGGATCTCAGGCGGTACGGACCTTATGAAATATGGTCTGAAACTTTAAGTTTGGGTCTCGAATGAGACGAGAATAAGCCCCCCTATCTATTCTCCCTGTCCAGTCAGAAGAATAGTTAAGTTAAAAACCGAGAAGCAAAACAACTGGAAAACGGCGACTCTCTCCCAGGCGTTATCAAGAAAGAAAGGATCAATAAACGTCTTTTCAGAGACCTCTCAAGGTCTGCCTTCTGAATTCTTTCTTTGTCATGCAAAAGAGTTTTATTCCCAGAGAGCATATGCACCGCACTAGACGATCAAGAAATCTACACCACGACGAAGACGATGAAAAAGGTAAGACAATTTTTTTTAAAACACACAGCACAGCACACGACGACCAAGACTACGACGACCAGCGAAGAAGGAGACGAAGAAAAATATCAGGTAAATTATGACATTGATTTCGAATGAACTATTGTGTTAAAAGAGTAAAAAACGTTTGCATGGAGTTTGGAGCATCGTATGATCGATGGTCTGCATTGTAAGAGACACGCACACGCGTGAACGCGCACCCACACATGAATGCCTCGTTAAAAGAAACATCCCACCCACATCGGCCCACGAGAAGACAGTAATTTTATGTCAAAGTGAAAAATAACAGTTTAAAGGCCTCTAAATACTTTAAAGAAAAAGTGTGTAAAAGCGTTTCAAGGAAACGTTTTAAGAGACTTTTAGAAACGATCTTTTGAGTGACAACATAACAGTGACTCTTAAGTAAATATATATAAATAAATAATATATATATATATATATATATATATATATATATATATATATATATATATTACTTATTTATTTATATATGTAATTACAGAAGATTAAGACAACATCGGTTCCGTCAGTTTCAAATCCAAACAAAGGGGAGAAAAGATGGCCTCTTATGCTGGACTGAGTCTCTTCAGGCTCTGTTTATGTCTGTATCTTCGGAAAATGGCGTTGCACACGTTGTTTGAATTCTTCCATGATCTATTAATCTTAATTTCTATTTACTTTTTTCTTCTCTCCCCCTTCCCTCCTTCTAGTCTAATATATATATATATATATATATATATATATATATATTACCGCAGATGACCTGAAGTGACAACTCTACATAGATTATGTCACCTGCTAATGAGAGAGATCCTTCATAGCAAAACAAGCCTATGATTTTATATTGTCATTCATTGCAAAGATATTCACATCCTTTATTAATTTAGATAGCTATCTTCTTTATTAGTTCTTCTGTATCTCTTTATTCGTTACTTTTGTTGATTTCTCTTTCTTGGTCAAGAGTAGCAAGACATTAAAAATAAAGAGCTAGTGTGAATACATGAATAAACTAACCGTACCCGTGACCCGTTGGGTCACTACCGCTACCACTTTCATTCTATTTCATAAACTATGACATATCTTTTAAGACATTCTTTTTTGCATAACTAAAAATATAAGTAACTTTATTTCTATATTATCATTGTCCGTAGAAAATGACCTCCAGGCTGTAGTGGACTGGGGTCATAAATGGTTGGTAACTTTTAATGCCGCAAAGATAAAGCTCCTTTCCTTCAGTAACTACAAGAAACCTCATGGCAAATAACACCCTACCTTATATCTCTTTATTCTTTACTTCAACTTCCTCAGCCTAACCTTCACAGGTAACATGAATTGGAAAAAATATATTGAAGACATTGCCAAGGCTGCAGCAAAGAAGGTGGGCTCTGTCTACCATATTAGTAAACTCCTCACACCTGACATTATCCTGTATCTTTACAAAGCCACCATCCACCCATGCATGGAGTATTGTTGCCACATCTGGGCTGGTGCATCATCCACTAGTCTCTCCCTCTTAGACAAGGTCCAAAAAAGAGTCGCCAACTTAATAGGTCCCTCACTATCCACCAAGCTCCAGCCCCTGTCCCATCGCCGCAATGTTGCATCCTTGTGCCTGTTCTACAAATACTTCAATGGATTGTGTTCCGATGAACTGGTTGCTCTGGTGCCTCCACCACGTAAATACACTAGACCAACCCGACAATCAGCTAAATCCCATCCATTCACTGTTGAGGTCCCCAGATGCCGGAGAGCCTTCTACTCCAATAGCTTCTTTCCTGGTGCTGCCGGCCTCTGGAACTCTCTCCCTGCTCCCTGTTTCCCTGACTGTACCGACATGCAGAGGTTTAAAACTAATGTAAACAGACATCTCGCTACACAGCTCCCAACTTAGGATGACACCTAAAGCCTACACCCTAATTTTCAGTAACCCTTACGTCTACAGTGGCGGCCTGCCTTGTTTGGGGTGAAATATTTTTTTTTTTTAAATCCTTATCCCCCTTATTCTTCTTTTTCTTTTTTTTTCTTCTTCTTCTTCTTGTTATTATTATTATAAAGTGACTTATTATTTTGTCATCTAATTTATATACGTGCTGTGGTGTGTACAGACAAACATATGCAAATTAGATGGCCATGCTGAAAAGGTCACTGTTTCTCTAAATACTCAAAAAGACATTAAGAAATATCTAGGGAATATCAAATTTACAAGCGGTCCCCAGTTGCATGTGCAATTTTTTTGCAGGGTGCTGTTGCTGCCCCTCCACATGCAGTGTCTGGTATTCCCAAATTGTAACCCATCTGGTATTGACCAAGGTCAATGTTGCTTAACTTCGGTGATCTAGCAAGAACTGGTGTGTCAACATGACTATGCTGTATACTGACACGGACCTGGATCTGGGTGTAATGAGAATTAAGGAGTGACTCAATATTCATCAATATTTTTGCCCCCATGCTGTCAACAGAAAAATAAAAATAAGATTCCATTTTTGTTGTGCGATTACACATCAACACCCTGGAAACCTGGAAAACATTTATTCTTAAATAAACAATTAAAATATTTTAGACTTTAGGTTGAAGGTTCACTTTACTATATAAACATAATCTTTGTATTTTCAAAATGGCAGCCATTTTGGAAGTACAAAAAATGCTTACTCGTTCTGTTCTGCACTAAGTGGTAAAAAACTGGGTGATTATTTTACGTTAAATTTATATAGTAAAATGAAGCCCCTCTCTAAAATTTGAATTATTTTATTTATTTTAAAAAATTTTTTCCAGGGTGTTGATGTGTAAGCGCACGGAAAAATTAAATCTCATTTCTATTTTCCTGTTGACAGCATCGGGGCAAAAGAGTAAAATTTTATCATAAAAAAAGTAAGAATCATCATCATCATTATCATATTCGATTAACATCCGTTTTACATGCGAGTATGCGCCGGACGTCTTTTAGAAATTGATTTTCAAACTAACCTATCTCTGACCAGGTCGTTATTAATCTCTCTTTCTCTCAAGTTTATCTTTATCCCTTCCTCCCATGTTTTTCTTGGCCTTTTTCTGTGGGCTGACCATACTACCTCAACTGTTCTACATCTTCTAACACAAGAACTCTCATCCATTCTTTCAACGTGGCCATACCATCGAAGTCTCCTGTTCTGCACACATCTCCCTATACTGTCCAGATTTAATCTTCCTCTGAGGTCATCAGAACTAAGCTTCTCTCTAAGATTCACATTACACGCCCATAGTATCATTCTCATATCATTTCTCTCCATGCAACGCATGTCCTCAACCCTCACTGACCAAGTTTCACTTCCATACATCATCACACTGCGTAGAAGAAAATAGAAAAAAGTGAAAAGAGGAACAGAGCACAAATATGAGTAAGTGAAGAAGAAAAAGAAAGAAAAAAGATTATAATTACTTGGCCATTTGGCTAAGATCAAAGTATAGTATCTGTTCTGATAATATACGTCATCTATTTTGCCCTCGATCAGTGAAGAAGAAATCCTTCTAGACTGAGGCAATTTTTATTTTTGTCACAAACAAGAGTTCCCCTTTTTGGGGAACTGAATTTTCCTCACATTAAAAATCGACCTTTTGTCGAACTCTGCCCTCGTGGGGAAGCAAGTAAATAGGAACTATAATTACTTAAACACAGGGTGTAGAGGGGAAGAAAAAAGGACAAAAACTGAGGAGGGGGAGAAAGAAAGGAAGGGGAACAAGTGAGGAGAGGGGAAGAAAGGAGAAAAAGTAGGACAGGGAGGAAAGAAAGAAATGACAAAATTGGGCTGAGGAGAAAGAAATAAAGGAGAAAAGTGGGGAGGGGAGAAAGAAATAAAGTGCAAAAAGTGGTGAGGGGAGAAAGAAACAAAGGACAAAAAGTGGGGAGGGGGGAAAAAAAGGGCAAAAAGTGGGGAGGGAAGAAAGAAACAAACAAATGACAAAAAGTGGGGAGGGGAAAAAGAAAGAAAAGGATAAAAAGAGGGGAGGGGAGTAAGAAAGAAACAAAGGACAAAAAGTGGTGAGGGGGGGAAGAAATAACGGACAATAAAGTGAAGAGAGAAGAAAGAAACAAAGGACAAAAAGTGGTGAGGGGGGGAAGAAAGAAAAGGGCAAAAAGTGGGGAGGGGAGAAAGAAATAACGGACAATAAAGTGAAGAGGGGAGAAAGAAACAAAGGACAAAAAGTGGGGAGGGGGGGGGAAGAAAGAAAAGGGCAAAAAGTGGGGAGGGGGGAAAGAAACAAAGAACAAAAAGTGAAGAGGGGAGAAAGAAAGTAAAGGACAAAAAGTGGGGAGGGGAGAAAGAAAGAAAAGGATAAAAAGAGGGGAGGGGAGTAAGAAAGAAATAAAGGACAAAAAGTCAGGAGGGGGGAAAGAAAGAAAGAAATAAAAGACAAAAAGTGAGAAAGAAAGTAAGAAAAAGACTTTTAGAGTCTTCAGAACGGTTTTCAGTGTAAGGAATTTTCCGCAGCTTTTCGCGATGCTGCAGATACAAGAATTATATGGAAATAATCTCTGATGATAGACAAAAGGCAAAAACATTTGACCCCAGGAGGTAAATAACATTTCCCATAGATTTTTGCTAATAAGATCTCAATGATTGAAATAGAGCTGAGCTTAAAAAATACAACACCAAAAAAGACAAAATATCGTCTTCCTGATGAGATTGCATACTAGTGTAAGAAGAACATCGCCCAAGGCTCATTCTCCTTTTATTTTCACGAGAAATTCAAACCAATCGGATTTTCTACATTCTAACAATAAAGCTAAAAAAAATGTGCTGTTTGAATTTTCATTTCCTTGCTATTAAATTAAAATTCCTGTTTTAATTCATTTCACTTCCACTCCACCATGACTTCTTGTTGTTTCTATTTTATTTTTTGTTGTTTTTTCGATATTTTCCGTGTATTGCGTATCAATTACTGTGTGTTTTAATTCATAGTTTTTTTAATGTAGATTTTATTTTTGTTTTTCATATTAATTTTGCGGGTTTCACTTTAGGATCATTACACATCGCAATTCTATTTCCTTTAAAAGTGTTTGTTTCTTAACACTCTTATTATTTATTAGCAGGATTACTCGGCGTTGCCCAGGGTTGAATGAGAAACCATATGTCCTTTTGCACCCAGCTCATAATATTATATTACACTTTTTTTATTCTTATTTATATGATTTATAACATTAAATTTTTTTTTTTGGGGGGGGGGGGGCAAAAGATATACTCTGCATTAATTGGGTGGTAAGAGGTGTAAGTAAAGCGACATTGCCTGTGTAGCAGTTACATGTTGATGGACTATTTTCTTTCTATGCAAGCTAATGTTTCTACGCGGAGTGATTGATCAGTTATCCAGTGAAAACACTTTACATGGGATGCATTTCCATTGGACTACTTATGTATTTTTCCTGCGTTTAAGTCAGTTGGATTGAAGATATCAACCAAAGAAGACGTGTAAGCACGCCCCGCCCAACTCACTACGAAATGGAAACCCTTTTTTAATATTTGACGTCAAATTTTTTCTCAACTCTTTTTTCTTAACGATGGTTTCGTTGTATTAGATTTTGATCCAATCCTACCGAAATAATGGCTTTTGTTTTGTGACTAAGAATTATTCCTTCTGATAATTTCTTCTTTCCAGAAAGATTTTTATTTTAACAGTTTACAGAATAGAGTCGGCTAAATTTCATTTCTGGAATTTTACCGTTGGTTGGTTTCTCTACAAGACTGCCTTTATTAACCTACAGATTACAACTACCACCAATCACATAACAAAATGGTGACCCCGACGTGATTTGAACATGCAACCTTCTGACTCCATACTTGAAATAAATTTCAGTAACTTTAAAGTTTTTAACCTCCTCGAGGCACACCCTGAAATCTATAAGAACCACTCCTGCTCCAAGCCCTGAACCCTTTATTAATATTTTACTAGACTACCTGTATCTCGTTGGGTCGCAACCATTACCACTATTTATTCTACTTTGATTTCTTTCTAAACTTCATAAACTGTGATGATATATCTGTCAAGGTATTCTTCTTGCATAACTAAAAATAATAAGTGTTATTTAGATTATTCAGACTACTGTTTTCATCTTGGATGTTATTGTCACAACGTTTCGGCCGATGTAACCTCCAACCTTCTTCAGGGGCATCTTCTTGAACGCGGAAATCTTTGTCGAACTCTGGAATCTACAGAATTTCGAACTGAACCTTTTATTTAATCCACAGGGGTAGATTGTTCTCGTCCTGTCAGCTATACGTAGAATGCTTTAAGTAATTCTTAATTATATTCTTAACATCGCCTGTACTGAGGATTCAACCTTCAATTTTTACAAGACAGTCACTTAGAACTGATTATTACTCAGCACTTTATCTGTTGCGCCATGGATCCATGTACAAGCGATGCTAAGAATATGATTAAGAATTACTTAAGATTTCTACCTGGTCATGGCTGACGGAACGAGAACCCCTGTGAATGAAATAAAGGGTTCAGTTCGAAATTCCGTACAGATTCCCAAGTTCGACATAAAGATTCCCTTTTTTTTTTCTAAAGTTTACAAATGCAGGCAGAAATAAAAGACATTGACAAAATTATTGGTTGATTTTCATTGGTCTGTCACACATAATTTTGAAATAGCATTTTTTAGATGATATCATAATTCTTTTAAACATTGGATTGAGCGTTTTGTATTTTTATTTATCCAAATTTTAAAATGCACACATAAATAAAACATATTGGCTGAATGTTTTATGTTATTTGAAAGACATTTGGGGGGGGGGGGGCTTTATAATTGTTATGGTGTAAGCTGATCTACCTATTTCGGAAATAAATGAACTTACCCAGACACAATAAATAGTTACGACTAAGCGTCGTGGCAGTTATTGGTTGCATTCATTTGCCAACCAGTGACGATAACGGTCACATACCAGTCGAGCATTCGTTCTCGACAATCAGTCCGGCAGGAACTGGGCCATTTTGGTGGCTTTTTATCTACCGTGCTGAGGTATACTGTCCTGAGTTGTCCTAGGAGGTGCACCCTCCCAGGCCTTGCCTCCCCTCTTTGGGGAGGAGTAAGTTTATTGCTTACTGCCTGAGGCGCCCTGACCGGGGAATGCCGACGGTGTTTCTCAGGCTATTTTTGCTAGGCCAGAGTACTCCTTCTTTAGGGGCGCTGGCTTGATTGTTCCCCGCCTTCCCGACCTTGTGTCACATATTGCTGCGATGGGAGGCAATTAAATACCGTTATTGGTGGCAGTTATGTCCCTAGAATAATGATGTGTACTTCTGTAATATACTTTTGTTAATACACTTTTGTTAATTATACCACTGTGTTTGTCTTGATTATTACTGGCCACAATAATAATATAGTTTGTTTAGATTTTTAAAAATTTAATTGATCTTTTGTGTATTTTCAGATCCTAAGAATATAATGTCAAGCTGCTCGTGAAATTTGTCCTGTGTATGAAGAAGAGGCAATCCTTCATGGTACTACACTTCAAAAATGGGAATTTCAATCTCAAGGACGGATCATGCCCTGGTCGAAAATCCATGTTGAACAACCAGAGAATTGGTGGATCAGATCGATTGTGGTCAAAAACGGTAGTGAACGATCTTCACTCAATAGGCAGAGTTCAGAAACGCTTGTGATTTATTCCTTAACCCAATACATCTTTCTTTATTCAGACGTTCCAATTGTTGACCAGGTAACTCTCTGGAGTTAACCCTCATCTGACAACATCGTTAGATAAGTACATTTTTCTTATAAAAAATTTTCAGCTAAAAATCTATCACCATATGACTTAATTTATCCACCGAGAGTGCAGCATTCCTATGGACATAAGACTCACCACCCAGATGATACGATGTCACTCACTTACTGACCTCTGGTCATATGTCATTAAAAATTCCACTTAAGTTCAAAGGTATTATAACATTTACTTATAATAAAACGAAGTGATATAAGTTCAGAAGTGGATTGGGAAAACCATGTGTAATAAGTAAGAAAGTGGGTGTGTCACTTTCTCTAATAACCTTGGGAATCGTATGAATTCATGTTTCCTCTCCCTAGCTCATTTTAAAGGGCTCATTTCAGGTTTGTCTCTCTGGAGAAATGTATTAACATAGAACGGGCTTACAATATCGTAATGAACCTATAAATGTTATCATAATATATATATATATATATATATATATATATATATATATATATATATATATATATATATATATATATAGAAATGTGATACTTAGAAGGCAATACAATGCAGAGGTGTGACGGATAGACACAAGTTGGAGCAAATAAGGCATATAATGGTGGAACAAATTAAATAGTTTCACCCTTAATACAATGTATACATACATATATATATATATATATATATTTTTATTTTTTATTTTTTCACAAACACACATATATCTGTCCATCTACACAATGTTACAATGTTATGTAATACCTGTATCAAGATGGTCTGGTAGAAACTCCGTATGATATAATATTTCGAGAACTCTTACTTCTTCAGAACCGTGCTCAACTCAAGTTCAAGCGTGCATATGAAGGGTGCCGTAGGATGCAGTCTCGCAGAAAATACCGGTTAAATTTGAATTTCAAACCAGATTCAAAAAATAAAATAAAGTTTCTTTTTTTTTTTAATATTTTATTTATCTATTTTCATCTAATTTATTTATTCATCTATTTACCTTTATTAAACTTTTTTTCCTAAATTTTCTTTTGTTTTTACTTTTTAGAATCCTTCCTTTTTTTTCGTTTAATTTTAAATTCTAATCTAAATTTAAACCAAGTCTATTCGTTTAAAATAATATGTCGGTTAATACTGTCATTAAACATTGCATTATCTGTTCGTTTAAAATTATTGTGTATATTAATATTTAGTTTATTTATTTATTTTATTTTATTTTTTAAATATGTATATTTTATTAATTAATTCAATATTATCTGTTCATTAATCGCCCTTATCTGTCTAACGTTAATTACAACAATGGAAGGGAGGTAATTCAGTTCAGTTGGTCTGTCTAATGGTGTTTAAGTCGCTTTTAAATTTAGTTATTTCTAATTGTTAGGCTAAAATATTGTTATTCTCATATAACGAATGTATTTCTTTCTTTTTTTCCTTTTTTTAATTAATTAATGTTATAGGGTATTATTATATATATATATAATAATACCCTATAATATATATATATATATATATAAACACACTAGAAAAATACACGTCCCAGAATGTATAACATTAATCCTCTGAACAAAACAGTTTTGCACCAGTTTTATGACCAGCCCACTTGGCATAATGGTAAGAATGTTCGCTAATGGGCTGGGAGACTAGGGCTTAATCCCCGGTCGAGTCATACAAACGACTTTTTAAAAAATGGTACTTGATACCGCTCTTGCTAAATACTCAGCATTATGAAGTAGGGGTCAAGGGTAATTGGAGTAATCCTGGGAAAAGGTGATGCGCTCTCACCTACACCTTGGTATAGTAGCTAATGTAAAGGGAGCCTTCGGGTCGCCCTCGACTATGGTCGACCACTTGACTCTTTTTTACTAGACCTTATTAATTCTTATTCCAATTTTGATCAAAATCCATTGCATGATTTTGATTCTTACCATAAACATAATAGTCAGCTAAACATTATTTAAATAAATAAATAAATCTTCAGCAATCAAGTGATCCTATCTTTTAAAAGAAAGATGGAAGGTGATAGCGTATATACTAACATGAAATTACCTTAGCTTATTATTATTATTATTTACTCACTAGGAGTTATCACACTGGTCATCGTCAATGGTCACCCACTGCCGACAACCTGTGGTATTCCCTGGAGTCTGAGTGACAACAAGTCTCCTCAGGCCTCCAGTATGCTCCACCTCTTTTCGTTCATCACCGCTGATGATCTTGCGGTAATCGCAACAGCCACCTACCAACGATTTCTCGCTGATAATGGCCATTGGTCTCCTCTGGGGCCCGAGTGGCAACAAGCCTTCCCAAGGTCCCAGAGCTGTCCGCGCTCTTCCAGTGGAGGTCTGGTTTTGCGCTTTCCCTCCTCGACCCTCTGTCCATAATTTTCGTGGCGTCAGCCTATGCTTGCGCCTCTCTCGTTCGGTTGTATTTTCCCCGGTTCTGTTGTTTTGTGCTTCCATGTGTTTGTTCTCCATTCGTTGCTTATGTGGGTTGGTTTCCGCATTCGAGGACATTTCTCAGGATTGTAGCTGTTTTGATCATTACTGTCCTTTGTATTGTCTCAGTTATCCCTTTGATTCCTATTTCTCCTAGTCTTTTCTCCATGTTTTTGGGGACTGTTCCTAGTGCTCCTATGATTATTGGTGTTATACTGACTTTCTTCATGTTCCATATTCCTTTCAATTCTCTGGCAAGTTCAGTATATTTGCTTCTCTTTTCCGTCTCTTTGATCTTCACTCTGTGGTCTGCTGGAACGGCAAAGTCCACGATTTTGCAGGATTTTTCTTTCTTGTTGATTATTATCATATCCGGTCTCCTTGCTGTTATGGGTTTGTCTGTTTGTACATTCATATCCCATATGATTTTGTGTTTTTCGTTTTCTAGTACAGTTTCTGGTTTGTGTTTGTACCGTTTTCTTGCATATTCGAAATTCAGTTGTTTGCACATTTCCCGGTGTACTTCTTTCCCCATGCTGTCATGTCTGTTCTTGTATTCCCTTTGTGCTAGCTTGCTGCATTCACTTATTATATGATTTATCGTTTCGTCTCTTTGTCCACACAATCTGCATTTGCTGTTTTCCTGGGTTTTATCTATCTTTGCTTTAATAAAGTTTGTCCTAATCGCATTGTTCTGTGCGGCCGTCAGCAGAGATTCCGTTTCTCTGTTCAGGTTTCCTTTTCTTAGCCATGCCCAGCTGTTTTCATTGGCTTCATCGCTTGTCAGTCTTATAAAGCGTCCATGTAGTTGTTTTTCTTCCCACTTTTCCTTTCTTGTCTTTTTGTTTCTGGGTTCAGTGCTTCCGGGGTTGTTTGTTGGGCTGGTGTCTCTTGCTGTGGTGATAAGTCTTTCCGTGTTCTGGGTTACATATTTCTCCAGCTCTTTTTTGGTGTCTTCCACACAGTCTTCTATACTTACCAGTCCTCTACCTCCTTCATTTCTTTTCACGTAGAGTCTGTCCGTGTCGTCTTTTGGGTGCAGTGCATTGTGCATAGTCATTAGTTTTCTAGTTCTTTGGTCAAGGTGCCTGAGTTCTTCTTTGGTCCAGCTTATGAATGGTCCAGAGTATCTTATTAGTGATACAGCCCATGTGTTTATCCCTTTTACTAGATTTATTATTATTATTATTATTATTATTATTATTATTATTATTATTATTATTATTATTATTATTATTAAAATGATTTTTTTAAGCGTTGTTTTATTTTTCTTTCTTTCTTTGGAAATATTTTCAAGAAGTATTTCCTTGTAAGCGGGAGATAGCTCCATTTAAACTGTTATTATTCTATTTGAATCGACAAAATCTTGCTTTATAGATTACAGTTCAGACTAGACAAGCCTTTTATTGTGTTAAATAAGTGTAAAATATTGTGTTGAATGAATGAAGTAAGGTTACTTCATTTATTCAACACCGTTGGGTGTAGGTTGCAGAAAGTTAAAACAGTGTCACAGTGAATGCAGTAATACTAAAGTAAGAAAGGTCGACCACCAAAAGTATTTGAGCAGTATATCTTCCAATAGAGATAGGCTTGCTCGGTTGTCAAGTTGACATGTGTAGTTTATGAATTTATTTATATATGTGTATGCATGTATCTGTGGGCTTATATGTATCTATCTATCTATCTATCTATCTATCTATCTATCTATCTATCTATATATATATATATATATATATATATATATATATATATATATATATATATGTGTGTGTACTAGTTTTATGAATTTATTTATATATGTGTACGCATGTATGTGTGTTCTTACATGTATGCATATGCGTATATATATGTGTGTATTAGTTTTATGAATTTATATGTGAATGTGTATGTTTGCACTTGTGCATGTGTGTCCATGTGTATGTGCATGTAGTTTTATGAATGTATTTATCTGTGTATGCATGTGTTCAATTTCGCTTTGGTCGTTTGCGCATTTACTAAATCTCCTGGAAGTCTATTCTAAGGTCCAGGGATCCTGATTGAGAAAGCGGCCCTCTTTTGATTCAATCAAAATCGGCATTTCTTGTTTAATTGATGTTATTATATTTTTGTTTGTTTTATTTTTAACAAATTTATTTGTTTTAATATTTTTTACAAATTTCATTTTTTACATATTGCATCACTCCTGTGATGGAATCGGCTATATCCAGTTCAAATACCAATTGTAGTCATTTATAAACTAATTTCCTCTCAACTATTGCTAAAATAACAACTTATATCAATTAACCGTATAAAAAGAACGAACGAAACGGCATTCACCGTAGGCGGGTTTAACTGACTTCCTTCAAAGGAGGAAGTTTCTAGGAAATATCAAATTCACAAGCGTTCTGCAGTCGCATGTATATCCTGGTCATGGAGAGATGACGATGTAAGGTTTTCAGAGTTTTAGCAGGGAGGTGTCGACGTCCTCCTACATACAGCGCCTGATATTCGCAAATGGTCACCCATCTGGTACTGACCAGGCTGAACGTCACTTAACTTTGGTGACCTAACGAGAACCAGTGTGTGAACGTGCTTACAATTAACTGTATACAATGATTCGTTTACAATAGAGATTGTGTTTCACCATTGAATAACCCAAAGTTGGCTGATTTGCTGTAAAACAGATAAGACAAGCCTGTTAATGTTTTAACACTAAATAACCATTTAAAGACGCTGTTAGTCTTTCTCTACTCTATCGTTATTTCCATGGAAGGTGTTCGACTGAGCTCCAATCTCTGGTACCCCCCCCCCCTCTGTAAAACATTCACAGCAAAGACTCGTCTAGCTAAAGCCACTGTAAATAATGTTCTTTCCTTCCTCTGTGTACTTGGAACTAAACGGAACTTTCATAAGCAAAGTTTCTTTCAATAAGTACCTATTTGTGGAACACAATACCACGGGATTGCTTCCCAGCTGACTGCAACATAGTCGTTTTCAAGTCCAATGTTAACAAATTCTTGTTGAGCTCTCCTCTTAGATAACCAAATTCTGCCCAGATCCAACCATCGTCTCCAATTCTCAAGGTGTTTGTCTCGCCGTCCACCTAACAAACTCATTAAACCTTATCCTCGAGTGGCTTTTGGGTCTTGATAAGTGTTGTAGACCCGTGCTAGGGGTCACAAAGATAACAACCACAAATTGTGACAGGTTAAAATATACAATGTATTTATTCATAGCAATACAGTAACGCCACTAAATGTGGTAGGAGATGACCGGATTCCTACCATGCGGTAAAACATGAATAGGAATGTCCTTTATTTAACACCTACCCACTATAGGAGTATGTGACACAAGGTCGGAAAGTGGGATTTGAAAAGCCAGCGCCCGAGGAGGTGAGCGCTTTAGCCATTAAAAATTGCCTGGGCAGCCCCGTCGGCATTCCCCGGTAGGGGCGCCTCAGGCAGTAAGCTATAAACTTACTCCTCCCCAAAGAGGAGAGGCAAAGCCTGGGAGGGTGGACCTCCTAGAACTGCACAGGACAGACCCATACACCGGCGGAATCATGCCCCGAAGGCCAAGACAACACTGGTCTATAGGGTGTAGTATCCATTGGAACAGATACCACACGTGGTACGAGGACTCTCACATGATAGGAATGTCCTCTGTTGAGTCTTTGCAACCATGGTATTTATTATAGATGGTTGCTTCCATCAGTTCTTCAATAGGGGTGATTTGTACCCCACAACAAAAAGCCGTGATTCATTAGTACATAAAAACGGATTGATATGCCGTTAAACAGAATCAAAAAGAAAGAAAAGGAGAGAAAGAAAGAAAACAAAAGAAAGAATGAAAGAAAAAGTGACAGAATGAAAGAAAGAATAAAAGAAAAAAGAAACTATGAAAAAAAAGGAAAAACCACAACAGAAATAAAGAAAATAAAAAACAAAGGAAAGAAAGAAAAAAAAACGAAAGAAGCTCAAAAGATGACTGATACAGACTGCAGAGGTTTTACAAGATTTATTTGCCCCCTCCGCCGCCACCCCGACTCCTATTTCCTTTTTTGTTTTAAATTCAATTTATTTTTTTTAAAATTATTTCCGATAATAAAAAGGTTTCTTTTTCTTTTTTTTTCTTCTTCCTATTCCCGTGTGCATCGAACCTAACTTTGATCCCTGAAGAAAATGTGTCTCTAATTGGTAATTAAAATCAATCAAGCTAATTTTACCGTGATGAGACGCCACTCGACATTGACATCATCAACACATCTACAGCTTTGCAACATCAAAGACCAAGAAGATGCCGTTAAATGATAGAATGGAGAAGAAGAAAGAAAAAAATAAGAGAAATGGTAACGGAGAATCAAATCTCAACCATCTAAAAGAGAGAAAAAAAGTTTTACTGGAGATGTTACAGTATTGAAGACCACCATATTTCTTTATTGCATTTCAAAATAATGCAATAAGACCAACACTTGAAGATACTTGTACAACTATGTTAAGAAAAGTAAAGTTTTTTTTACTAATGAGTCACCACTTATCAAGTCTAAAAGCCACTCAAGGATAAGGGTTAATAAGATGGATAGATTAGCGGTTGAATGATGCAGAATATTACGCGAGGATTTAAAATGATGAATGAACAAAATTTTATGACTTATGAGAACAGTTTAAACAAGTATTTATTGACAGTGGATTTGAAGATGACCATGTTGCAGCCTGCAGACGAACAAGTGAGATGTTCTTGGAAATAAACTCTGTGCATGGAAATTCCGTTTTTTGTTATGCATACAAAGAAAGAAAGAAAGAAAGGTTGTTTGCTGCGAATGTGAATAAATTTTGTTCAATTAATAATTCCATGACCAAACGATACTGTAATAATTAAATTTAATTTTCAAAATCCTATTTTAAAAATAATAATAATTTAGATTAAAAAAAAGGAAAGCGAAACAAAAGTGAAAATAAAATGACTTTTGTGTTTGTTATATTATCAACTAATTTAATTATAACTCAGGCTGTATATGTCGGAGTTTTATCCAGCTGGAAGGTTAAGGATTACCTTGTAATTGTCTCCATACATGTATCTTTCAACTATGACCTCACTTCCATATCTTTGTTATTATCTTGTAGTTGTCTCCATACATGTATCTTTCAACTATGACCTCACTTTCATATATTTGTTATTATCTTGTAGTTGTCTCCATACATGTATCTTTCAACTATGACCTCACTTCCATATCTTTGTTATTATCTTGTAGTTGTCTCCATACATGTATCTTTCAACTATGACCTCACTTCCATATATTTGTTATTACCTTGTAATTGTCTCTATACATGTATCTTTCAACTATGACCTCACTTCCATATCTTTGTTATTATTTTGTAGTGGTCTCCATACATGTATCTTTCAACTATGACCTCAGTTCCATATCTTTGTTATTACCTTGTAGTTGTCTCCATACATGTATCTTTCAACTATGACCTCACTTCCATATCTTTGTTATTATCTTGTAGTTGTCTCCATACATGTATCTTTCAACTATGACCTCACTTCCATATCTTTGTTATTATTTTGTAGTGGTCTCCATACATGTATCTTTCAACTATGACCTCACTTCCATATCTTTGTTATTATCTTGTAGTTGTCTCCATACATGTATCTTTCAACTATGACCTCACATCCATATCTTTGTTATTACCTTGTAGTTGTCTCCATACATGTATCTTTCAACTATGACCTCACTTCCATATCTTTGTTATTACCTTGTAGTTGTCTCCATACATGTATCTTTCAACTATGACCTCACTTCCATATCTTTGTTATTACCTTGTAGTTGTCTCCATACATGTATCTTTCAACTATGACCTCAGTTCCATATCTTTGTTATTATCTTGTAGTTGTCTCCATACATGTATCTTTCAACTATGACCTCAGTTCCATATCTTTGTTATTACCTTGTAGTTGTCTCCATACATATATCTTTCAACGATGACCTCACTTCCATATCTTTGTTATTACCTTGTAATTGTCTCCATACATATATCTTTCAACTATGACCTCAGTTCCATATCTTTGTTATTACCTTGTAGTTGTCTCCATACATGTATCTTTCAACTATGACCTCAGTTCCATATCTTTGTTATTACCTTGTAGTTGTCTCCATACATGTATCTTTCAACTATGACCTCACTTCCATATCTTTGTTATTATTTTGTAGTTGTCTCCATACATGTATCTTTCAACTATGACCTCACTTCCATATCTTTGTTATTATTTTGTAGTGGTCTCCATACATGTATCTTTCAACTATGACCTCACTTCCATATCTTTGTTATTACCTTGTAGTTGTCTCCATACATGTATCTTTCAACTATGACCTCACTTCCATATCTTTGTTATTACCTTGTAGTTGTCTCCATACATGTATCTTTCAACTATGACCTCACTTCCATATCTTTGTTATTACCTTGTAGTTGTCTCCATACATGTATCTTTCAACTATGACCTCAGTTCCATATCTTTGTTATTACCTTGTAGTTGTCTCCATACATGTATCTTTCAACTATGACCTCACTTCCATATCTTTGTTATTATCTTGTAGTTGTCTCCATACATGTATCTTTCAACTATGACCTCACTTCCATATCTTTGTTATTACCTTGTAGTTGTCTCCATACATGTATCTTTCAACTATGACCTCACTTCCATATATTTGTTATTATCTTGCTTCACGGTAGGACGGTGTGCTCAAGATGATCTCTTTTATTTACTAATGAGTCACCATTTATAAAGGCTAACAGCCACTCAAGGATAATGGTTAATGAGATGGATAGATTGTCAGTTGAATGATGAAGAATATTATGAGAGGATTGAAAATGCTTATAGGGACGGTTTATGATAAGTATTTGCTAACATTGGATTTGAGGACAACCTTGTTGTAGTCTGAAGTAAAACAGTCCATAATATGTTCCACAGATGGGAAGTTCTTGGAAAGAAACTCTGTTCATGGAAATTACGTTTGAAGAGAGATTGTCTTTTTAGAATCTTCTTTGTCAGTGGCCTGATAATTTATTTACTCCTCTCCAAGGGTTAGACACAAGGCCAGTTTTATTTTACTCCCACAAGTAAGATGTGACCCAAGGTTGGGTCGGGAAAGTGGGGTTTGAAAAGCCAGCGCCTGAGAGGTGAGCACTCTGGCCATTAAAAATTGCCTGGGCAGCCCCGGCGGCATTCCCCGGTAGGGGCGCCTCAGGCAGTAAGCAATAAACTTACTCCTCCCCAAAGAGGGGAGATACTAGACCTTGAATACGGTCGTAGCTGAAATATGTATGCACATATGTAGCCAAAATGTTTGTATAAATAAAAATGTACACTAAAATATATCTCTACTTGTTATTGAGCATATCTTATGAACACCATAGTTTCATAGGACTACCCTGTATGAACAAAACACCCTACAATCATCATCATCATCATCATCATCATCATCATCATCATCATCATCATCATCGTCATCGTCATCGTCATCGTCATCATATTTAGTTTAACGTCAATTTTACATGCTGGCATGTGTTGAACAGGTTTTAGTAATTGACATCAAAGCTAACCTATCTCTGTACAGGTCTTTATTTATCCCTCTTTCTCTCAAATCCAACCATACCATTTCCTCTCATCTTTGCCTTGGCCTTCCTCTATGGGTTGACCCTTCTACCTCAATCATTCTACATTTACTAACTCAGGAAGTCTCATCCATTCTTTCAACGTGGCCATACCATCAGAGTCTCCTGTTCTGCACACATCTCTCGATACTGTCCAGATTTAATCTTCATCTGAGATCATCAGAACTAAGCCTGTCTTTAAGATTCACATTACACATCCATCATATCATTCTCAATCATTCCTCAACCATCACTGGCCAGTTTTTATTTCCATACATCATCACACTGCATACACGTGCTTGGTAGACTCTTCTCTTGGTCAACAGTGGTAACGCTCTGCTGGTTAGTGATGATGGAAAAAGTTCCTTGCACTTACTTCATCTATTCCTAATTCTTGCTATCACACTAACACCTGCTCTACCCTGTGCTCCAATGGTATCACCAATTAAACAAAATCTTTGAACAACCTCAATAACTTTGCCATAGTCTAAAGTCCTCATTCATCTCTGTTGTCTTACACTTCTTGCGCACAAACTGCTTATCCTCTCTCAACCTACCATTAATTCCACTACGCTTCTTATGTACCCAATGCCTGCATGTACCACAGAAAATTGAGTTGCACCCGACACTTACTACAAACCGAGCTTTAGAACTTTCCTCTTTCTGGGGGATTTCCAACACTACAACCATTGTCAATCCTTCTCCTGATCCAAATTTCTTGTTGGCTTTTTTAAAAAAAGTTTTTCGTAACTTTAAAAAATTTTTTTTTTTACATGATTCACCCCAAACAAGGCAGGACGCCACTGTAAACGTAAGGGGCTACTGAGAAAAAGGAAAAGGGGAGAAGGATTGGTGGTTCAGCTTAAATTGGGATCTGAGCAGCGAGATGTCTGTTTACATTAGTGTTCCTATAATTATTGGTATAATTATAATAGCGTTCATTATGTTTCTGAATTTTTAAGATGAGCATTGATAATACGAATCATTTGGATTATTCAGACTACTGTTCTCATCTTAAGTGTTATGGATTAAACAAAGAGTTCCGTTCGAAATTCCATGCAGATTCCCGAGTTCGGCAGAAAGATTCCCAGGTTCTACAAGATACACCTGAAGAAGGTCGGAGGTTACATCGGCGGAAACGTTGTGAAAATAACACTCAAGATGAGAACAGTAGTCCGAATAATCCAAATTATACAAATCATTATTCTTATTTCTTGCAAATTCCATTTTTTGTGGTACCAACCTCTATCTGCTATCATTTGGCGAGATGGGTCAGATTATGAGATTTCTGGTTGTTTCAGTTCTTTTGGATTCGTGTAATGTTCTTTCTATGTTTTGTTCTGTTTCTCATTCAACTTACCTGTGCTTTGTTAGCGCTACCTGTTTATGTAGGTTGGTTTCTGCATTCGAGGATTTTACTTTATATTTCAGCTGTGCGTTATCTGATGTTATTATTATTATTATGTGTTTTTTATTCTTGATATTTTGAATATAAATCTAATATTGTGAAGAGATGTAGACTTCATTTTTTTCTTTCTCTTTCTTTGTTTTTTGGCCCTATACCATCGTGTTTATTTTTATCTTCGTGGCAAATTTCTACACTGTCGGATCTTTAACTAAAACTTGTAGAATAATACTAAGAATTTGATCGGATCATCCATCAAATCAGTGAAAGTTCTGTAAACATTTCGTTAAAAAAAGAAAATGGCGATGTGCCAATGGATACATCACTCACTTTATAATAATATTAATCATAATAATAATGATGGAGGAAAAACCTGCCAAATATTGGACTTTGCAGTCCCAGTCGATCACAGGGCGAAGCCGAAGGTATGGGATTATTTTTAACGACAGCCGCATACATGTCGCAAACGAAACAAAACTGAAAAATATGAGTAGCGTTTTAAATTTAAAACATTAATTTAACAGGAGAGAAATAGTCATTAATTGTCTTGAAATGCAAAGGTTTATCTATATAATAAAGTAAAGCTAGCCTCTTTCTCAAATCTTTGTGATTAAAGCTTTCTTACTGCAAAATTAATGTGTGATTCTGGTTCGTCAGTTTATTTGTTTGTTTTTTATCATTGGTCTCCGTTCTTAAGAACTAAAAATGTATTTCGATTCAATTTCTTTCGCAAAGTATTTCATCCACCTAGGAACAATTTTCAAATGGACGTTTTTCAATAATGAACTACATAATAGAATTATGATACAAATCATTCCGACAGTGGCTTTGTTGCTGTCGGACTGAGATATGGTTCTGTTCAGTCCAAGGAGATCCATTCTCACAGGCTTTACCTTCTCTCGGAGAAGGAGTTAGTTTATTGCTAATCGTCTGAGGCGCCACTACCGAGGAATGCCGATGGGGCTGCTCGCGTTTTTTTTTTGTAGGCCAAAGTGCGCTTATCCTAGTGTGCTGACTTCTCAAAATCACACCTGACCTTGTGGTTAACCTCCTGGCAACTAGGCAAATAATATGAACTACATAGCAGCATCAGCAAAAACTTTCTGTTGTTAAGCCAATGCAAATAACACTGTTTCTCTCTATGTTCTCAAGGTAATACAATAGCTCATTTGGGACAGGATCAGACTGAAGATTAAACGTTTACATTAATTATCATATAGATTAAAACAATATTGCTTAAAAAACAAATACTTATAATTTTATTGTAATTAATAATTGCACTAATGGTGCTGTATTAATTAAATTTAACTTTCAAAATTAAAAACAAAAAAAGCAAAATAAAAACATTCCCGGGCAATGCCGGGTAGGTACAGCTAGTATTTCATGAAGTCATTTATCTTGTTGAGTGTTACTTCTTCAGGAAAATAAGGCTATTAAGGGAGATAACTTAAATATGTTTAAAGGAGAGATAAACAAGGAAGAAAAAAATAGTAAGTTTTGCCATCACAGTTGATTACAAAGTGAAGCTGAAGGAGGCAGAAACTCTAAATAAAATACATGAAACTTGCAAGAGAGCTGAAGGACATATGGAACATGAAAATAACAGTATTACCAATATTTGTAGGAGCACTATAAACAGTCCCCCAAAACTGGAAAAAAAACTAGAAGAATCAGTAGATGGACTGACACCATATAAACTATAACACTCATGAAAACAGCTGATGTATTAAGAAAAATCCTAGAGTGCAGAAACTAACCCACATAACCAAATAACAATAATAGCCAATCACAGGTAAGTTAACACAAATAATGCTATCACTAAAACGAAACACAACACGAGGAAAAATGGAACATATTAAAACGAACCCAAGTGAGCAGAAACTATTTGAGTAAAATCTGATGACAAGTAAGAAAAAGACTAACCTGACACCTCCCCAGAAACGCAGTGGTAGCAACATCAGCTAGGGCCACAGAAAATTGCCACAGAGGGTCTGAAAGGATGGAAAGCGTGATTAAACGCAAGATTTTCAAGTTTACAAAAAAGATCACTAAAAGTTTTAACTTTTACAAATCTCCATCTTTACATTTTCTTCTTCATCAGCTTCTCGTCGATTTCTCATTTAAAAGTTTTGTGACGGTGTCATCGTCGGTCCTCAGTACATCTCCAAACTATCTGAGCCGCCATTTCCTCATCTTGCCCTCGATCAGAGCGGTGTCGTAGCGCCTTCGGATGTCATCATTACAGATGCGGTCGAGAAATGTAATTTCCGAGATCCAGTGAAGCATTTTGGTTTCCATAACGGCGAATCTTTGTTTTGCCTTCTTCGTTGTCGACAAGCACTCCAAGCTGTAGAAAGCGACGGCTTTTACAAGAGTCCACTAGATCTTCGACCACAGCAAAATCCCACCCCTTCACTGTAAAGATCCCGGTCACAGTTGATGCCAGTGGTGGTGCGCCATTTGAGCCAAGTCGCATTGATACTCTCTCTCTCTCTCTCTCTCTCTCTATGTATATGGCTTAAAACGCGTATCAGTAATCCTTGTGCATTTCATTTGCCGTACATTGTTAAAAGGACAGTTATTTATTAAAACAGGTTGTGTTGCTTTTCATTTCATGGTTTCTAAATGAAAAAAAGGAAGGGAGGATTATATATATTTTTTAACTAACTTTGTGGAAAGGCAAAGATTAACATGGCCCTTTTTTTCCTTATTACATTTATAAATCAGAAAATAGAAATAAAAAATGGCAAAATGTGTGTGAAAGGTGATAACATACGTACGATCATGAAATTGCCATATATATATATATATATATAATTATTATTAATAAATAAATATATTTATATCCATAGACACATATATATATATATATATATATATATATATATATATTTTTATACTCACCAGTATAGAATTATGTAACCGTATCGCCGGTCGAACAATTCAAACACCGGATCCAAGTTTTATGGATCCTGGTCTTATAACTATTCGGCTAATGCAATGCTTTGAAATGCGAGAGAAATACGCCTTGTATTCTTTTCAATGTAAACACAAGTATTGTGATTCTAAAGAGAGGTTTATCTCCCAAGGGATAGAACCATGAAACATGGCTAATTTATGAATCATCAATTTATTATCTCTCTTGAAAGAGCTCAAATATGGCATAATTATGTTGACACACCGGTTCCCGTTAGATCACCGAAGTTAAGCAACGTTGGGCCTGGTCAGTATTAAAATAGTTGCCCATTTGGGAATACCGGGTGCTGTATGTGAGAGAGCTCTCTGCTTTTTGTTTTTTAAACATAGTTCACTCCAAACAAGGCAAGTTGCCCCTGTAGACGTGAAAGTTTAGGGGGGGGGGTCATCCTAAATTGGGAGCTGTGCAGTAAAATGCTTGTTCACATTAGTTTTAAATTATCTCAGCATTGTTTCAGGTCGTACTGAACTTCTTGCCACTGGAATCAAGCAGTGCTGATTCAGGAGAGGAATGGCCGTAGATTGCGCAACCCTTGCTTCACAATTGACTTCCGGTGCATGCACCTGCACAGGGGGTATCCATTGTCTCTCGAGACTGAATGGAGGCCAATATTATATAGATGTTTAAAAAAGAAAATGCTAGTTAAGCAACTGTGAAATTTCCAAGGGATCTTATTAGTATAAAAATAATATAATAATTCTAAATAGTTAAGAATGAAAATAAATGTGGGATGAGTTCGACTACATGCGGCATGGATGTTAGTTCTTAAATTTTGTTACTTTTTTTTATAATAAAAAGCCAAATCGCTAGAGCTTTATGTCCTTATTTTTTTTGCCATTTGTTTCGATTTTATTTCTCTTTCTCCCTTTCTTTCTCTTTCCCTTTTTTTCTCTCTCTTCCTCTTCCTCTTTTTCTTTCCGTCACATTTTGTCTTGCCTTGCTTTGCCTCTCTTTCCCCTCTCTCTCTGAACATGTTAATGTGGCCATACTTCAAACGATTCGGTAGGGGAAGTAGAAAACTTTCGTTTCGTCAATGAATATCTTCCTATCTCCTTTAAAACATATCAGCATGAAAAAAAAGGTATTGTAGATTAACACCCTTCGCTAAATCACCTCCTTCCAAAACAAAAATGAGATTCTATTTTTTTAGGCGATTATGAGTGAACACCCTGGCCCTCTAGGTTAAGAAATTGAAAGGTCTCTCAGGTTAAGAAATTCATCTTGATTTCAGATTTTTTTTGCCATTGGCTATACATATCCTGATACTGACACTATGTCTCCATTATAGGACGACGAAGAAGAACAACAACAACAATGAGTCCTTATCAAAGTACAATCGAAAGCACAAAGAAGACATCCTTAAATGTGAAAGTGAAGTGGATCGTCATCCTTTGATCAGAAGTCAGCGTTTTTCTACAAGGAATTTTTTCTTTCACCTGATTAAAGAGTTGATAATACTTGGAAATCCTGTGGCATTTCGATAAAAACTGCATAGAGGAAAAGGCCAGAGACCCGCGCACAAATAAAGCTTGAATGATGTTATACCTCGAACATTGTACTTGCTCACACTTTACCCTTTTTCCCCATAGATGTTTGGCCAAGCACAGGGCTTATCTCACTCCTTCACTTCCCTGTTGTTGAGATATAGCATTTGCTGAGATGTTGTTCCCGTGCGTGTTTCCATAGTTGAAATAAAGGTTATCGTTTTCAGACAATAGACAACATAGAAGATTCACAGTTAGATATGCATGCCTTTTGCCGAAATGACTTGAAGAAATCATTGTCTACTAAGGGTAGGGGAAAAAAGTAAATATATATATATATATATATATATATATATATATATATATATATAGGATGCGACTCCTAAACTAATGAACCAGTCACGACGAACCTATTTATTTGCTTTTCCACGAGAGCAGAGTTAGACACAAGGTCGGTTTTTAATGTTGAAAAAATCCAGCTCCCTCAAAAAGGGACACTCTGGATTGAAATAAAAATTGTTTCAGTCGAACCAGATTTCTCCTTCATTTTCCGAGCACAGAAAATATGAAGTGTAGTATAAGAACAGATACTACACTTTGATCTAAGCCGCAAGACGAAGGTAAGTAACGTGGCTACATAATTTTTTTTTTGTAAACTTTTTTTTTTGGGGGGGGGGGGGGGGAACTTGTACCCCCAACACAACTTTTAAAATAAGTGAGATACAAAAGATTTAATAGAGAAAAGAATTGCCCTACATCAAATTTTGAGTTGTATCATATTATAAAATGTTAGCCAGACTGGTGTGAGCGTCAATAATATGTATGTGTAGGATAAACTCCTAAACTAATGAATTATGGGATACTTATTCTTGGCAACACGATGGGTAACGTGGGCACATTATTTTTTTTTCTTGTAAACTTAATCATTTAGAGGGTGTGCCTCCGAAACCGCACCCTACGCACAATAAAAGAAATATTAAAAGCTATTGCCATAGATTTTGTTTATACATGTCCTAGGACGAATCTTCGTCTAGTATATATATATATATATATATATATATATATATATATATATATATATATATATATATATATATATATATATAATTGAATGACATAATAAAATGAGAAATTGATCAGATTTTATTAAAATTCAAAAACAAGGAGTGATACTGCATACTTAACTCATAAGTTTTCAAAGAAAATCTTCTCCTCAGAGGACCATTACCGCAATGACATTACTGCAGGTAATAAAAATTAAGCTTTGAAAATATATAAGAATATATAAAAAAATACATAAAGATACATATAAAACATCAAATATATTAGCCCAACACACATTTTTTGTTAAACTTATACAGTTCATCCAAGTCATATACATATATATATATATATATATATATATATATATATATATATATAAATTAGGTATTAGCTCTGCATTGAGTGTTTCAGGATAGTTGCATGCCTCATTGATTGGAGCTTATGGGAAATCTACGGTGAGTTTATTTTTGGGTTTTGAACCTTTGTTTTTTGTGTCACACCACAATGTATAATTTTTCAAACTGAGAACTTGCTGTCTTTCCTGAAGAGTTTAAGGAAGACAGATCCAATATTGATATACTAATGTTGGTTAGTTCCCGTATGAAGGAAACGAATTCATAAACAAGTTTCACCGAAGATTAACTGTTTTGGAAGTATTTTGTGGGATAAATAAAATCTTGGCCTTTGGAATGTAACAAAATCTTGTTTACTTATATATGCTCTGTTGTTGCAAGTTGACAATTATCGAGCTTTCAATTGGAAGAGGTTGGTATACATAAAGTATAGAAGTTATATGCTAAAACATATATTTTGTACTCTTGTATATATATATATATATATATATATATATATATATATATATATATATATATATATGTCGTTGCTAAATTATGTTGAAACACTGGTTCTTGTAGGATAATTAAGGTTAGGCAACGTTGAGCCTGGTCAGGACTAAGTTGGGAGACCGTTTGGGAATACCAGAGGCCTTATGTTTGGAAGTGGAAGTCACTGATGTTATGAATCTATCTCTCCTCCATCCAACTATGGGTGGAATAGTAGGGTAGACTAGACTATCAAGCCTTGGTAGGGAAACTAGTCTAAGAGAAAGAAAACTGGAAGGATGCCTTCCTTCATTAGGATGGGTTCATAGTGAAGCAAGGGGTGAGCAATCCCAACCACACCTCTTGTCTTGGGATTGATTAAGTCGGTTTGCAATGAGAAATCTAAGATGAAGTAACACATAATTTGAAGGCTGTGAGTTCAATCTCTGTACAGGGCAGTACAGATTAATTTTTTAAAACAATATTTGGGAAAAAACTAGTGCTACTCTATTGTTATTTTCATGGTAGGTGCTCGACTGAGTAAAACATTCACCGCAAAAACTCGTCTAGCTACAACCACTGTAAAAAAAATTCGATACTTCTTCATGGTTACACCTCGATGAAATATGGATGCCAAAAAAAAAGAAAAATTAGCAAGAAATCTTTATGATTTACTGACTTGTGAGGTAAAATAAATACAATTCATCAAAAATTACGGAAATTCATCCAGTAGGTTTTTTTTATAAAATAGATTCAAAATATTTTGGCCATTATCATGATATTCAAAGGATATCATTTTTTTTTGCGTGTAAATAAAATAAAAAAGTTCATTTCTCTCTCAAAAGGCGGTGATATTTCGTGTATGGCTTAAAGTTGAATCTATTTTATGAAAATAAAACTGCCGGATGAATTTCTGTAATTTTTGGTGAACACTATTTATTTTCTCGCACAAGTAAGTACATCATAAAGGTTTCTTGATATTTTTTATGACATTCATATTCAATCTAGGTGTAACTATCGAGAAGCACCAACTTTTTCTTTCTTTTTCTGTGTACCTGGAGCTAAACGGAACTTCCATGAGCAGAATTTCTTTCCCAGAACTGCTCATCTGTGGAACGCAATACCACAGAGCTGCTTCTAGTTGACTACAGCATGGTCGTTTTCAAATCGAGTGTTGACAAATTTTTGTTAAGACGTCCGCTTAAATAATCAGATTCTGCCCAGATCCAACTACAGTCTGCAATTCTCAAGGTGTTTGTCGAACCATCCACCTGACACAAGCCATTGACCCTTGCCCTTTGCGGTAACTCATTAGTAAAAAAATAAATAAATATTTCGTTGTTTAGAGGAGAGTAAAAAGTAGCCTTTGGTTTACTTTCCGCAGCCTCGTAACTCACTCTTCCCTTATTTTGTCCGTAAATCCTCACATTTCATGAGCGCTGTTTCTGACAAAGGAGGAAGAATTGCTGTTTTCTGGGTCAGAATATATTTATCTAACACTTATAGTTGGCTGGGTTTTGACCTTGAAATGGTATTTTTTTTTTTAGCTCCTTACATCAAGTGGCTTCGTGCCTTGTCTGGAGCGATTTCCATTAAAACAAATACAGTATATTGTGATATAAAAATGTTGCCTATTTTTTTAATGCTAGATTGATTTTGTTTGGAAAATGTAAGATCATTTTTTACTGAATGGGTTTTCTAGGAATAATATTAATAACAAAGTACTTGTTATTATTCCATTCTATCGATCTCATCTGTTATGCATATTTTAACACTCTTGCAATCTTCTTGCAGGAAGTAAAATGTCTTCTACTAATGCCTCTCTTTCTAAAAATTCTCTTTTTGTACATAACGTTGAAACTATTCCATTATGACGTGTGAAAAAGAAAGAGAGAAATTCATTGATAACAGGAAACTGATGTGTGAAGAGAAAGAAAAATTTATTTCTGAATTTAAAATTTAAATGGTTTGGGATTTTTTTTTTTTTTTTACTATTGGGTCACCACTTATCAAGGCCAACAGCCACTCGAGGATAAAGGTTAATGAGACGGAAATGATTGTCATCCGAAAGATGAAGAACACTATGGGAGTATTAACATTAATCAATCGTATAGATTCATTAAAAGTTATGGCATTACACATAAAAACTTGTGTTTTACTTAGGAAGAGCTACTCAGGTGAAACACGAAAATGTCTGTCACTTGCCGTAAGCAAATCTCCATATAACAACTACTTAGTTCTACTCATGTATTAAGCACTGTTGAAATAAACACTGCAGAATATATATACGTACAATACATCATGTGATATTATAAGAATATAATTTAATATATCTAAGTATATTTATGTATATATATATATATATATATATATATATATATATATATACATATATATATATATATATATATATATATATATATATATAGGGTACATTATGTATTTGAGGGCATAGCTTATTGTTTTTACTATAGCACGAATATTATTTGACTTTATATTTTCTATGTCTCAGAATTATCAATGGCAGATCCTATACTTACATAAGAAATAAATAGGCATACAATTATCGTAACTATATAAAGGCCATTTAGAAATAAGACCAATTTTTAAAAGTCGCTTGATCTTTCGTTTACAAACTTCAGCTTAAGATGGAAAGCTATCACCATTGTCAAAACATACGAAACATTCTAGATACACTGATAGCATTAAAACACCTAGATCTATTCAGAAAGTACAGCACACCGTTGGTGGTAATCCTATGAGATATATGCGATCGATTTGCAAAAAGGCACCGTGTATCAGAAGAAATAATCTGAAATGTTATAGACAAAGACATCAGATTCAAGTTTTATGTGATGAATAAGGGTCATTTTACAGGAGAAAAAGGAAAGGAAAATCGCTTAATCATAGCTAATAGGCTAACGGATTACAGAAATGAATGGTGGAAAATTTGGCCGGCTCGCTCCACAAATCTCAATCTTTTGGACTATAAATAGAACGCAATTGGGAAAAGGGTAGATGGGCACCTTCATAACACTATTAAAAATCTCAATAGTTAGAGAAATGTCAAAAATAAACAAGGACCACCTGATCCTAGCTTGTAGGCGATTCATACCTCCCATAAAAGTTGTTATCGAAGCTGAAGGAGACTTTAATGAATAAAATCACAAAACAATATATTTATTCTTAACGTCAAAAACGTTTTTCAGTAAAAAGACATTTTTTGTGTATGTATAAATCTGTCCTCAAATACGTTACACAGCCCTGCTTATCATCTCATGCCATACACTAACCATATATATATATATATATATATATATATATATATATATATATATATATATATTACTCATAAATATATTCTCTGAATCTCACTTCCGAAATTCATATATATATATATATATATATATATATATATATATATATATATATAAAATGTCAAGCTAGCAAAAAAAATGGAAAATCTGACATATCCTGAGTGATAAGGAAACAATCAGTTTATTGGAAAGAAAAGACTCTGGTCAGGGACACCTATGATGTGCGTATGGATGTGCTTGCCTCTGTGTGTGTGCGTGTGCAGGTGGCGGTGGAGGCGGAGGGAGAGAGGCACACCAGCAAAGAAGTTGAGCAAGAAAGCGAAACTAGATTTAGCGTTGCCGTTCCAATCCTGTCTTCGTCGCACACTCCTTGCTTTGCTGTTATTGAATTCGTCCTAATAAGCGCGTTTCTGTTCCAAGATCTTGTCAGGCTTGCTTGGTAAACCTAATAACAAGAGAGAGAGAGAGAGAGAGAGAGAGAGAGAGATAGAGAGAGATGGAGAGAGAGGGGGGGGGGGTAATAAAAAAAATATGAGAAAAAAGAAAAAGAAAGAAATAAAGAAGATTATTTCAACAAATCTTCTCACTCCCAAAATGTATTAAATATTATCATCATTTCTATCATTCCCAGAAATGAGCATCAAAGTTATCATAAGAATATCAGTAGCATAGTGGTGGTGGTGGTAGTGGTGGTGGTGATTAGCATTGACCGTGGGTTTAGAATAGTAGAGTAGACTAGACTCTCAAGTCTTGGTATGGTCTAGGAGAAGTAAAATAGGTTTGCTTTCTTCGTTTTGTGCATATATATATATATATATATATATATATATATATATATATATATATATATATATATATATATAAGTTAGGCATGTTTATATATATATATATATATATATATATATTTAATACAAATAAAATAGTGAAACATAAACAGGTGAACTTACCTTGTGAATAGAAAAGTGGGATAATCAGCTCTCTACCATTTGTTTCGAATATATATATACATATATATATATATATATATATATATATATAGATATATATATATATATATATATATATATATATATATATATATATAGATAGATAGATAGATATATATATATATACATATATATATATATATATAATTATTTATAAAAAATATTTTCAAATTAACCCATATACACATGTGTTTCATGCCAAACTTGCAATCATCAATATCCCTGCCGGTTGCATAGTTCGAACTCTAAACGAAAGTCATATTTGACGCAGAATTCGGAGCACGTACAGATGTGCCCACCACGCATTGCTTTAGAAATGGGAGAGTAAATTAACGTCTCAATGGCAAATTCAGTGGCCATACCAGCAAGTCGTCAAGAGAACTCAATATGTAGGGCTTAGAGTATTGCATTACGCTATAAATAACGGCTTGCTGTTAACTTACTTAAAATGCTCAATTTAGCGAGAGATTTGAATAATTATTTATAAAATAAATTATAAAAATAAATTATATAAAAAAGATTAAAATATTACATGGTAAACAGCTGATTATATATATATATATATATATATATATATATATATATATATATATATATATATATATATCTTCGAAACAGTTACATGGTAGACAGCTGATTATCCCCTTTCTATATCAGAGATATATAAGTCTTTTTTTCCTATATTTTATATCTCCCTCTGTTTTTGGGAGGGGGGGGGGTTCGTTTTCTTTTTTTTGCATAAAATTTTCTGTTCTTCTTGGAATAAAGTCTTCTCTTACGAATGTTGCACGGGTCTATCGCTGATCTATATCCGTAGCAAGTCGAATTCAAAATATTTGTAAGCATCTTCCCGGCCATTTATTGGATGGTTATTTTCTCCTGTTTAAGCTGGGAGGAGTTTTGTTTCCTTAATTTCTTGAATAAAAAGGATTAAAGTTTATTTGAGATGCTTGAATAGTAAAGATTCTTCCAACACGATTCCAGCATTGGATTATTATAACAGTAAACTCCTCATCTGGTGGATAATTTTGTTTAGGGTGTTGGTACCTTGCGTTATTCTCTTCCACTGATAAACAAACTTGCAATTGCTGAGTAGATTTTAATCACGTGACTAAGATTCAAACGGTTTTCTATCTTGTTTAAAAAATATGTTATACCGTAAGGTTCTATGAATTTGCTGTTTATTCTGATAACATCTCCCTCATCAACCTGTTGGCAGGCTGCTGACTGTTATCATTGAGCATTAGTGAGAGGTGGTGACAGAAAGACTGATAAAAGAAAGGGTGTATACGTTCAGAGAGAGAGAAAGAGAGAGAGAGAGAGAGAGAGAGAGAGAGAGAGAGAGAGAGAGAGAGAGGAGATGTTTTTAATCTATGATCTCGTTTAGGAGATTTCAAATAGCATCGAGTGAATATTTCACAAACAGTACATTTATTACTAGTGGCGATTTGGTATCTGTCTGTCGGAAGCCGAAACCATACGATTACTTCTATTAATATATTATTGTACTATCTTTCAATGCTTAATTCAGGGGGTTGGATAGTGTAGTATCTGTTCTGTTGTCATGATGGCATTCTCTCAGATATTACCTTATCCTTTTTGGGGAGGGGGGAGTTTAGTATCTGTTCTATTGTTATGATACCATCCTCCCAGACATTAACTCCTCCTTTGGAAAGTGGGGGGGGGGGATAGCGTAGTATATGTTTGTTCATTATGATACCATCCTTCCAGACTAGCAAAAATATGCTCCCTCCAGTCAATATTATGATTTGTGTAGTTTGATGCATGTTTTTTTAAAAATAATATTTTGAGTTTGGGTTCCAGACAGACGCCAAATCTTCATTATAATATGATTATTTTTATGCTGATTATGATAATCTTCATCATCATCATCTTGTGCGAGTCTGCTTTACAAAAATTCTTTAAAAAAACATTCCATGTTTCACTTCCAACCTAACGAGTCTTATTCAGAGAGAACGACTTTTTTTTCCTTCTTTCTTGAGAATGTCAAACGGCTCTTTATAAAATTAATATTTGCTGGTAAATTCCGAAGATAGTTCGGATCAGGATCTTGCTATGAAGAAATCCGAAGAGAATTTAGATACGTATGAGCAGTGTTGACAAGTCGAACCTTTCGACTGAGACATTTTTGTGCTTCCTTTTCATTTAATCTAATAGGACACACGAAGAAGAAATGGAAAAATGGTGCTGTTTACAATGCAACATAGATCTCCTCGACTATACACTGGTGCAGCAGACAGAAGATCTGATTTTTGGGGCCACAAAGAGGGGACTAAAAGGAAGCTTCTTGATATTCGAATGTGCTTTTAGCAAATTGGACATACATGTGGAAATACGAGTAGACCCTGTGTTCCATATAGCTTGTCAAGATTGATTTATTAAGAAAAACTGTGAAAAACAATAAGTTCAATGCCTTCTGGAATGATACTTGACTTTCTCAAGGGTAATAAAAGAATGACTCCAGAATAATGAACATCTTTTGTAATCATAATATATATTTATGAATTACACACACACACACACACACATACACACACACCCACGCACACACACACACACACACACACACACATATATATATATATATATATATATATATATATATATATAAACAAACAAAATAATTATTCAAGTTACATTTATTTATTTTATACATTCATTGGACGAGTTTCCACCCCTTATATCCGGACATTTCAAAGTAATAAAATATACTTCTTATTTCTATTTTTAACTATATATTCCCTGACTTTTAAGTAATTTACAAATTGTTTCCCTCTGATGAGAAGCATGTTTTATTACTTTGAAATGTCTGGATATTTTCTTTGTAAACAAGTCAGATATTTTAATCTTTTATTAAGAGTTTAAAAAAAAACAATGAAATGGTTTGTGGCCCTTCAACATTTGAAAGGAATTTGGAAATATTTAAACTGTTGAATAGAGAATAATTTCTGGTTTTACAATTCTTAACTGAAAGTTTTGAAAATTTAGATTAAAATAATATTACCTTAAAAAATTAGTTATAGTTTTATAACAATTGGTTCTATTAATATTGTAATGGCCAAACGATACCATAATACATAAATTCAACTTTCAAAATCCTATTTAAAAAAAATCACCTAGCTAAAAAATGTTTAGTGACACTTATGTATATTTGAAACGACTGCACTAATTAGTATGCAATTTAGGAAGATTTGTTTTTTTATTGTTTTTTTAACGTTTGTTCACTCCACACAAGGCATACTGCCACCTAAGCATAAGGAGCTACTGTGATATGAGCCAGATTTATAAGGGGCAATATAGGTGATTATATTAAATATAACAACAGGTTGCATAGTTCTAGTAGCCTATTGAAAGGAGCATGTTTAGCACGACACCGTATCTGACATCACTCAAAAGTAAACCAATCATAAGAACTTTTCACTTCTTTCTTTACATACATTTCAATCATTACTTACACTAAAGAAACAAAATATTTTCTGCATTCAATCCTCAAAAGAAAATAAAATGTTCATACATTTAATTTGCATATCAAACAATGATATTATAAAAAAGAAACGAGTAAATTTTGTACGTTTAAATTTTTCAAAGTTACAAGTATTTAATTGTTGTAAGAAATATCTTCTAACATGTAAACATATCTTATGGATTTCTCGCCATCAGACATTAATAGCATTTCATCTGCCAAATCGAATTTGATTCTGTCTGGTTACTGGATTAAAGAATTTTTCCTTCCATTTATGATGAAAAAAGAATTTCAATCTATTTCATCGATTATATACTATATCCGGTCATATATATCCGTCTGCCAATTATATCGCTGCATTTGTTATGAAGGAGAGAGACAGAGATAGAGAGATATAAATAGAGAGAGAGAGAGAGAGAGTTGAGCCAGATAAAGTTATTATTATTATTATTATTATTATTATTATTATTATTAAAAAAAGTTAACAAGTTTCTGTGTATACGTAAAACTTTAATAATTACTAATATAGTTTTGTCCCAAACTTACGGGCAGGTTTAGACTGACTGCTATCAGATATTCCTGGGCAACGCCGGGTCAGCTATTAAAACATTGAATTAAAATTACACTTTCAACATTCTAAAAGGTAGTAGTAGTAGTAGTAGTAGTAGTAGTAGTAGTAGTAGTAGTAGTAATAAGGAGGCCATTATTCCAGGTATTAGCTCTGTTTAATTTTTTGTTTTAATACTAATAGTTCACTACTTATCAAGCAGAGCAGACAAGGTTTTTCTTGTATTTTGACAGGTTGATATGTCTTAAAACAAGCCAGAAAATAAACTTTCATTGCGTTTATGTATATATACTGTAATGTAAAAATGGTTGGTGTACCATAAAAGACAAGATTTTTTTTATTGCGTTTTTGTATTAAATAATCACAAAAAGGTTGATGCACAGACAAGATGAGCCTTTCATTGTGTCTGGACATGAAATAACCAAATAATGGTTGATATGTCATAAAACAGTGAAGTCAAGCTTTTCTTTGTGTTCTGGCATTAAATAAACCCAAAAGGTTGATATGCCATAAAACAGTGAAGTCAAGTTTTTCTTTGTGTTCTGGCATTAAATAAACCCAAAAGGTTGATATGCCATAAAACAGTGAAGTCAAGCTTTTCTTTGTGTTCTGGCATTAAATAAACCCAAAAGGTTGATATGCCATAAAACAGTGAAGTCAAGCTTTTCTTTGTGTTCTGGCATTAAATAAACCCAAAAGGTTGATATGCCATAAAACAGTGAAGTCAAGCTTTTCTTTGTGTTCTGGCATTAAATAAACCCAAAAGGTTGATATGCCATAAAACAGTGAAGTCAAGCTTTTCTTTGTGTTCTGGCATTAAATAAACCCAAAAGGTTGATATGCCATAAAACAGTGAAGTCAAGCTTTTCTTTGTGTTCTGGCATTAAATAAACCCAGAAGGTTGATATGCCATAAAACAGTGAAGTCAAGCTTTTCTTTGTGTTCTGGCCTTAAATAAACCCAAAAGGTTGATATGCCATAAGACAGTGAAGTCAAGCTTTTCTTTGTGTTCTGGCATTAAATAAACCCAGAAGGTTGATATGCCATAAAACAGTGAAGTCAAGCTTTTCTTTGTGTTCTGGCATTAAATAAACCCAAAATGGTTGATATGCCATAAAACAGTGAAGTCAAGCTTTTCTTTGTGTTCTGGCCTTAAATAAACCCAAAATGGTTGATATGCCATAAAACAGTGAAGTCAAGCTTTTCTTTGTGTTCTGGCATTAAATAAACCCAGAAGGTTGATATGCCATAAAACAGTGAAGTCAAGCTTTTCTTTGTGTTCTGGCATTAAATAAACCCAGAAGGTTGATATGCCATAAAACAGTGAAGTCAAGCTTTTCTTTGTCTTCTGGCATTAAATAAACTCAGAAGGTTGATATGCCATAAAACAGTGAAGTCAAGCTTTTCTTTGTGTTCTGGCATTAAATAAACCCAAAATGGTTGATATGCCATAAAACAGTGAAGTCAAGCTTTTCTTTGTGTTCTGGCATTAAATAAACCCAAAATGGTTGATATGCCATAAAACAGTGAAGTCAAGCTTTTCTTTGTGTTCTGGCATTAAATAACCCCAAAATGGTTGATATGCCCTTAAATAATTGCGTCAACCTTTCCTTTGTGTTCAGGCTATTAAATAAATCCAAAATGGTTGATATGCCATAAAAAAAAACTGACAAAACAAATAAACAAACTTACTAAAATGATCAGCAGATAGCATAATGTTAAAGTTGAAGGAGAATCTGAAAAAAGAAAAAAAAGAAGAATCTCTTGATGCCTGGTGCCACGTCTATAGAAATAATTCTTGAAAATGATGGTTAGACAAACATAGACGCCCGCTGTCAATAATATCTATTTCTTAAAAAATAAATTTTGATCCGGCAAATGTGTTTAGGAAAAAGTGGCTCACAGGGGAGATCAAAATAGAGAAGAAAAAAAACTCTATCATAAATAAACTTAACTCAAGCAACAACAAAAAGTAAAAGACGAAAAAAATCCTATATTCAATCCCAATTTAAAAATAAAAACGCTACTTTTTTTTTTGTAACAATAGTATTTCTTATATTTCGTTTTATTATCTCAAATAAAATGTAAGAAAATGATATCCTAGCTTTTTATTTATGTCTGGCAGTCAGTGAGGCAGAGAAAGAAAGACAATAATATTTGTGGGGATTGTTTTTTTCTTAATTTCAAAGACGGAATCTTTTTATTCAGCAAATTTCTGTAAAACAATTCTTTTGTTTTCAGAATTTGGGGCATTTAAATTGTTGTATTTGTTTTTATTTAAAAAGGAACAAAAACTCAAAATAAATGTTTAATATTTGTTTTCCATTTTCAATTTTTGGGGAATTTGCTTTCCATCACAAAATTCACTTTTATTAGTTGAAGAGTAATGGAAAATAAATTGGGCTTAGAAGTTTAGAATATTAATTCCCTGCGGACATATCTATGGTTATTTATTGATTCAGTAATGTATACTTTATATATATATATATATATATATATATATATATATATATATATATATATATATATATATATATATATATATATATACATTTAAGTATGCGTATATTTATATATATCTATGTACATGGCAATCTCCTAAACTAATGAACTAATCATTGTGAATTTTAGAATATATATTCTAGGTAACATGGTGAGTAACATGGGCACATTATTTCTTTGTAAACTTTACCATTTAAGGGGTTCGGCCACCCAAACTCGTATCCACCTCCCCAAAACTTTTTAAATAAGTTAGATACAAAAAATTTAATAGAGAAAATAATTGCTCTACATTAAATTTTGAGTTATATTAAGTAATACATTTTTTAAATGATCAGTGTCAACATGAGCATCAATAATATGCATGGGCTTGGTAAAATCCTAAACTATTGAACTTATTATGAATTATGGAATATGTATTTTAGGCAACAGGGTGAGTAACGTGGACACATTATTTTATTTTGTAAGCTTTACTATTTAAGAGTCATCATCGAAACGGTACCATACCCCCCCAAATAAAGAAAAAAAAAACATAAAAATTTAAAACTAATGCTATATTTATTGCTTCTACTCGTCCTAGGACGGGTATTCTACTACTATATATACAAAGAGAAGTAAGTTGGATTCTCGAATATTTTCATCGATAGTTTTCGTTCTACAAAATCAATATTTGATTATGACTAGCCAATGAAATAGGACAATTAAAATTTTTATTGATTATATACTATAATCCGGCATGATATTTCCTTTAGTAAGAGAACCTTCTTGATGTATACAATACTTTCATTGGCTAATCATCTATGTTAATTAGCTAATGAAATTGCTGCGTGTTTTTTTTTATAAAGAGATAAATTGTAAATGGCATTAAAGATCTGTTTACTGCTTTTTGGGAATAATGGCGAAACCCATTTCACTTTAACTAATAAACGGCCAAAAATGAGGAAATAACCCCCTTTCTTATTGTGTGATTATTTACTTGATATTTTGGTGTGCATTTCTTTTTTTTTTTTTCTACGACTAAAAGATTTCCGGCGGTTATTAACAATTTCCAACAGAGAATAAAAAAGAGTGGAAAAAACAAAACAAATAGTCAACAAATGACTGTTACCACAAGCAAGAAAAATTATTTGTTTCTATGTTTCCTCTCAATGTATGTTGACACAACCGCTATAATATTTCTTTCTGATTTTGTAAGCATGTAGAGAAAAAGTGACTCTCTTTTCGGTACCGTCATCTAATTTGCATACGTGTGTCTTTACACACCACAAACACGTATGTAACTTAGATGAGAAAATAATAAGTCTCTTTACTTCTATATAAGAATAATAAAAAAATACTTCTATATAATAATAATAATAATAATAATAATAATAATATACTACTACTACTACTACTACTACTACTACTAATAATAATAATAATAATAATAATAATAATAATAATAATAATAATAATAATAATAATAATAATAATAATTTTTAAAAAAATTTTAATTTAAAAATTAAAAAAATTAAAAGTTAAAAAAAAATTAGCTTTAATTGTTATGTTTTTTGTTTAAAAAAAATTTTTTTTTAATGGTGCCGGCTAAGGCTGACACCAGACAAAATATTTGTAGAGGGTCGAGGAGGATGAGAAGACCGAGGAGGGGCAGCACAAACCAGACCTCCACTGGAAAAGTGAAGAGAATGCTGGGACATTGGGGAGGCTTATTGCCACCCAAATCCCAGAGAAAACCAATTGTCCTTACCAGCGAGAAATCGATGGTAAGAGGCTGTTGCGATACCGCATCGTTATCAAAAAGAGGTGAAGAATACTGGAAATCTGGGGAGGCTTGTTGTCACTCAGACTCCAGGAAATACCACTGGTTGTTGTCGGTGAGCAATCACTGACGATGATCTGTGTGAGAACTCCTAGTGAGTACAAATAATAATAATAATAATAATAATAATAATAATAATAATATAAAAGCAAAGAGATTTATTATTACCTGCAGCAAGGAGGTTACATTTTCAGTCGAGTTTGTCACTTTGTGTACAGCCTAGCATTCACATCGCTTGACCAATCCTCACCAAATTTGATCAAAATATCGGTCATGGTCGAACTTAGAACTGATTTAATTTTGGAATATCTAGGTTAAAGATGAAGGTCACAGAAAAGGTTAAAGACACTTTTGGTGAAAACTTTGGTTCGGTTCCTCGTAGAGACTCACTACTTCGCCAATATTGTAGTCAATGAAATCTCACACCATATATGCCCTTGACCTTGAAAATTGCGGTCATCATCGAAATTTTGACGGAATTTCAACTTCGGTTTTTTCCAAATTTGATGTATAAAACTGATGCTCTTTGATAACAATAACCACCATGAAAAAATTTCAGCCTGATCAGATAAATATGTTATGATTTATCAATGTTTCCATTGTATAACTTCAAGAATACTTCATACAATGTGGAGATGTAAGGCACAGATACGACTTTGTCCATCTTACATTGTCAGGACTTACTTATGTATAACTAAAATACAAGACAAATATCTGAACAGATATGTGATGCTATGTTTCGCAAATTTCAGATAAGGATGATAATTTGTATTATTTGGAATATAATACAGATATATGATTGTTTATTAATTTTCGAATTGTGACCCAACGGCTCACGAGTACGTCTCGTAAATGCTAGTGCTAGTGTAAATATTTAAAACGGGGTAAATAAGAATAACGTTATTGATGAAGTGTTCAAAACGAATGGAAATAAGTGTCAGTTTCGTTCTAGTGATAGAAGGTGAATAATTACAGACAACATTTTTCTTTATATATTTTTATGATAGACTGGTAGGGATACCCGGCGTTGTCCTGGCGAAATGGATAAGAAAATAGAAGAGTTAAAAAAAGAAAGAGTTAACTCCCACTTTCTCTCCCACTCTACGATCCTCAATCACGTTACTTTTTTAACACCTCTTTCTCTTTCTCTTTCTCCCTTTCTCTCTTTCTCTCTCTCACCCACTTCGACAACTGATTGAATATAATAGAACGAAAGAAGAAAACAAGTAATCCGTAGCCGACTGTTTTACCTAGTTTCAATGTTCTTTTGCAAACATTTAGAAGAAAAAAAAAAAGTAATTGTATTTTGTTTTTTTCTGGTTCACTAATTTGTTCCTTTGTGACCCCCAAGTTAATGAAAGAGTAATTTTTTACCATAACCAGCTTTGAGTCATACTGAATCAGAATATATAAGGATTGTCAAGTTTCTGACTTTTAGCTGGATATACACAAACACACACGAACGGAAATACGACTTTCTTTTATATAATAGATTATTTTACCAAGTGAATGGAACATTCATGCCTGAAAGCAATAATCTCTTGAAGCCATGAGAGGAAATACCAATTCACCAGGTATCACCTCGTCATTGGCCTAAGGGAGAATAGGACAGAGAGGGCATGCACTGATATTATCAGCAATATGACCATTTCTGAACGATGCTCCATAACACGTGACCTAAGGTTGAAGGCAATTAAGTGGGTGTATGGTCTGCACACGTTACAAAAAAAATGACCCCCTTTTCATATTCAGCAATTATTCAACAAGAACCTTTTATATAACTAGGTTTGTATGTATATGCGTTGTGTGTAAGATATATCTCGGAGAAAAAAGTATTTATCAGTCAAATCAAAAGTTAGCAATCACATACAGCCAAAGGAATTTGTTACTAAAAATGAGACAAACCAGTTTATGTATTACAGTATTAGTTAAAAATATCTCAATGATTTTCATAGTAAACTATTTTATAATATATCCCCATATAAAATTATTTGTAACACAATTTCATTGTAAATTATGTATAAGAATAAAGGGAAGTTATACTATAACACAGCTCTGCCTGTTATTGAGCACTATCTTGTATGCACTGGAGTTTCGTGAGATTAACATCTGGGAAACAACAACAATACAAGTACTATATATGAATGCAGGAAAGTATCTACTTTCTGGCATCCATCTTAGTGAATTCCACACAATCGGACTTTTTCTTTTGTGTCCATTTTTGACAAGGGGAAGATTTTTCCCGAAATATCAAATGATTTCTAATTATCCGGACATCACACACAGCTAACACCATACTTGCTGCTTATGTAAGATTGAAAAAAAAAGTAAATAGATAGTTGTAAGTCCTCTCCTCTGATTATTTATTTTTGTTCTTTTCAGCTTGTCATCAATCCGGCTCTCTGCATTGACTTCAGCCTTCTTAATACATTTATTACATTTATATATATATATAAGAAACTTCAAATAGGTCAGTTGATAGAACCTCAGACTGAATATCTCAAGGTTTCGGTTTCGATTTCCGATCATGGCATCCGCTTTATTTGTTGGGAATTTATTATTTATTATCGATGCAATATCTCTATTTCTAAAAGTAGTTAAGATCTCTGATATTTCGAAATGAGACAAATTATGCAATGTATATATTACATTTAAAAAAATTGTGACTGGGGAACAACATCTCTTAATATATGATAGATATTAGACATCAATTAAAAAATATTCTCTAAATTTCAGTTTCTTTGGAGTATTTAAAAAGGTTTTTAGGGGCATAATATGGGTACAACACCACAAGAGTGTGAAACAATTTGTCTGAATTTTATATATATATATATATATATATATATATATATATAATAAGTTCGACTCCGGCATCCATCTTGCCGAATTCCCGACTTTTCGTTTGTGTCTCCCGAAATATCAAATGATTTCCAATCATCCGGACACGTTTATTATGTAAAATTGAAAAGAAAAATTAATAGATAATTGTAAGATCTCACCTTCGATTGTTTATTTTTGTTCTTTCCAGCTTCTCATCAATCCGGCTCTCTGCATTGTCTTCAGCCTTCTTAATACCTTTATTACAATTCCTAGCGATGCTTCAAGCAAACTACCATTCTCTCTCTTATATATATATATATATATATATATATATATATATATATATATATATATATATATATATATATATATATATATATATTGTTTTTTTAAATTAATTTTATTTGTCACCTTGACATCTATAGGTCGGGGAAACTAGAAATACTTTAAAGGAGTCAGTAGTGTGAGTGAAAGGATCTTATTAGTGGGATCAATTTTCTCACGTTTTCTGCCCCCCCCCCCCCGCCCTTTTGTTTCATAGTTTCATATTTCGTTTCATATTTTCTGATCATTATTGCCATTTATTTACTCCTTGAAAATGGCTGGCCCGATCGAAATTTTCCCTGACAAATGAACAACTTACCCTTCGGCTGTCAGAAAGCTCCGCCCCTTTTCCTTACCGCTGAATCGACCAGGGGGGGAAACAGAGTTAAAAGGATTTTCTTTTTCCCCTGTAAACATTAATGATTCGAAAGAAATGAGCTAACGAATCTTCTTCTTTATATTATTATTATCGTCGTTGTTGTTGTCGTTGTTATCGTTGTTGTTTGTCTTCTTTTATCATTTGTGTTGGGCGTTTCATGCTGTGAATTGAAATAAACACCCAATTTAAAAGATTTGAGAAAGTAATGAAAAATGAATAAAACGAATGAAAATAAAATTAAATAACTCTAGAAATAAATAATTAAAAATGCCTAGAAAAAATATAAAAATCAAATAAGTTTTTAAAATACATTTAAAAAAGTCAGTTTATTTTTATATATACCTTTTCTAATTGAAAGTATAAAAAATGAAATGTTTCAATAAAACAACAAAGAAAATATTAATGAATGAATAAATGTATATATATATATATATATATATATATATATATATATATATATATATATATATATATATATACATATATATATATATATATATTATTTCTTTTTTCTTTGTCATTAAATCATTTATCTTCCTGTCTCGGGGCAAAATGTGACAAACAAGAAAGGCAGTTTGCACTTTAGAACAATATTTGTCAAATTTTTAACCTGTAATCAAATTAAAAATGGATGACAGAAAAGTAACAGGGTAAAAATTGAAAAAAAGAAAGAAGAAACTAATGACTAAACACTCAATAAAAAGAAAAATTATATTATGTTCAAATCTTCCCACCTGAAAATAGAGCTAAATTGGAAGTTTTACTCACCAGACATCATAATACACACGTAGAAACATACACACACACACACACACATATATATATATATATATATATATATATATATATATATATATATATATATATATATATATCTTTTTTAAAAAACATCAGATATATATATATACACTTCCAATGCAAACATATACATACATACATGAATTACATACATTTTTAAGACGAATAGATCTTTCTCAGAAGCAAGACTTTTTTTCTATTTTCTTCTTCTTCATTTTGTTGGTATTAACTCCGAGGGGTCGAATCCACTGTTGAGTCAGAAAAATACGTCACGTTGTTAGTGACGATAGTTTAAAGTGAAGTAAAGTCCGGTCGATGTTGTAGTGCTGGTTTGGCGCGTTTTGAATAAAGAAATCGATAACATCCTTGAAGCACCCATATATATATATATATATATATATATATATATATATATATATATATATATATATATATATATATATATATAAGAGGTTCATGTAGTTTGATTAAGTATTGTTTAGTTTGTATATATAAAGGTGATTCTTATAAGGCAATACAATGCCAAAGTGTAACAAATGGATAAAAGTTAAAGTAAAATGAGACATATAACGAATTGTGTAGTTTCACCTTTTTTATTAATACAATGTATGTATGTATATATATATATATATATATATATATATATATATTTATTTATTTATTTATATCTATCTACATTATATTATGTGCTACATGTATCAGCACTGATGAAACATCTGTACTGTATGATATTTCGGCAACACTTCCCTTCATGGTGATGAAGGAAAGTGTTCCCGAAATATATACATCGTATTAATAAAAAAAGGTGAAACTACACAACTCGTTCCATCGTTGTATGTCTCATTTTGCTTCAAATTGTGTCTATCGTTACAATTGCCTTCTAAAAATCACTTATATATATATATATATATATATATATATATATATATCCTCAATTAAGATCATATAGAGATAACTCTGAGATAACTATAAAGAATAATCACCAACTTGAAAATATCAGGAACTCAATATTCAGTTGAATTGAACTGACCATTAGCTTTAAGGCATAGCTCATAGCTAATTCGAGCTCCGGCACTTGACAATGTTTACATTGAGATATCACTTACATTTTGTCAGTGTCATATGATAGCGCAGGGGTAGGACTGTCAGCTTGACGGTTGAGTTTCAATCCCGAGTTGAAACACTAACTAGAAGAGCTGTGATACTGGATAACTATATATATATATAATTAATTATGAATATTTGTTTTTATCTACATATGTATACGTTTCATGCTTACGGGAATCTGTAGTGTAGAAAAGAATTATTCACACCAGTCGCCGGACTCGAACCCCGGAACATGAGTTATATTTCAAACTCAAATCTCAACGTCTTTACCCTCACAGCCGTTGTCAACAACTTGGTAAATCAGCAAGAGATTACTCCTATTTAAAGGCAGTCATCGTAAAGAGTTCGCCTTTTGAAAGTAACATTGCATTTAAGCTACGGTAACGGCTGTGTTAATACTACTCGCTATAGAGCCAGCCTAGTTTGGGGGCGACAAATAATTAATTGTAAATATTTGGTTTTATCTACATACGTATACGTTTCATCCTTACTTACAAAGATATATATATATATATATATATATATATATATATATATATCTTTGTAAGATCAGTGGGAGAGAACCAAATCCCAGTAGAGTACTCGATTATTAAGGAAAATTATTATTTATATATGTATTACAGAATATCGGAACCAATTTGAAAACCGACGGTACTAATGTTGTTCTGATATTCTGTAATACATATATTTTTTTTTTCTTTCTATTCCTTTCTTTACGGTCACATTTAAAAGATAAATAAATTTGTACCGAAAGCACTAAAAATGTTAATGTTTATCTGTATGAATAAATGAGAAAAATTTTGTTTCGTGTTTACAGCAAATTTATGGATGAAATGTTTATTTTAAATTAATGTTTCAAATATTTCAAGTAGCGAATTTTGTGGAGTGATAGCCAGCTGGCAAAGCCAGCTAGTATATATATATATATACATATATATATATACTACTCATGACCCATTGGGTCACAACCACTACCCCTATTTATTCCAATTTTATTTCAGCGTTAAACACTCACTCGTCTAGTCATGCTGAAGAGTCATGATACGACGAAACAGCTGTCTGTGAACCATTACATTTGCTCCTGACTCCCTTTAGTGAGAGAATAGACAGCTGCCACAGATTAAGGCATAGCTCTTTGTAAATAAATTGAGCACTTTTTGGAGTCGATAATGCAAATGTAATCATATAATAAGCGTTATAATTTCCATTACTTCATAGCGAGTCTGATAGCGTAGAGGTAAATAAGTAAATTTATACGAATCAGCATGGTTTCGACCTTTTTGACCGGCTCGAGTCTGTTGTTGGCATTGGTTTCCCCGATAATTTCTAGAATCAGGTACTTGCAGGAGGGACCACGGGAAGGTTGCTAGCATCCATAAAGAAAGAGGTGCTATAGAACCGACTTCATTCAAACTTGGCTCACCCAAGTCATTAATCCACATCGTTTTCCACTTCACCGCAGCCGATCCCAGAATAGAGATAAGAGGTCTCGACTTCTAACAAAGCAGTTGAGTTTTGAATCTCAGCTTGAAGCATTCTAGCCACACTGAAGAGCCGTGATACGGCGAAACAGATTCATAGTTAACATTTATCAGAACTGCCAAACTGAATGTGAAAAGCCAGCCAGTCGCATTAGTTTTTGATCGGCGTATTTATGTGTCACGCATGCCTATCTAAAATAGATTTGACTTAAAAAGATATAATCCCGAATTAAATTAAACTGATGTTTTTTCTCTCAGCGACTTTTGAATAATTGGAGTATAATTGCCAAGAGAAATATTTTTGACATGAGAAAAACAAAAATGCCTGCGATTAATTCATGTTTATCCGCAAGTTATTTTCTAATTTGTTCAAAATATTTTCATGTGCCAATCTTTTTCCAGAAAAAGACAACAGCAAACAGGAAAATGGTAAATCCATAACACATCTTTGTATTTGATGGTATAAAAAGCAAAAGCGAGGTGTCAACTAGAAAATATCCGACTCCTGACTCTTTGCTTTGGCAGTTTTGTAAAAATTGAAGAACACCATTTCTGCGCTTATTCTTGAAGTCTTTTGATAATAAAAATAGAACATAAAACCTTAAGACATAAGTTGATCTGATTGTATTATTTGGTTTTCAATTTGTCTGTACATTTTGTCAGATTTTAGTTTAAAAAATTTTTTTCATATATAACAAATATTAATATAAGATGCATTTTATATAGTTAAATATAGATTCGCAGGCTCAAACTATGCGAATCAGATATCTCTTGCACTTTGTTCACCGAGTATATTCACCAGGTAGTTTTTTTTTTTAGATTCTTTTTCATGAGGACGGTTGCTCCTATAACTACTGGAATGATGGAGATCTTCCTAACATTCCAGTTTCTTTTCATGCCGCACATAAGACCTTGGTATTTCGTTATCTTTTCCCTCTCAGCTCTGTTTAAGCCAGCATCATTAGGGACACTGACTTCATCTAGGGTTGCTACTTTCCCACTTATACATATATGTGTTTGTGTATGTGTCAAAAAAAGCTATTGATTCCTAACTCTGAAAGTGATGATATTTTTGTATTTTCATCTTTCTTTATCTATTTCATATTTTGTCATTCTCAAAAATACACGTGGCTATAGTAGGTTAACACTGGGTTAGGGTTAGGAAGGACATTTGGCCTACAAAATTTTTGCCTCAATTAAGGAAATGAATTCCAAAGAAACCTGATCAGTGATAAGTTTGGAAGTCAATTTCTCAAAGTCGTCCAACACATGCCAGCATGTAAAACGGACATTTAACCAAATATGATGATGAATGATGATAACTTGTTCTTTCGTTTACCAAGTTTCCAATGAAAAGGTATCACCATTATCAAAACATAAGAGACATTCTAGACACACTTATAGTGTTGGATAATGGCCCTATGGGAATGGACGTATCTGTTGGAAATCGTAGGTTTGACTTGCGCGAGTTAACGCGGTGCAGTCGAGTGCAGACTGGGGCCTGTTCTCACAGTCAGAGCTAACAGATGTGACAAGGTTACCGTGTGATGAGACCCCAGATCAAGGGTCAGTCTGCACCTGCGAGAGGCTCTGTGACGTCGCAGACCTTGCGTGGGAAACAGAGGATCCGTGACGTCACTCGTTCTTGTGAGAAGCAAGTTTTTAGTCAGTCTGATTAGGAAGGCGAACCGAGAGGATGTGCGATTCACGATGTAAAACTAACGGAAATATTTCCCTTAAGTGAAGACAAGCACGAGAAATCCTCCCCCCCCCCTCTCTATGAATGGTTAAGAAACATTGTTAACTAACTACGATAAAGTAGGATTTGCTCTCTCCCTCTCTCTCGATGTGGTGAATGACTCCCAGTTGAAATAACAATGAATTAAATCTAAAAGAAGAGTTTGTCTTCAGAGTGCGTCATGGCTTTTGTTGCAGACAACGGACGGCGTGGTTCAAGGCAGAGAAGAAAGAATTCATCCACTAGACGACCTGACCGCCCTCTACGAGCGAGGGAGAAATCTAAGGTATGCAACATACACGTTTTTGGGACTGTGACCAGTTATTTAAGTGGTTTAAGAGAACTGCCGTGGTCAAGGCAGGCGTGGTGGCTATGTAACAATAGTATTAGAACATCTAAATTTATTTGGTAAATACAGCACACCGTTGGTGGTAATCCTAGAAGATCTAAGAGGTAAATTACAAAAGAACACCATGTGTAATAAGGATTAATCTGAAATGTTATCCGCAAAGCCATCACATACAAGTCTTATGTGATGAGTAAAGATCATTTTATACCAAAAAAGGTAAAGGAAAATCGCTTAATCAGAACTGATAGAAGGAACACAGAAATGGATGGCAGTAAATTCTCATAATCCCATGACCCCTAAAATTTTGCTTCCTTCCTCCCTAAATGTCAATATTTTAGAGTACTATGTATGTAGCGTTGTTGAGAAAGAGTCTCATGAGCACCCTCATAACATTATCCGTTTTAAAGAGTCATTTTTGTGTATATCTGTCCTCAAATACATTCCGCGCGCACACTCACACACACACATATGTACAGGAGAGGACTTGAATGCCTACTAGACACTGTCCTCAAGTGGTTTCGCTGTCTCTGTACAAGAGTTTGTCAGGACAACCTGACATGAGGATACTGCACCCTACAAGTAAATCCTGACTTAATATTCAAAGTAACATAGTATTCGAATCCAAAATATGATCCTCTCGATACGGCTATACACTGGCTCATACAAGGAATGGTGCGCCTTTTCCAAGTAATGTTACCTCAAGTAACAACACTTACCTGGATACTCTACCACACTAGATGAATTCTTGTCCTGGAATCCGGTAAGACCAAGAGACCACAAGAAAGATAACATAGTTAACTGGTCATTTCGTGAGAAGAAAATTAATGTTCTGAATTTCCTTACTAACTCAACGTTTGACAGGTAAAAGAGAACTTTAATGGAATATTCGAATATCTATGTATCTTATATAGACATAAATTGTTAGCCCCAGGAAGAGGGCCCCTTGATTTCTGCGAACTTCGACTGATGTAAAATGAAACAAAAAAGAGTATATGTATTGGAGAGAACTTGAATGCATACAGGAGAGAACTTGAATGCCTACTAGACACTGTCCTCGAGAATTTAAGGTCTCTCTGTACAAGGGTTTGTCAGGACAACTTGGCTTGAGGATATTTCCCCCTACGAGTAAATCCTGACTAAATATTCAAAATAATATAGTATTCGAAGCTCAAATAAGATCCCCTCAGTATGGTTACCCCCACACTGGCTTATACGAGGACTGGCACACTTTCTCTAAGTGATGCTGCTTCTAGTAACAGCAATAAGCTGGATAATCCACCAGACTAGATGAATTCTTGTTCTGGAATCTGGTAAGACCAAGAGACCACAAGAAAGATAACATAGTTAACTGGTCATTTCGTGAGAAGAAAATTAATGTTCTTAACTTATTTACTAACTTAACGTTTTAGATGTAAAGAATAACTTTAATTGAATATTCAAATATCTATGTATCTCATATAGAGATCAAGTGTTAGCCCAAAGAAAGGACTCTTTGATTTCTGAGAACTTCGACTGAAGTAAAATGAACATAAAAGAGATGTATATATATATTTATTTCATCTTATAAAAAGTTATACCCAAAAGAACTTACAGTGTTTTGGGGTATTAATTATTATAAAGTGATATAATAATAAAAAATCTTTAAATAAATGCATTCATAAGCTCTATTCAATTGCTAAACATTGAGCTTGTAATTTGCAATTGAAATTAGATTCCCTTGTGAATCAATCTGAACTATATAAATATAATTTACTATATAAATTAATAATAAACAAATAATTAAATAAATAAGAATAAATAAATACATTCACACATAAATAAATAAACTAATAGGTAATATTTTCCATCTTTTTATTCGTCTTTTAATGTCTTACTTTCCATCCACCAGACAATTAAGACTCATCTTTAAATATGAACAGAGCCACACTTGCATTGTTCTCATAACTTTTGGTTTAAAACTTTTCACCCAAATACATCAATATAGAAATAATATTTTCCATTTTTTTTTTATTTCATAACGTGGCAACGATGTTTTAGATTTTTTTCTCTTTTTTAAATTTTCCTATCTTTTGGTTTTTGCTAGAGATGGGGCATCCTACCCGATGCCATACATTCACCGGCTATTTCAGACACTCTAGCCGAGATATCTTTTTAAGATTCTAACCGTCCCTTTAAGTGCAATTGTTTGTATCTCTCTTGCACTCGGTTCACCGGGTGTATGCTTATTTATCTGCTGTGTTAATGTGAATATGCGCTTGTCCTTACACATTAATGTATATAGATGTTAAATATGGATACCTCCCACGTCCTAATTCGGGCTTTGCCCTCCTTCCCCCATCACCTCCAACACTCTCCTGACATGACCCAGACAACCCTTGGCACCCGCGGTTTGTTTCTTTCAAGGCTATATTAATAAATTGATTCAACTAGCATATCACTCCCCTCTCCCTCTTTCTTAACAACTCTATATTCTAACTGCTACTACAACCGCCATTCACGTGCTTTCTTACATTTGATTTCCTTGCTCAAAAATCGGCTGCAGCTTTGAGCCTGCAGGCAAAACAAATTTATACTTGCATGATTTTTTCTTCAGACAAATCATCTTGAGGAAGTTTTACAATAAAGACGAAACGTTGATGAATACATAAATAAATTTTTTTGGTTTTCCATGAATGTAATTTATGTTGTCATAATCTCTTATGCATGTGTGTGTGTGTGTGCACATATATTTTTCTTTAGCATATTGAAAGTATATATATATATATATATATATATATATATATATGAAGGCCCATATTCTTTCCAAAATTCTAACAAACTTACCTGTCGGATGGTCTAGTAAATAAAATGGGTTCCAAAAGCCACTTTCTTTACAAATATATATCTATTATTATACTAAAGTTTACTTAATCAACGTTTGTTTCCCTAAGGCTTTCTTCCTTGATATTTTAATTACACAAAATATGTGCTAAAATATTCTTTGGTTTTGGGATTGAGTTAGGTTTGAAAAAAAATCCATTTTAATTGTTCTAATTAGTTGTAATTTGCAGTTAACTCACCGAGTGACACATCTCCAAGTTTTTGTCTATCACCCTCTCCTTCTCTCATTCTTATTTCATACCGTTTCTATCACTCTTGCTTTTTTAACTCTCTGTCTGTCTGCCTGTCTGTCTCATTCTCTCTCCCTCTCTCTCTCCCTCTCTCTCTCTCTCTCTCTCTCTTACTATCTCTCTCTCTCTCTTATTCTCTCTCTCTCTCAACAGTCGAATATAATAAAGAAAGGAAAGAATAAAAAGATTGGAATAGTCCATTATAAACAAAAGGGAATATCACCACAAGTAGTAAGAATATGTAACCCGTAGCTGAGAGAAAAGAAAGATATAGCAAGAAGAAAGCAAATAATTTGGTCTTTTATGTTTTTATATTGAACTCGCTTTGCAAATTCACTTTTTTCCTGTTTCACACAATCTAACCCAAGCTTAATAGATGACCCAACGGGTCACATTTTTGTTGTATATATATATAGTAAGCTATGAAAATATATTCATGGCAATAAAGCTACACAGAGGCTTCCGCATTTTATACCCGTAGGGAATCATCAGGCTAAAATGCATGGAATTCGTGTTACCGGGTGTTTTTATATATACACATGGTGTTTGGTCTAGCTAGCTAACAAATCAATATATATATATATATGCATTACAAGTGTCTGATTTTTAAAGACAGCTTTCCAATGGAAACAGACTACATTTTCTTTAGTTTTCAATGATTAAATAATAATGTGGCTGTTTGTTTCATCTGCTCGTATCCACATTAAATAAACTTCCATCGTCATAAAATCTGTCAGATATAAAATCCTTTATTATATGCATCAGAGTGTAGAAGCATAATCGCTTGACAAAGGCATAAGCGGAAAACTGGCAACTATAATGTCTATGCTGTTCAAACTCTATATCAAAGATATTTATATACAGATAAGTGTGTGCGTCCGTGCATTTGTATGGAGGCATAATATATATATATATATATATATATATATATATATATATATATATATATATATATATATATATATATATATATCATATGGTAAGTAAATGGATAAACACTCGACGGTATGGAAATAATGGCTGAAAATCAAATGAAGCTTTTGTAGAAATTCAATATTGTGTACATTGCAATACACATCATGTGTCTTCGCATATTGAATTTATATGCATATGTATGTTTATATATATATATATATATATATATATATATATATATATATATATATATATATATAGTAATCCACAGACAGACCTACTATTTCAACCATAGCTGTGTAGAGGAGAGATTGGTGTATACCTTGCCTGAAAGTGGTTTAACACTTACAAAATTACAACATTAGGTATTTTCAAATGGTTACTTTCTGTTTCGCTATATCAGTGCGGTTAGACAAGTAACTGCCTTAAGCCGGGATCGAAACTCGACTATCCATACGTCAGTTGCAGCTTGGTCATCATCTGGCTGCTGCTGAATAAGCAAAATCGCAATAATAAACATTATCAAGTGTCGAAAGCTCCATTTGTTTATGCAAAAAGCATTGCGTTATATGCTAGTGGCGGTTGGCGATTTATACACACACACACACACACATATATATATATATATATATATATATATATATATATATATATATATATATAAGTAAATTTCGCGTACAACAAAATCGTAGGATAAATTTCAGAGGAAACATTTTTTTAAATCAATGAAACGGGCGGGTGGGAAAAAAAAAGAAAATTGCTAAAATTTTCCTTAAGGCCTTATCGTCTGACCCTCTAAGAGGAAACGTCAGAATGATAAATTAAAAACTAAGAAAATCGAATGAGATATGAAGGGAAACATTTTTTGTTTCAGTTGGAGCAAACGATTGAGAAAAAAATAAAAATAAAAATAAGAAAAAAAAAGTAAATCTCTCAACGTTATGGTGGATTTGAATCATTAAAGATCTCTAACTGATGCTTCAAAATCTTTTGTCTACACAGGCTAGGTCGAGAATTGTTAATAACTAACGCCTCAATAATATTGAGATGGTAGTTTGACCTGTCACTGTGTAAAACAGAAAACCACCCATCGGAATACTTGTCAGAACAACTATTTATATTAACCAGGTGATTACCGATGGCTGATTCCTGTGCCTGGAAGTTCCCGGATGATCTCGAAACCTTGTGTAAGCGAATATCACGTAGTATGTGTGGGGATATTCTAATTTCTAATCTTTGGGATGTCTTGCTAATGTAGTCAGCTCTACACTGACACAGGAATTTATAAACAACAGAATTCTATATATATATATCCAGGTGAAGTAAATGACGGTTTCCACTTAATGTAATGCAATACTATTCCATAAAAATAACCGAGTCCTCTCGGTTACCAGTATCATAAAATTTGTAAACAAATGAATAAATTCATTTAAATGATATAATTTCTTCCACTCACATTCGTGGGTTCATTAGTTCAGATGGTAAGACTCAAGTTTTTGTATAGTTTTCCTCTTCCTAGTCTGGTTTCCCCTCCAAACTCTACCCTATTATTTAGCTGGACTCCCCTTCACTTCTCATATTTATCTCTGTAGAAATAGGTATCAAATATACGACTACTTTACTCCGTTGAAGCTTCTAATCAAATAAAGAATATTCCACAGCATGTTTTTTTAATTTTATTTTATCTTTTCGATTATTTTATTTTATCTTTTCGATTAATTTATCTTTTTTCAATTAAAAAAAAATTATTAATAATAATTCAGCTTCTATAAAGTTGAGCCCTTTTCAGAGATAATAAATTGATGATTTATAAATTAGCCACGTTGCATGGTTCTCTCCCTTTGAGAGATCAGAACTCTCTTTAGAATCACTGTACTTGTGTTTACATTGAAAATATACAAGCCACATTTCTCTCGCATTTCAAAGTGTGATTGCCACGCAAGCCAAATGGTTACAGGACCATGGTTCAGAATACTTGGATCCAGGGTTTTAATTGTCCGACTGGTGATATGGTTACATAATTCCATACTGACGAGCGTAAAATAAAAACGTGAAACATATATATGTCTATGGATATCAAAATATTTATTTATTAATAATAATTATATATATATATATATATATATATATATATATATATATATATATGTGTGTGTAAAAATAAAAATGGAATAAAAGATAAGCAAATTAACAACTAGCAAAAATAAACTCAAAAACACATATTGAAAAGTTCTACTGAAATATTTCGATCGTTAAAATACAGTCATCATCAATCGGTAGCAGAACTTTAATTAAAAACAGAAAAGTTTTCAAATTTATACAAAGAACGCAATTTGGATATAAAAAATAGTCACGTGTAATAAACAGTAGGAAGAGAGAAAGAAAGAAAGAAATGTTAAAAAAGACAAAGAAAGAAGAAGAAGAAGAAGAAGAAGAAGAAGAAGAAGAAGAAGAAGAAGAAGAAGAAGAAGAAAGAAAAAAATCGACAGTTAGCTTATAAATGCCGATTGGAAACGCTGTAAGTTAATACAGTCGGGAAGAAAGACTAGTAGTAATTTTAAAAATAATATATATATATATATATATATATATTACAACGGTCTTATGTTCATTTTTATCAAATAATACATTTTTTGATGAAGAGCAGAAGATAACTCGAAATATTAAAGTTTAAAATATAATAAGACCCATAAATTTACATGCTTTTATGATTTCCATGAGTCTATTTTTTTTAGTTGTCAAATGTGAAGAAATTCATTATTTTTAGCCAAGAAACACATTTTATATATATCTATTTATATAAAGTTACGTATGTGTATATGTTTACATATTTTTATATAGAAGATTCACACTTAAAGTAATTAACTGATCATTATAAATTTGGAACACATCTCCTAAGCGTCAGGATGAGTAAGGTGGGCTATATTTAGTTTAATTTAGTTTATGCAAAGGGAGTGAAAAGGGGGTGGAAGCCTGAAAGGGGTTTTACACTTACACTTAAAAACTTACAATATTTGGTATCTTCAAATGGTCACCCATCTAAGTACTGACCAAGCTGAATTTCATTCATACCTTTGGGAAAGGTATGAATCCAGTTATTCTTCTAGTTATAAAGATGCGTTACACCGGCCGTTCTAACAGAAGAGAAACTACACCGGTTCTCACTATAAATAGTGCGAGTAGACAATCACCAGGGAGAAAAAGGACAGTATTGTAACTGTCTAGCCGAGTGCCAGTCAGTTTCCTTACCTTTGTACCTTTTATGTTAATACACTTGTTATCTTAACCCAACCTCGACTTGACTTCTTCTTTTTACTGTTGGACTACTTCACAACAAGATGAAAAGACAAAATCCCAAATTAGTCTCTTTTTGCTCACTTTCTTCCCATTCCTTTCTCTCTCTCTCTCTCTCTCTCTCTCTCTCTCTCTCTATCTATCTATCTATCTATCTATCTATCTACTGCATTACATAGTATTAATATCTGTGTGATATTTCTTTATTTTATGTAAATAATGGACTATTCGTATCTTGAGATCCAACCCCACCGGGCTTATTTAAAAAAAAATCCCATCATCACTAATTTTCAGTCATTTTCGTCTTTCATGTAAGACTAACAAAGCACAGAGATGCACATCCGTTATTTCGTTATTTCCTCCACTGTTACAAGCTTTATCATCAACGTTCTCCCTTTGTTGTTACCTTCCCTTCCCCCCTCTCTCTCCCTCCACTAATTAAACTGTGGAATTTGATGTGGGTTGAGGGTGAGTGAGTAAAATAATCAATCTAATAAAGCTAATTTAATAATTTATTGATAGTTTATAATCACAAGCAATGCAGGTGCTAGAGGCTCCCCACTACCCCATGCACCGCCGCTATCTATGATACAGACCCACCCATCCACTGGGAGTAGTACTCTTTGTAAACAAATAAATGTGTTAATATGTTTTGATTACCAAAATCAGTGAATTTTAATAAGATGTTCAGCATTTATTCAAGAAATTACATATTTTATAGGAAGGAATCTATTGATGACAAAAATCGAGAAACCGACTAACTTTACTTTATTATATTGACAAGATGTACCTATCCCGACCGGGATACAGTGAAGTCATTTTTGTTTTTAATATTTATTTGTTTGCACATACAATAGACAACTATTATATTCTTCAATCTAAATTATGCCTTATTCCCCTTGATAATTTTGTTTTATTTATACACGATTATTTTAAAATGTCTAATATTAGCAGTCGTCTGGGCCGGATTAAGTCATTTAAAAAATAAATTTTAGTGAAGTATGTTATTACATTGCCAACAGCACGGTATAACAATAACAAATGAAAATTGGCTCGTCAGAAGAAAAGTTTGATTTTTTTCCAGCTTAAATGCTATTTGGGTCTGACTTTGAAAATCCGACAAGATAACTTCATATGTTAGGTAAGGAATGTGTACGTTTTCAAATTTAACAATATGTTCGTTACTGTTAAAAAACGAGTCTCTGCAATCTTTTGGACAATATTTTAAGTAGAAAGTCAAAAGATAAGGATAAAGAAGCCTTTTCCAGAGTGCTTCTGAAAAATCCCATGATGGGAGAAAGAGGGATAAATAAAGGCCTGGCCAGAGATATGTTAGTTTGGAAGTGAATTTCTAAATGCCGTCCAACACATGCCAGCATGTAAAAATAGATGTTAAGGCGCCGTCGATGATGATGATGATGATGATGATGATGATGATGATGATGATGATGATTACTACTACTACTACTACTGCTACAATGGTTCTGATGGCCATTTTGGAAAAAAATATATACAGTCGCTTATTACAGTAACAAGATAGTAAAAAAACAACGTTGCTGTACATATGCATTAATTTGGCTCAAACTTAGATTCCATCAAACTTCCACTTTTTTAAAACTCTTTATAAAACATATAATTTATTAAATAAATGCTGACAATGTCATTAAAATTTGATAATTCTCTGCATTTTGGTGATAAACAAATTAACACATTTAGGTTCATTTGCAAAGAATAGTCTTCCGAGAGACGGGAGGGGGGGATTGTGTATCATAGATTGGCATGAGTCCTTATTTCTGGCAATGTCTGCGATCATGAAACATCAATAAATTATCAGATTAGCGTCATTAGAAGTATGGTTACTACCTCAAGCCACAGCAAATTCTGCTGTTCACTTAGGGGTGAGGTGGGAGAGGGGGGAGGAAGGAATAAGGAATAGTGACAAGAAAACTGGTACCATTGTCAGCTCTGTGCTGGGGTGAGCAGAGGAAAGGATGGAATAGTGGGATGTGATTCAATTGGCTAGGATCACATTTCTTCTTCAATTCCTCCCACTGAAGTCCCACTCACACTTAGAGAACATCCTGCTTGTTTTCGGTCCTAAACAAACCAGAGAATAGTTGGCAGTCTATTTTTTAAAAAAGGTTGGGAGGATCTTACTAACCAGCTTTTTGGCTTTTTGTTGCTCCACTCACCACTTCCAATGGATTTGTATATATATATATACATATATATATATATATATATATATATATATATATATATATATATATATATATTTGTGTTATAATGAAATAATTCCAGGAGGAAATCCGGGTATGAGAGCTCAATGTAATAAACAGAACAAGAATAAAATAAAATGTAGTAACACGAAATTACATAATCATCGATGCAATAATTTATTTCAACCTTGTGGTATTTTCAAGCATCTGATTTAGACGATTACATTTTTGAAACTGAAAGAATGTTTTAATTCATACTCGACAATTCAAATATAATTAGAGAGAGAGGGAGTAACAGCTTATGTAATACATATTTAGAGAGAGGGGGAAATTTGAAGCATATTTAATCTATAATTATGTAGTGAAAGGGGAATTATATAATTTATTACAGAGAGGGAAGAGGAGGCCATATATATAAGTAGAACTTGCAAAAGTGTGCATGGAGGAGGAGGGGGGGTTCAATGTTTCTAAAAAAATCAGGTCGTGTTCATGCACACTTTTGCAATTTCTACTTATATATATATGGCTTCCTCTTCCCTCTCACTACATAATTATAGATTAAATATGCTTCAAATTTCCCCCTCTCTCTAAATATGTATTACATAGGTTATTACTCCCTCTCTCTCCAATTATATTTGAATTGTCGAGTGTGAATTTAAACTTTTTTTCAGTTTCAAAAATGTAATCGTCTAAATTGGATGCTTGAAAATACCACAAGGTTGAAATAAATTATTGCATCGATGATTATGTAATTTCGTGTTACTACATTTTATCTTATATATATATATATATATATATATATATATATATATATATATATATAATTTTCAACACATTGGGGATATTGTAAGTAAGATGGTCTCTAGAGTAAATGCGGTATTGTGGTGACTGCAATGATTCTAGCTAAGAGTAGGATAGACAGAGGATGACCAACGACCTCCACTTTACCCACTTCTGATGGTCTTGTGTCTAATTTGTTAAATTGTATTCTTTTACCTTATAGCAAATAAATAATTCAAAGCGTAGTATCTGATCTGATACTGCATTTCATCTGTTCTGTCCTCGGTCTGTGCAGACAATTCTAGTATGAATTTTAGGAGCCTTAAACCTATTCTTGTTTTTGTTTTATGTGTAGTCTTACTACTTATCACTATAGATTACTACTTATACATATATATATATATATATATATATATATATATATATATATATATATATATATATATATATAATGGTAATCTAATTTATTATTTATAATTACTGGTTCCCATATTGTATTAAATTCTATACTAGGTAAACTTAGGAGGTCATTGTTGCCTGACATATGCGCCGCTTGTTTGAGTGGTCTTACTCTCCACCATTCTTCTCTGTCTATAAGTTTTGCTTTGTTCCATAAGCAACTCAACTCTCCGAAAGCATCTTGTACAAGTCAAGCGCCCTACGGAAAGAGTCATGACCACGGACTGTGTGTATGCAATTCTATGTAAGTGTTGGAAAGTATACAAAAGGGAGACATGTTTGCCACTAAAAGTAAAGTTAAAAGAACACGGAAAGCCGTAATATGAGGAGATATTAAAAAGTCGGGTATGGCTGACCACATATAGAGAGAAAAGGGAAACCATCTACCCATGTATGCCGTCCTGCAATCAAAGGTATTTGTTTTTAGAGAGTCTCAGACTCCTGTAATTGGCTGCAGTGGAGTTTGACAGGGTGTGGGAGGATTTGCATAAGTATTACCAAAAAGGATTATTTTCTTTCTGCTCATGGCACCCAGCAGACACACATACATGAACAATGCATGGTTGTTTTCTTTCTCCACACAAGATCTATGCTATCTTTACATAATCCGATGTTGGATACTATAAATGTAAATTCACAACATGAACATTTTTATCACAGCCACTTTTCTTTGGGTGCATGTAATTGGCCCACTGGATAGTATCATAGACTATGGAATCTGCCATGCTGAGTACAATTTCGAGCAAATGTATTGTGGTTACCCTAACAATGTTGGGAAAGATATGAATAACCCCCCCTCCCCCCAAGTAAACTAGCAACTAGTGTTAAAATAATTGTTTACAATAAATTCGTTTAGAATAATTGTTTTTCAGAATTAAATTCATCAAAAAAGTTTGATATACCATAAAAAAATGATGAGACAAGTATTCTATTTTGTTTCAGCAGTAACAGGTTTTGATGTGCTGTAAAAAAATAAAACAAGCTTTTATAATGTTTTGGCATTAAATAACCCCAAAAGGTTTGATATGCTGTAAAACAGCCCAGAACCCGAAAAGGTTTGATATACTGTAAAACAGCCCAGAACCTCAAAAGGTTTGATGTGGTGTAAAACAGCCCAGAACCTCAAAAGGTTTGATATACTGTAAAACAGCCCAGAACCCCAAAAGGTTTGATGTGCTGTAAAACAGCCCAGAACCTCAAAAGGTTTGATATACTGTAAAACAGCCCAGAACCCCAAAAGGTTTGATGTGCTGTAAAACAGCCCAGAACCCCAAACGGTTTGATGTGCTGTAAAACAGCCCAGAACCTCAAAAGGTTTGATATACTGTAAAACAGCCCAGAACCTCAAAAGGTTTGATATACTGTAAAACAGCCCAGAACCTCAAAAGGTATGATATACTGTAAAACAGCCCAGAACCTCAAAAGGTTTGATCTGCTGTAAAACAGCCCAGAACCTCAAAAGGTTTGATATACTGTAAAACAGCCCAGAACCCCAAAAGGTTTGATGTGCTGTAAAACAGCCCAGAATCACAAAAGGTTTGATGTGCTGTAAAACAGCCCAGAACCCTAAAAGGTTTGATATACTGTAAAACAGCCCAGAACCTCAAAAGGTTTGATGTGCCGTAAAACAGCCCAGAACCTCAAAAGGTTTGATATACTGTAAAACAGCCCAGCACCTCAAAAGGTTTGATATACTGTAAAACAGCCCAGAACCCCAAAAGGTTTGATGTGCTGTAAAACAGCCCAGAACCTCAAAAGGTTTGATATACTGTAAAACAGCCCAGAACCCCAAAAGGTTTGATGTGCTGTAAAACAGCCCAGAACCCCAAACGGTTTGATGTGCTGTAAAACAGCCCAGAACCTCAAAAGGTTTGATATACTGTAAAACAGCCCAGAACCTCAAAAGGTTTGATATACTGTAAAACAGCCCAGAACCTCAAAAGGTATGATATACTGTAAAACAGCCCAGAACCTCAAAAGGTTTGATCTGCTGTAAAACAGCCCAGAACCTCAAAAGGTTTGATATACTGTAAAACAGCCCAGAACCCCAAAAGGTTTGATGTGCTGTAAAACAGCCCAGAATCACAAAAGGTTTGATGTGCTGTAAAACAGCCCAGAACCCTAAAAGGTTTGATATACTGTAAAACAGCCCAGAACCTCAAAAGGTTTGATGTGCCGTAAAACAGCCCAGAACCTCAAAAGGTTTGATATACTGTAAAACAGCCCAGCACCTCAAAAGGTTTGATATACTGTAAAACAGCCCAGAACCCCAAAAGGTTTGATGTGCTGTAAAACAGCCCAGAACCCCAAACGGTTTGATGTGCTGTAAAACAGCCTAGAACCTCAAAAGGTTTGATATACTGTAAAACAGCCCAGAACCTCAAAAGGTTTGATATACTGTAAAACAGCCCAGAACCTCAAAAGGTTTGATATACTGTAAAACAGCCCAGAATCTCAAAAGGTTTGATGTGCTGTAAAACAGCCCAGAACCTCAAAAGGTTTGATATACTGTAAAACAGCCCAGCACCTCAAAAGGTTTGATATACTGTAAAACAGCCCAGAACCTCAAAAGGTTTGATATACTGTAAAACAGCCCAGAACCTCAAAAGGTTTGATCTGCTGTAAAACAGCCCAGAACCTCAAAAGGTTTGATATACTGTAAAACAGCCCAGAACCTCAAAAGGTTTTATATACTGTAAAACAGCCCAGAACCTCAAAAGGTTTGATATACTGTAAAACAGCCCAGAACCTCAAAAGGTTTGATCTGCTGTAAAACAGCCCAGAACCTCAAAAGTTTTGATATACTGTAAAACAGCCTAGCACCTTATAACAACCTAGAACCCCAAAAGGTTTGATGTGCTGTAAAACAGCCCAGAACCCCAAACGGTTTGATGTGCTGTAAAACAGCCCAGAACCTCAAAAGATTTGATATACTGTAAAACAGCCCAGAATCCCAAAAGATTTGATATACTGTAAAACAGCCCAGCACCTCAAAAGGTTTGATATACTGTAAAACAGCCCAGAATCCCAAAAGGTTTGATATGCTGTAAAACAGCCCAGAACCCCAAAAGGTTTGATGTGCTGTAAAACAGCCCAGAACCTCAAAAGGTTTGATATACTGTAAAACAGCCCAGAACCTCAAAAGGTTTGATATACTGTAAAACAGCCCAGAACCTCAAAAGGTTTGATATACTGTAAAACAGCCCAGAACCTCAAAAGGTTTGATGTGCTGTAAAACAGCCCAGAACCCCAAAAGGTTTGATGTGCTGTAAAACAGCCCAGAACCCCAAAAGGTTTGATATGCTGTAAAACAGCGCAGCGATGTCTTTAATTGTGTTTCAGCATTAAATAATCCCAAATGGGTTGATGTGCCATAAAGCAGAAGCGAAAGCCTTTTATTGTCCTTTGGTATTAAACAACTCAGAAAAGGGTTGATATGCCTTTAATTGTGTTTCTGTATAAAATAAACCAAAAAGGGTTGATATGCCATAAAACAGATGTGACCAACCTTTTATTGTGTATTGACATTAAATAAAGCAAAAATGGGTTGATATGCAGTAAAGCAGACAAATCAAACCAACGTTTCGTGGCATTGTGAAGTTTAAATCAATCTAACTGGCTTGATATCTCAATGTCACCATGCTTACACATAAACAAGATGGGAACGCGTTATTCAAAGAAATAGAAAATAAATACACCGATAGAAAGATGAAATGATTAAATCTATTTTGTTCTCTCCAAAGAATCTTGTCTTCTTGTCTTTTTTTTTCTCTCTATTCTTTGCTCGAAAGATCATCGGCTTTTAAAAATTCGCTCACAAGAATGAATCAACATTAAAATTAGGAGAGAAAGGAAAATCATACAAAACGCCATTCTTAGCATGATCAAATTTTAATGGATAATCTAAGTGTACAAATATAATTATATATTGCTTTCAAAATGAAAAAAGAAATAAAGAGTTTTAGCCGTGATTATATATATATATATATATATATATATATATATATGGAGATATTGAGGTTGATTACATTATTAAAAAAAGAACATTTAATTTGAAAGAAAGTCAGAATTTTTGTTTTCTTTACAAATAAATATTAGCAGATGTTTCCCCATATTTTTTATTCTATTTTAGACTAAATTAGATTTAAATTACTTTCATAAATTAGGTGTATGATTTATATATATATATATATATATATATATATATATATATATATACATGTAAGACATGTAAATGACAAAATGTTTGCTTATTTTTCCATTTTGTCTTTTTACCATGTATATATATATATATATATATATATATATATATATATATATATATATATATATATATATATATATATATATAGTGTGTGTGTGTGTGTGTGTGTGGTTGGGTGTGTTTGATCGAGGAATACAACTTGAAGATGTTTTGAGGTGAGTCATCAGAGATGCGATGACTTCCTCATTTAATTCTTGTTTTCAAACATCATGTTAGCTCCACTAGTAACCCAACCTAGCTTAAATCAAACGCAAGCTTCACCCTACACTGCACAACTTAATGACATGTTACCAAATGATACTTTTAGACTTTTGTGCGTCGAAAATTGGGGGAACTGAAGCTTTTTTTTTTATTATTTAATTATTAATGATTCCATGGTTGGCATTTTTTTTTGGGGGGGGGGGGGTTTACCCTGTAAAATAAATATCTAGATGATATCAATTGATTTGGAAAATCTTCAAAATTTTTCAATTCCAAATCAAAAAATGTAAATCATTGAGAGGACTCAATACTCTGAGGCTAACCAAGCCAAGTTACTCTTAATGTGGGTGTTGCTTTTTACCGTTAGAATAAACAATGAACTCCGAGATAGGACAGGAATTTTTTCTCATGTCTGAATGAAGTTCAAAAAGAAATGTCAGCTGTCACTATTATTCAATAGACAGCAATGAGCCTCTCGTCTACCGAACTCTCTGTCTCTTTCCGTCTCTATCTCTGATTTCTCTTCTGCCTTTTCCTTTTCTTTCTCTTTCCTCTACTTTCTTCTTTTTCTGCTTATCTCCACAGTCAAAGTCATACTGACTGACCCACTCACAAATTCGTAGCCTTATATATGCTATAAAATTTAGTGCTCACTTACAGTAATGTACAAGAGAAATATGGCAGTTCAAAATAAAATAACAGGAAAACTATTTGATATACTTACGTATCAGCCAAAAGTATTTGTGCACACCAAAAATTACGGAAAATTATCGAGTAGAAATTTAATAAAAAATAAAATTAATTTACTATTTGAAGTCAACAGACTCTGAACCACAAGACTGCATGGTGTGTTCATATTAGAAGAAGGGAGATAATCTTCTACGGTGCGCTGGCTTAGGGTTAGGGTTAGGGTTAAGGTTAGGGTTAGGGTTAGGGTTAGGGTTAAGGTTAGGGTTAGGATTAGGGTTAGGGTTAGGGTTAGGGTTAGGGTTAATAATATACTCGGAAATATGAGTAAGAAATGAATTTTATTTATTACTAAAATTCTACTTGATAATTTTCCATAATTTTTGGTGAAAACTAATACTTTCAACTGATAAGTAAGTATATCCATGTTTTCCTGTTATTTTATTTTGAACTGCCATATTTCACTTGTACATTACTTTAACTAAGCATCGAAAATGACATTTTTAGGTATATATGGCAAAGCAGCATGAGTGTGCGTCTTCTCCAGACTTAAAATGGCAGCAAAGCATGCGAGACGGCATGGTCTTCTAGCTAAAGGACTAAAATATTCATCACAATGTGCGATTTTCAGCTAGTAAATATTTGTTCCTGAAAATCTATCTATTCAAATACAATAGTGCTCAACATAGAATAGTAAACTCTACAACAATTAGAATATAAACTCTTAGGACTGATTATTACTCCGGGCCTAAAATGGATGTCTTATATCAAATCTGTTGCTAAGGTTGGTGAAAAATTCTACCGCTCTAGAAAGTGTTGCATAGCCGTCCCGGAATGAGTTGTGGCAGTTCTCGCTTTGTATACCTGTCCCGAAATAGCCAGTGGCAGTTCTCGCTTAAACAACTGGTCATTTTTAACACCAAAAATGTATATGTTGCATACCTTTTAATTTCTCGTACCTTCTCTCTTTCCTCGTCGCGTGGAGGGGTGTCGTCTCGATGTCGTCTAGTTTCTCGTATCTTTTCTTCTTCCTCACGTGGAGGGGTGTGTCTCGATGTCGTCTGCTGTGTCTGCAACAAAACCTTCATACCACAATTCACGAGACAAACAATCTTTTAAACTTTTGATTCTGTTTTATTCAGGCGTCAAATTTCTGTCGGCCATGGAGATGCTTCACTAACGTCGAGGGAGAGACCAAATTACTACTCTATCGTAGTTAATTCTTAGCTTAAGTCCTTAGCCATTCGAGGAGGGGAAAAGAAGAAATCTCATGCCTGTATTCTCTTAGGGAATTTAATTCCCCTAATCATGTTGAAGACTACATAGAGAAATCGTCCGTTCGGCCCGCTTCAAAAACCCAGACTGGCAAAACTCTGTTTCCCACACAAAAGCCCGTGACGTCACAGAGCCCCCATGCGCAGGTGCACCTTGACCCTTGATCTGAGGTCTCGTCAACGTGTGGCCCTGTCAACGTCTGTGAGCTCCGACTGTGAGAATAGTCCTATTCTGCACTCGGTTGTACGGATTTGCCCGCACTAAATCGCGCAAACCAAACCAAACGATCCCTCACACATACGCCCACTTCAAGATGCGTCCGGCCTCACAGGGTCATTATCCAACAGAAAGTGCCTGATCTTTGACGCTATTCTCAGATATGTCGCAAGATGGAGTACTGCTGCCACTTCTGGGATGGAATGATGCTGCTCGGAGCACTCTCTCTTGCCTTAACAGAGTACAAAACCGACTTTGCAACCTATTGGGGGATGATCTCTTCTCTTTCCTACAGTCTCTTTCTCACAGAAGATGCGTAGCTTGTCTTTCTCTATCGTCATTTTCATATAAGTGTTCGACAGAGCTACAATCTCTCGTTCCTCCCTCTAAAACTTTTACAGCAAATATTTGTCTGGTTACCGCTACAGCAAAGAACCTTCCATTCTTCCTCTGTGTACCAAAAACCAAACGGAACTTATCTAAGCAACGCTTCTTTCCAAGAACTTTACATCTGTGGAATACAATACCACAAACCGCTTCCCTGTTGACTACAACATAGTCATCTTCAAGTCCAATGTCCACAAATACTTGTCGATCCATCCTTATAAGTAATTTAATCCTGCCCTTCTCATCCATTGTTTTCAATCCTCTCATAGTATTGTTCATCATCCAATTGAGAATCTCATTCACCCTTATCCTCGAATGGTCTCTAGGTCTTAGTAAATGGTGACTCATTAGTATAAAATAATAAGTAAAATAAAAATTGTTAGAATTTAATAGACATTTACTATTATAAAAATATATATTAATAATAATAATATGTAACCGGCCCACTCGGCATAATGGTTAGAGTGTTTGCTAATGGGGTTCAATCCTCGGTGAAGTCATGCCAAAGACTCAGAAAAGGGTACTTGATGTCCTCTTGCTAAATACTCAGCATTATAAGGTGAAGGATCAAGGGTAAGTGGAGTCATCCTGGAAAAGGAGTGGTACCCTCCTCTACACTTCACTAATGTAAAGGGAGCCTTCCGGTCGCCCTCGACTATGGTCGACCACTTTACATTTTCTACTTTACTATTATTATTATTATAAAATTTCAAAAATAGATGGAAAAATTATCCTTTGTCACTGTTTGCACTAATATTCATATAAAATAACGTCTCAATCGGTGAAGCTAAAAAAATAAGAAAGAAAACGACTCAAACTGAAAAGTTGAAAAAAGAGAAAAAAAACGTCTCATTATGGAAATAGAATGAAGACGGGGGAGGCGGTTCTGACTTATTATTTGCTTTCTTAATTCCCCTAAATAATTGACATGGATTCTTCCGGCAGTTTTTTACTTAACTTTTGTGTGACGGCATGAATATATATATGCAAATAAATACACATTTCTCTTTATTAGTAAGTGGAGGATTTCTATCACTGTCCTTCCCTTTCTCTCTCTCTTTTTCTCTCTCTCTCTCTCTCTCTCTCTCTCTCTACATATATATATATATAGCGCCTTGTCAGCAGGGCCACAAATTCACTGACTGTAACCACATGAAGAGGGGTAACAACACCCTGCCCCCTGAAAATAGGGCTACCTGTAGACCGTGGGTGGCGATCCGTGATGCCTTAGGACGGGATCCTGGTGGCTGAGCCATTCTTCCACATCGGCCTTTACTTCGGCTAGATGGGAAATCAGAGAGGCCCGATCTGATCAATTGGCTGGCCACATCATGCCCTAGTATTTATAAGTTCATCCCCAACCGTATTATTCAATCTGATTTTTCTAAAAATCAAAACCTTACTTCTCCATTTGATTTTCTTCCGAAATAGATACTAGAAGGCAGTGGCTGAGTGTCAATCGTGTTGAGAACACAGAAGATTACCAATGCCAAGGAGTAATGTTTGTAAAGAGTAGTGTCTTCAAAGAGTAATGTCTTCAAAAAGTAATTTTTTGGGAGTAGTGTTTTCTGAGAGTAATGTCGGATGCCTCTCTGGAAAATTTCCTTCTCAGAGTAATTTTTCTAGAGACCAATGTATTCTGAGAGCAATGTTTTGTAGGAGTAATGTTTTCTGGGAGTAGTGTTTTCTCAGAGTAATGACGGCTCCCTCTCTGTTAAATTTCCTTCTAAGAGTAATTTTTTCTGGGAGAAATGTTTTCTAAACTAATTATCCCACTTATAGAATTATATTTGGAATTAAATAACCCATAGATGGTTGATATGCCGTAAAAAATCCAAAGTTAAAAGAAATAACTATTTAACGGTTTGAATATTGAGCTTCATTTTACTTTGGAAATTGATTCCCATAAGAATCGATCTGAACTATATAAAATAATTGTTTTTTTATATTATAATATATATATATATATATATATATATATATATATATATATATATATATATATATATATATATATATTTCATTTGGCAATTTGTTCAAGTATGCTTTAAATTCTTCTAGAAACACGTGTAAGTTTTTCTTTGTCCCGAAACTGACATTAAATCACAATATGATCTGTAATTTTATGCACTAGCAGAAAGACACGAAGTTGCATGGGATTGAATGAGGATCTCTACTATGTATTTTCTCACTATGCCCATAACACCATATGACTTTCTTTGTTTTTACTGATCCCCTCCCTCCCGTTTTGCTCCCTAATATAGTCGGAAGGAGCTGAAATGTCAGAAAACTCTCTAAATTAGTCTCTTATACATATGGTTTAAATTTCATTAAAATCAGATATACGTATTTGAAGTTTTAAGGCAGTTCTGTCCCCATGCTCAACTTAGAGGTGAGGGCACGTAGAAGGTAACGTAGAGATTCGGAATCACTTCTATTGTCTTCCCCGGATAATTTTATACATACATAAATTTCATGTAAATAGGATATATTTAAAGTTTTAAAGGAGGTTCGGACATCATAGCTCTCTTATGTTAGGAGGGCACTTAGAGATTTGGGACCACTTCCATTGTCTTCCACACAAAATATTATATATATGATTTAAATGTCATAAAATTACGATATATTTGTACTTTTAAGGGAGTTGTTCCTCTCATAGCCTATTTAGGTATGCATTTAGAGATCCCATTGTCTTTCTGGGTAAATTTTACATAAGAATACACTTTTAGATTTTATGTAGATTTTCTAACCTTTCTTTCTACAGGGAACACAGAAATGTCACACACCCAGACATTGATATATATATATATATATATATATATATATATATATATATATATATATATATATATATATATAACCCTCCAAAACTAAGATTCTGATTCGGAGTATTGAAAGGATCTACGAAAGGATATCCAGACATAAGTTGTCTGTTATATTGAACAATACTTGTCTGCAAGAGAAGATGCTGCCTAGATATACACACACACACACACACACACACACACACACACACATATATATATATATATATATATATATATATATATATATATATTATGTAATCTCTTTGAATTGTTACAATTGTTTAAGAAGAAAACTTTAAAAAATGAAAATCCAACCATCATTTCATTTTCTTGTTTTTTTTTTTTGGTTTTCCCTCCATTCTGACAAATGACAAAATTGTTCTCGTGTGTGTTTGTTCTTGTCTCTCAATCAGCATAAGACCTCAGATGAGGCATATATGTCACCGGAACACCTTTTCGTTTTCGTTGCTTTTGTTTTTTTGTGCTTTTTCTTCTTTTCGCACTCTGGTAAATGACAAAATTGCTCCATTTTTTTTTCTTCACTAAATAAAATAATAATCAATCCGGATTTGTCACAGGCTAAAAATGGATCCCTAATGAATGGTGATGAAATTACCAATGAGCCATGAAAGTTAGAGGGTGGGACATAGAACGAAGAGGTAAGAGAGAAGAGCAGAACGAAAAAGAGATAGGGAGAGTGAACTAATACAGAGAGTGGGGAAAGAGAGAGAGAGAGAGAGAGAGAGAGAGAGAGAGAGAGAGAGAGAGAGAGAAAGAGAGGGGGGATGAATTCTTTTCCTAACAACGGAAATCTGATTTCTTACGATTTTATTTCAGAGTCTGTTCCTAATGTGGAAGTATTACTCTTGTTACTTGAGAGAAGATGAAATGAATGCAAATAGATAGATAGGTGCATAGATATAAAATAAATAAGATAGATTGATGGATAAATAAATAGATATGCATAGACTGAGATTGATAGATAGATATGAAAAGACCGAGATAGATAGATAGATAGATAGATATGAAGAGACCGAATAATAAATATATAGATAGATATGAAGCGACTGAGATAGATACATATGAAAAGAGATAGATAGATAGATAGATAGATAGATAGATAGATAGATAGATAGATAGATAGATAGATAGATGTGAAAATTTGAAGATATAAAGAGACCGAGATAGATAGATAGATATCAATGGACCGAAAGATAGATAGATAGATAGATATGAAGAAACCGAGATAGATAGATAGATAGATAGATAGATAGATATGAAGAAACCGAGATAGATAGATAGCTAGATAGATAGATAGATATGAAGAAACCGAGATAGATAGATAGATAGATAGATAGATAGATAGATAGATAGATAGATAGATATGAAGAGACCAAGATAGATAGATAGATATGAAGAGACCGAGATAGATAGATAGATAGATAGATAGATAGATAGATAGATCTGATCAACTATAATTTTCAATTTTTTTTTCGCTAAAAAATAATATCAATAATGGAGCCATTTATCTTTTGGGAATTTAAGTCATGTAAGTTCGCACTTAAGGATAATTCTGCCAGCCTATTGTTTACATTAGTTAGCATTTTAAACTAAATGCATTTTGTATAAAACTTTCATATGAATTTGAAATTTTTCTAATTCATTATTGTTTAAATTAAACAATTTGATTCAATAAATATGTGTTTAAAACATAATTTCTAATAAGATTTAAAAAAAACAAACAAACAAACCCAAAACGTTTTAATAAAAAAATCAAAGTAAATATATCATTTCTCAGCGACTCGTACGATAAATCTCAGAGAATATGTTGTTTACCTGTTATTAATCAAATAACGCGCCCCTTTCTTGTGTCCGTCTCTCTCTCTCTGTTTTTATCTCTCTTTTTCTCTGTTTTTTTCTCTCTCTCTCTCTATCTATCTATCTCTTCCTCTCTTTTTCTCTTTCTCTCTCTCGCTTTCTCTCTCTCTCTAATCTGACGTCATGTTAACACCTGTGGATTTATTGAAATAGAACTTCTGTGCGTTCGAAATAATCAGAGGGTGGGTAATGAAATGTTGGAGTGGACGCTGGCTGTTCCATCATATTCCATTACAATCTAAGTTAATTACGTAACTCAATTATATAGATTAAAATAAGACAATGTCTTTAATTAATTCTATTTATAATTTTATTAAGATTATTATCGAGGAAAATATTTTAAATATATCTGAAAAAAATCATGAGTGTATATTTGCGAATATTGATTTATTAGAAACGTTAAAACAAATTAATTATGTAAATTTGAAAGATGCGTGATGTTTGGGGAAGTTTCGGAATGGGTATATAGGAGCTGATAAGTAGATATAAAAAGAGAGCGATCAAAACTGATAATATAGTTTCGGCTTCAGACAGACAGATAGAGAGACAGACAGATACATAATCTCCATTATTAATAGATGTTACTTTTCAAAAACAATATGCAAATTTAGAATATAAATCCTTTTTTCCCCCAACTGTATTGACATGCAAAGGTTTTAAACTAGTGTAAACAGACATCTGCTGCACAGCTCCTAACTTAGGATAGCCCCCAAAACCTACACCCTAATTCTCAGTAGCCCTTTACTACAGTGGCGACCTGCCTTGTTTGGGGTGAATTATGCTAAAAAAAATAAATAAATAAAAATATAATACAAAATAAAATTTTGCAAATTGTTTTAGAAACAATCATATGCCAAATATTCGTTGCGTTTGAATTCTTGGAACTGATATAAATAATGTTCTTATTTTATTTATCTCAACTTACCATATATATATATATATATATATATATATATATATATATATATATATATATATATATATATAGTAAGGTATGAAAATATATTTATGGCAATTAAGCTACACAGGGGCTCCCGCATTTCATCCCCGGAGGGAATCTTCAAGCTAAATTTTAGCCTGAAGATTCCCCCTGGGGATGAAACGCGGGACCCCCTGTGTAGCTTAATTGCAATAAATATATTTTCATAGCTTACTACCTAGCTCTATTTACGTATCGAGCACTGTTGAAGTAAATACTGAAAATTGATACATAAAAAATTATATCCCCTTATAAAATTTTATGTGGATACATGAAATAGTATATATATATATATATATATATATATATATATATATCACTCTACATTAACTTAATATTTTAAAAAATTTTGAATTTTGGCTCTTCCACTGCCAACTTATCTATTTATGTAATTCCTCTGATGATAAGATTTTAATCTTTGAAAAGCCTGTGCTTAAGGAAAGAATAATAAACATGTTTTACCGAGTACACCTTGCATTGAACAATCGAAGTTGAAATAAATTTGTCATTCGTACATGTTATCCCTCTTCTTTCATCTATCTTTATATATATATATATATATATATATATATATATATATATATATATATATATATATATGTTCCTCTAAGACGAGCTTGTTATTTTTTCCTTTAATTTCTGTAAGATGTGATGCTAAAGGCGCTGATGAAGAGACGTTTTGGAGTAGCTTTTGTTGTTTTTTATTTAAATTAAAGAATGAAATAAAGTATTTCCAGAATGTTTTAGAAAACGACCGTACGCCATAATAGACTTGTTGTTCTAATTCACTAAATCTCAATATATATATATATATATATTTATAGTAATCCAGGTAAACATCCACAGAATAAAAATTCAAAAAAATTCAAACGGGCTTATAAAAAGTGCTCAATATCAAATAGAACTTTTATATATATGATTATTTTTATTTATACATACATGTACATAATATGCGACACTGGCATGTTGATGTTATCGATAAACAGCTGTTAAAACCCCTTCTTTCCAAATATTACCTAAGAGAAGGATCAGATTTTTATTCTGCCTGATGAGATCTCAGCTTTTAACAGCTGTTGATCGATAACATCGACATGTCAGTGTCACAAATTATGTAAATGTATGTATAAATAAAAAAATAATCATCTATATATATATATATATATATATATATATATATATATATATATATACCAGCGATATTTATAGAAAATGAGACCACAAAGTCGATTTCTAATATTCAAAACAACTTTATTGAGTCATTTTTATAGTGATTTGAATAAAAGGGAATAAAAGAGAAGGGTTCTTAAATATGTCCATAAGTATGAACGAAGACAAAAAGTAATATCGTTCATGTGATGTGGAGTAAATGTCCTGTTCGTAGGGAATAGAGAAGAGTTCATATAAAAAAAGTACGTACGTACGTACGTTGAAGTCAGGCCGTATCCATGTGTGTGTGTTAGATTATTAAGTCCACGTGTGTGCGGCTGTAGCCATGTTGGATTCTTGGGTATTGTCGACGCCACACCCCGTGGGCTAGGCAGAAAGGTTGCAAGTCATGATAGAAATTTGGGGGTTGAAAGAAACGATGCAGATGAGTCAGCTCGCTGTGTTGTCCTCCTAACCTGAAAAGAGAAAATAAACAGTGGGCAATCTCTTTTATAATCTCCTGTCAGTTGTTCAGCTTGCCTGAGAGATTGCCTCTGATTGGGCAAGCCAGAAAAGAAGTTAAATGCTTGCACTAATCAGCGCCGAGCTTAGAAATTAAGCATGGATTCAAAATTGTTAACCGCGACTTGTCTCTGCTGCTGTTTGTAGTACCACTGTTACATATATATCCAGTGTTGCTCATGTGGATATATGTTGCTGGTTTGAAATAATTTCAAATATAGTGACGTTTACGATTTTTGCCTTGAAAGAAAGGGTAAAAATAACAATTGCAATATGAGGTCAAGTAATAAAAAATTGTTGTCGCGACGGTGTTTTTTTTTTATTTTAAGTACTTGTTGACACTGGGTTTCTTACAGATATTTGTGCAAAGGCAAATGGCTTTAATGAAACAAAACGAATTCGTTTTTATTAATTATTTTAAATCTAAAAAATACCAATAAAAATAATTACTTAAATGTTTAATTGAACTTTATTGAAATACATTCTTCACCAAGATATTCTTTGTTTAATTTTATTTTTGTTTTATGAAACATGAATATCTCTTGAAGCATGGCGGCTATCAATATACCAGCATCAGCTGCTTCACTAAGCGCAAGAGTCTCTGAGGCTAATGGACTTTTTTTTACACGGTCAAGTTTTTTTGATGACTAGCATATACGAGCCATCTTTACATCTTGCCACAAACAAAGATGATAAAACCACCCTGTGAAGATCCATTCTCCAAATTAGCATATGTGGCATCTGAATAACAAACAATATTCAGATCCGAAAGTTTCCCAAAATTTAAATGTTCCACTTTCATACTTTCCAATTTTAAATATCTTTCTCAATTCTGCGATCACATTTTTCTGAAATAGATCATTTCCACAGAATATGAAATCATCCATGCCAGAATGCTTATCAAGTCACCAGTGGCATCATGCCAAAGAAATAGTGCATTGTCGTATGCACTGACCATTCCTTTCAAACTAGTTAACTCATGATTAACTTGCTTGTACCATGAACGAAGTGCATTATTTAAACCATAAATGCATCTTTCAGCTTTCACACCTGTGATTCTGGACACACATTATATGGTGGTCTAAGAAATACCTATATCTCCAGCATATTACCTTGCAGAAATCAGGCGATATGCATAGATTTACATTCTAGGATCGTTTATAGTTAAGCAGTGTTCACTCCTTAATAGTTTTCAAAAACAATTACACAATATTGTCAAAAACAGAAACAACTCTAACAAAATCTTTGTAAAAGCAGATAAAAGTAGGAACTTCTATAAAATATCTAAACAAAAATATAAATTAAATTAAAATGAATAGTCTCCACCTGCCACATTATAACCGAGGCCGTTAACAATACGAGACTCATAGCCTCACGGCTGCACGTTGAAGAATCTGTTTTTAAGTTATGGGAATCTTCTTCATAACCACATTCAACAAGACGAGCTTTCATTGTCTTTTAGTCATTCACAAATGTTTCTGTTATCACCCATCTTGTTAAAATACGTTTTTGCCCCATGTCAGGCACACATTCATATACTTTATGAACTTTCATATTTTCCAATTCTCTTTTCTTTGCATCAATCACATCTTCTTGTTCTTGTTCAGAAGTAAACAAAACTGTATTGCTTAAGTTACTTAACTTCTGTTACTTAAAGAAGTTCTCTCCATTGATCAACATAATTGCAATTATTACTATTCTTATTTTTTATATTCTTATTTTTACTATTGTTATTCTCGTTACATTTGCCACTTTTTCTTCAGATTTAATTTTTCTCTTTATTACTGTCATTTAATATTTTATTATTGTGAGCTTTGCTGATCATTTCTAAATTCTCGCAGCAACTATCAGACACTTTTAAGTAATTTCTATTGAAAATTTTATGTAGAAAACTAGTTACGAGAAAATGTTTATCGATAATATTTATTAATTTCTTACCTTGTTTAGTTTTCCGTACCTGGTTTATGGCATAATAATATTTCTCTGTCTTCTATCGTTGATATTACTATTTGATATATTTCTTATATTTAATCTCAATGATAGAATACTCACTGTTTTTAAAGCTGTGTTGTAGACGTTACTTAAATTTTTAAATACCTTTTTGCTAGAGTTATTGCTAGGCCTACATTCAATAGAACTAGGAATATGTTTAATATTTATAAATTATGGGGGGACTTTGAATTCATGTAGCATTATTTTTAAATACGATTCATTTGTATTTCTATCTAATTTAAAAGTGATACCTAAAAGGTTTATTTTTATATTTGCTAATACTCTGATTCTTTGGCCTAATTTTTGAATTTCCATTTTTTGAAGAGTTTCTTATTATAGCTAATGCATCATTTATACAGGGTGGGCAAAAATAAGGGTCCTATTTTTAAAAATTCATAACTTTTTTATTTATTGATTTTTTTTTTATTTTTTATTTTTTTAGAATAAGTAAAGGACCCCTTCCGAAGCAAGCATGAGCCGTATTAGCCCTAAGGAACGTACCCTCATTTAGAAAACATTATTTTTGCTTAAAAAACTCAAAACAGTGTAAAAAACAATACTTTAGTTTTTGTAAGTTTTAAGAAGTGTTTTTCGGCTAAAATTTGTTTTGTTTATTTCAAAAAATCTCGGAAGGGTCAGTCTAGACACACATAAAGTTTGGTGAGTTTAACTTTTATTTTGTGGAAGTTATTCAAATTCAAGTTATTCAAATTTAAAGATAGGACCCTTATTTTGGCCCACCCTGTATATAGCCCAATGCCACTGTTTTCAAATATATTTGTAAGAGTATACAGAACATATAAGCTTACAAGGTTTGATGCTGCTGCAGTCTATGCTCCCATCACCAGATTAAAGGAATTTGTCATTCCAGTCTTTATTCATTGATCATTACCGGTCTTTTACAATTTCTTCATGGTGTGAATTTTATCGTTAGAATCTCTGTGAATTCTAAGGCAAGGTTAAAAATTTCTTCAGATATTGATGGACACAAATATTAATTTTTATTTATGATACTACAAAACGAGGCGATTGTTTCAGTGGTTTCCACTGGTTTAATTCTAGATTTTTGTTATCTCTGTGTTAATTCTAGAGTGAATTGTCTTGCTAATTCTACTTCGGGTCTAGTGGTTGGTTTATTGCTAAAAATCGCTTTTGCGATCCTTGAGTAAAATATATGCTTCCTTAGGTTTTAATTTGCTAACTATATCGCTAATTTTAAATGTATATGTGATTTCTTTACTTTCTTTTTATTTATTGAATCTGTGTAGTTACGTGTGTTAGTGATTAGTTTTTAAAATAATGTTTTATAATAGTTTATGTGATTATTCAATTATACTTTTCTCTACTTATTTTATCAAAGTTCCTACTCTTATCTGCTTTTACAAAGATTAGCTGTTTGTGTTTTTGATAATATTGTGTAAAACTATTATGGAGTGAACACTGCTTAACTATAAACGATCTTAGAATGAAAATCTATGCATATAGCCTGATGATTCCCCTCGGGAATGAAGCACAAACGTTTTCGTGTAGTTTACTTGTCAATAGTATATTTTTATACTACTACTAAGCTCTACTCATGTATTGAGCACTGTTGAAGTAAATACAAAACTAAAAATATAGACATTTATTTTATAATATGAGTATATGTTTATAAAATAGTAAATTTTATATATACAAGCCCACTCATCAGCTAATTTGGTTCATTCTGCCTGTGAAAGGGTTGTGTATAAAAGCCTACTGCCCCAGAAACCGCCGGTATTGATAGCTATCAACGCATTATTGTATGCTATTATAAGTATAAATTCTCACTCTATAATAAAGACCAATGTGTATTTATTTGTATACTAATATATATATATATATATATATATATATATATATATATATATATATATATATATATATTAGTATATAAATAAATGTACTTCCCTGTCGCCATGCAAGTAAAAAATATGCCGGAATAAACCCATTTTCAAGTATTTAGGGAAAAAGAGAAAGCAAATAGCAAGTCAACCGCCCCCTCGCTGTCTGAAATGAATTTGGAAAGAAATACTTCACTCTATTTCCATAATGATACGTTTTCTTTTTATTTTACTTTTCCTATTTCTATATGGATGTATAATTTTTCTTTTTTAAACTTTCGAGTTTTAGACGTTTTCTTTCTTTTTTTGTTATTTCTTTCTTTTAACGTCACCGAATGAGACAGAAAGATTCCCGAGTTCGACAAGATGCACATACATGAAGAAGTTCAGAGGTTACGTTCTGAGAATTATATTCAAGATGAGAATAGTAGTCTGAATAACCCAAATAATATAAATCTTCATCTAAAAAATTCTGAAACATTGTTGAGAGAGGACAACCAGTTTGTGTGCAAGAAGTGTAAGACAACAGAGATGAATGCGAACTCTGATATGGAGAAAATATATGTGGATGGGGAAGTTATCGAGGTACTTTCAGAATTCTTTTTTTACTTTGGTGATACAGTTGGAGCACAGGGTAGAGCAGGTGCTAGTGTGATAGTTAGAATTAGGAGTGGATGGAGTAAGTTCAGGGAACTTCTGCCATTACCAACCAGCAAAGCATTACCACTGTTGACCAAGAGAAGAGTCTATTAGGCATGTGTGCACAGTATGATGATACATAGAAGTGAGAGTTGAGGACATGCGTTGCATTGAGAGAAATGATATGAGAACATGCATTGAATGATATGAGAATGGCACGATGGATGTGTAACGCAAGTTTTAAAAACCTGATGACCTTAGAGGAACATTAAATCTGAATAGTATATGGAGATGTGTGCAGAACAGGAGGCTTTGATAGTATGACCATGTTGAAAAAATGGATGAGAGTCTGTAGGTTAGTAGGTGTAGAACAATTGAGGTAGCAGGATCAGCCCACAGGAGGTTAAGGACATACATTGCATGGAGAGAAATTATATATCGGAATGATTCGATGGATGTGTAATGTAAGTCTTAAAGACAGGCTTAGATCTGATGACCTCAGAAGAAAATTAAATCTGGATAGTCTCGGGAGATGTGTGCAGAACAGGTGACTTCGATGATATGGCCACGTTTAAAGAATGGGTGAGAGTTCTTGGTTTAGTAGATGTAGAACCGCTGAGGTAGCTGGATCAGTTTGCAGGGGAAGGTCGATGAAAACATGGGAGGAAGTGATAAGGATGGACTTGAGAGAAAAAGGGATAAATAAAGACCTGGTCAGAGATAGGTTCGTTTGAAAGTCAATTTCTTAAAGCCGTCCAGTGCATGCCAGCATGTAAAATGTTAAACCGATGATGATGATGATGATGATGATGATGATGATGATGATTAGTAATCTTTCTTCTCTCCATATGTGGTCAGCCATACAAAACTTTTCCATATCTCCATGTATTACGGCTTTCCGATGTTCTACTAGCCTGACCTTTAATGGAACGGCATATCTGACCTTTGTATATTTTTCCACATTTACATGGAATAGAATATACACACAGTTCTTGGTCATGATGTTTTCTGTAGAAGGTTTGACTCGGATGAGATGTTTTCAAAGAGTTGGTTCGCTCCTGAATACTGTTGGTTTTATATGGTAATGTTTTTTATGTTCCTTTTTTGTGACCGTTTGTAAAATTCTTAAAAAAAAAAAATTTAATCAAGCCCCACATGCCGTAAGTCCGCTCTTGTTTACAGTGAGCTATAACAATTCCTTATTATTTTCTTTTATACTAATGGTCACCACTTACCAAGGCCAAAAGCCACTCCAGGATAAGGGTTAGTGAGATTTTCAGTTAGATTATAGAAGAGTACTATGAAAGGATTGAGAACTATGATTAATTCATAGGACGGGTCGACAGATATTTGTTGACATTGGACTTGAAAACAAACATGTTATAGTATGTAGGGAAACATTTCCACGGTAACGTGTTCCACAGGTAGGAGTTCTTTGCAGTGTTGGTAGCAAGATGATTTCTTGCTGAGAAGGCTTTACGAGGGTGAGGGGACCACAGCTTGAAGCTCAGTCGAACACCTACCATGGAAATACCGATAGAGTGGAGAAAGACTAGCAACGTCTCTTCTGTGAGAAAGGGTCTGCAAGAAACAGAAGAAATCATCTCCCACTAGATTATAACGTCGATTTTGTACTCTGTCAAGGCAAGCAAGAATGAGTGGCACCTCCCCAGGTGTGGCAGCCGTACTCCATCTTGGGCTGAATCTGACTCTATAAGTTCTAAATTTATACAATATTTTAAGTAATCTAATGCTTCTATTTATTCTTTGCAATGGTAAACGAGAGGTGTGAATATTTGTTCGAGCATATATCATACCCTGAGAATGCTGGGTACATGTGTCATAAGTGCATTTTTATTATTCATTGTATATATAATCTATTAATATAAAACATGTGAGTTCATCAACGTTTCTTTCCCTAAGGCGGTTCCCTATATACTTTATGTTGTGGCCTTAAAGGTCCGAAAAGAAATAACACGGACAGAAGGTAATTAATAAGAAATTGTATTAACAAAAAGTACAGAAGTAATGGGTTGACAGAGGCTGCTTCCTTGCTTTTCCTGATTGGTCATAACGACTCTATTCATAGAGTAAGGAAAAGTTTATACAGTGACGGAATAGGGGAGATCACCATAAAGCAACATGCATGCTAAAATATAATTTTGTTCAGGCATTGAGTTATGTTTGAAAGAAAACAATGCTTTATTTTTTTTTCTAATTATCCGTAATTCATAATTAACTGAAAAGGTCACATGTCTCTCTCTTAGCTATGTATGTATTTCTCTCGCATCTCTTGCTCTCTAATATTTCTTAATGTCTCTGTGAGTATTTACAGAAAGTGTGTCTCTCTTTTTCTCGATGTCGCCATCAAATTTGCATACATATGTCTATACACACCACAAACATGTATGTAAATTAGATGGCAAAATAAGTCTCTTTACTTCTATATAATAATAATAATAATAATAATAATAATAATAATAATAATAATAATAATAATAATAATAATTATATAAAAAAGGCATCAGCCTCGGCTGATACCACACAAAATAGTTATGAAGGGTCAAGAAAGATGGAAAGACCAAGGAGTGAGAGCACTAACCAGACCTCCACTGGAAGAGTGTGGAGAGTACTGGAGCCTTGAAGAGGCTTATTGCCACCCAAATCCTAGTAAAGATCAATGGTCGTTGCCAGCAAGAAATCAATGGTAAACGGCTGTTGCGATAACACAAAGTCATTTGCAAAGGTTATCGAAAGAGGTGGAGAGTACTGGAAATCTAGACTCCAGGGAACACCACCGGTTGTTATCAGTGAGTAATCACTGATGATGACCTGTGTGAGAACTCCTAGTGAGTACAAATAATAATAATGTTAATAATAATATAGAAGTAAAGAGAATTATTATTTATAGTTATGCAAGAAGAATGTTTTAAAAGATATTCTACAATTTATCAATTTTCGAATGAAATCAAAGTAGAATAAGTAGTGGTAGCGGTATATCTAGTATATATATGTCATATCATACTATACAATAATTCTATTAGCCTTCGATACCTTCGGTTTCATGGATAACGGGAAATTTTGCTGAATGTCAACTATTGATTGGGCAACGGCATCTACATGGTATTTTCAGGACATCATGCAAAATTTCCCGTTATTCGTGAAAGCGAAGTATCGACTTATTGTGTATTATAATATGAAAGAAAAATATATGATGCTCTTACAAAGGTAATTGAGCACTCTGATCTTATTTCTCCTAAAACACAGTAGTATTACAAATGACAATATAGACGAATCTAAAATTGTTATAATCAGTCTGTCTCAATATCATGTTTTGCTAAAAAGAAACTGGCTTCATTTGAGTGATGAAATTGAATCAAGTGAAAATATGAACATTTACACACACATGCACGCACACACACAAGGAGAGAACTTGAATGCCTACTAGGCACTGTCCTCGAGTGACTAAGGTCTCTCTGTACAGGGGGTTGTCAGGGCAACTTGGCATGAGGACAATTCCCCCTATAAGTAAACCCTGACTAAGTATTCAAAATAACATGGTATTCGCAGCACAAATAAGATCCATTCGGTATGGCTACCCCACACTGGCTTATACGAGGAATGGTGCACCTTCTCCAAGTGATGTTGCCTATTGTAACAGCACTAAGCTGGATTGGATACTCCACCAGACTAGATGAATTCTTGTCCTGGAATCTGGTAAGACCAAGAGACCACTAGAAAGATATACTATAACATAGTCAATTAGGGAGAGGAAAATGAATGTTTTTACTTTTTTGAGACGTAAAAGAGAACTTTAATGGAATATTCGAATATCTATGTATCTCATGTAGGGTTCAAGTGACTTCCGTTTTTCGGAAGTCACCTAAATTTATGGAGATAAAATATAATGTAACAAAAGAAAATAAAATAAGGTATAAGATGACTAAAAACCCGAATAAAAAAGGAAATAACTGGGTGAAACAACAAAGGGCGGTCAGTGGAAATATATATTTTAATGCAGGAATATTTAGATTAATAATTATAGCTGATGGTGAATGATTAGAAATACAAATAGATAAAAGGATAGGTTACATATATGTTACCATAGGAATATAACGAGACCATAGTCCCATGTGAAGAAAAAAAATACATATAGCAATTTGACCGAAACACTAAATGGACCATTCGGAAAATTGAAAAAAAAAAAAGAAGTCTTATGAAGCCAAAAACACTCTGTGTTATTTAATAATGTTCGCCTAAATGAAAGTATGCTACCTAAATACACACACACATACACAATATTTTTCACGGAATTTTTCTTTTCATTCACTGCGTTTTTTTTAACAAAAATTCCTTTAATAATAATTTTCATATTTTTCAAATATTTGAACTTTGGTTTTTTCGAAAGCCAACTTATCCATCTGTATTTCTCCTCTGATGATAAGATTTCGATCTTTGAAAAGTCTTGGCTTAAGGAAAGAATAATAAACACTAGTTTATTACTGAATACACCTTGCATTGAACAATTTGAAATTTGAAATAAATTTGGACAATCGTCGCATATTTATCACTCTTTTTTCTTCTATCTCTCTCTCTCTCTCTATATATATATATATATATATAGAATAAATATGAAACTAAAAGTAAACTTTTAGTAGAAAGAACCTATAGTGAAATGGTAAAAGCTCAATATATATATATATATATAATGTTGATAATGAGTACTGATTGTAATGTAGGCTTTGCTCGTCTAGTTTTTCATGCTTTTTTGTGTTTTTGCTTTGTTTTGTACAATTAGCACTGAAGATAGCCACACCAAGAAATAAATGCAAATGAGCATTTTACAAATATCTTGGTGTTAGCCGAAACAATTGTATGCTGAATAAAAAATAAGTTTTATGAAATGACGTGAATCTGTCCTTTATAACACTGATATGGTATAAAATTACATAAAAAATATTATATATATATATATATATATATATATATATATATATATATATATATAAATATATATATGATATCTATCCCCAAATTAATTAAATAAGTTACCCGAATAGAACAGTTTTGCACCATTTTTATGTTTCTTTTGCTAAGATTAAAATCAAGACATAATGCTACTAATCCTTATTTCAATTTTAATCAAAATCCATTCCATGATATAGAATCTAGAAAATGTCTAAAATTTTAGGCTTATGCTTAAGGAGTCTTAAGAAGAAATTGTAATTCAAGGAATCTTACTTTATTTCATGCCTAATGAATATGGATAAAATTCAACGCAAATCTGATATATTTGAATTTTCAACTGGGAGGTTGTGTCCATATTATGCCCCCTAAAAACCCTTTAAAAAAGAAACTGAAATTTAGGGAATTTATATTAATTGATTTCTAATCCATATTGTTAAAATTTCACAGAAATCGGAGGTATTTGAATTTTCATAAAGGGCTTCCACTCCATTTTACACCCTTTACATAAATCTAAATTGAACTTACTATAGCCTAAAATTGTGA
>OY744525.1:67065517-67130517 GCA_963556195.1 Sepiola atlantica | reverse complement strand
TGTCTGTGTGTACTTCTCTCCAGTCACCTGAGTAAAAAACGTGACAGACGAAACCATTACAAGTGTTTAAGAGAAAAGAGGAAACAACTAGTAAGTCAGATAATGGCCACTCGTGAAATGAATTTAGAAAGAAACCTCCTACTCTATTTCCATAATGCGACGTTTTCTTCCCTTTTTTCTTCTTCTTTCTATACTGATTGATACTTTTTTCTTTTGTTTTCTTTTTGTAAACTTTATAGTTTGAGACTTTTTTCCTTTCATATTATTTTAACTTCGCCCGTTTGAGACGTTGTTTAATATGAATATTAATGCGAACAGTGGCGAAGCATAATTTTTTCCTGTCATTTTTTACGGAGGTTCTTCACTCATATATATATATATATATATATATATATATATATATATATATATATATATATAAGCAAAGTTAAATGCTTTAACTCTGATAGTATCCTAACAAGACAAAGAAAACAACACCTCAAAGTTACATAGATGAAGGCGCCTTCTTATATGTGCTGATGAAAGGATTGATAAATTTATCTCAGAAACATATGTACACTATAACTTTGTTGATGCCGAGTTTTTGGAACTTGTATACTTAATAATAATTATGTAATAATTTTGCATCTCTAGAACTTGTTATATATATATATATATATATATATATATATATATATATATATATATATATATATATATATATATATATATATAGTCTCGGAAGTTTCTCAACCATTAAAACTATATTAAAAAAAAACAAAAAAAAAACAAAAAAAACTTATAGTCCCAAGTCTTCCAGTGGAAAATCACTCATGTAAGTCAATTTATTTTTTACAGTTATTATATTAGTTTATTTCTAACACTATTTTAAGGGATCATCAGTTGTTTACCATGAAAAACTGTTTCGGGAATAAATATATATATATATATATATATATATATATATATATATATATATATATATTAAAAATAACGGACAACTCTTCTCTGGATATTTTTGTATTGATCCTTCAATTTTCCGGATTAAAGTCTTAATCTCGGATGAAAATTGGCTGATGAAACTGCCGTGATTTATATTTTGGTCCAGAGTACTTTCTGACCCATCTGGGTCCATCTTCAGTGGAATAATGTCAATCAGGTAAAAACCTGGAGTGAGATTTATAATTAATTATGGCGGGAAAATTTAAATATTAAACTATATTTATTGGGTATTATAAGCATTTAAGTATATTAGTACTAGTGTTAAAATTAATCGTGTTAATAGTCGTTTTTTTAATTTATTTTAATGTGTAGAGCTTCTAGTAGTAGACTTTAATCTGGAAAATTGAAGGGATCAATACAAAAATATACAGACAAGAGTTGTCGGTTATTTTTAATAATACGTGTCTTAAGGAAAAAATGCTGCCTCGATAAACACACACACACACACACACACACACACACACATATATATATATATATATGAATTTTTTTAAGAGAATAGGAAAAATTAAATAATAAAAACAATGAAAAAATATTCATTAAGACGTTATTTTGTAAAATAATCAATGTTATGCATATATATATATATATATATATATATATATATATATATATATATATATATATATATGAAGCAATCCAACAAAAGATATAAGCGTCAACTAATATCTTATAATTAGTGAAACATCCGGATAAAAACTGAAGCTCAATATACTGGATAGAGCATTAATATTATAATATAAAATGAAGTAATAAAATAAGGTGTCAATCAAATTTTATTAGAATTCAATGTTCAAGCAAAGTATCCTTAAGTCCTTAAGGACAAAGGATACTTTGCTTGAACTTTGAATTCTAATAAAATTTGATTGACACCTTATTTTATTACTTCATTTTATATTATAATATATATATATATATATATATATATATATATATATATATACATCAGAGAGTATATACATGTTCTAACATTACATTAGGTTTCATACAACAAAGAGAAAACCATTAGATGTAGCTTTTGCTGTTTACCAAACTATTAAGAACTAAAGAAAATAATGGCCACTACTGGATGAACGTCCGTACTTGGTGAGTAGTGGCCATTATTTTCTTCCTTTTTCCCAATATGTCAACCCTACATGTGTTTGTACTTGCATGACATTTTTCTCTATATTATCATCCTGATGAAGTCTTATAAATAAAGACGAAACGTTGATGTACACATAAAAAACATCCATTTTTTGGTTTTCCTTTTTCATTTTCCCATCACGTCGGATTACCTTCATCCTTCTCTTCCCACATATATATATATTTATATATATATATATATATATATATATATATATATATATATATATATATATATATATATATATATGTGTGTGTGTGTGTGTGTGTGTGTGTGTGTGTGTGTGTGTGTGTTGCACTCTACTAATTAAGACAAGAACCTAGTTGTAGTGGGAGAAATTATATTGCATTATAAATTATTTTATTTATTTATATTATTTTTCTTTTATTTACAATACCCATATTTGTAAATATTCAACTATTTTTCATGGGAGAGCATTAACCGCAATGCTAAGTGGAAATAATTATTTATTCAACAGTTTCCGGTTTCAAATCTCACTAGATCTAGCTGCACTGATGAGTTTGTAGAGACTACGTAAAACGTGTCTGGGGATAAGTATATTTTATGTATAGGCTCCTCTATAGTAAAAGCATTCTTGTGAAGGAAATAATTATTTTCATAAAAATGATTGAATATTTACAATTATGAGTATCGTAAATAAAAATATATAAATAAATAACATTATATAATTGGACACCTTATCGGCGGACATTTACCACCTGGACTAACCTAATATCTTTTTACACGAACTTTTTTTCACCCATCATTTTCTTAATATTTTTTCAAATGTTGAATTTTAGCTTTTCTATTGCCAACTTATCTATCTGTATAATTCCTCTGATGATAAGATCTCGATCTTTGAAAAGCCTTGGCTTAAGGAAAGAATAATAAACATAATTTTATTACAGAATATACCTTGCATTGAACAATCGAAGTTTGAAATAAATTTGGACATTCTTGCTTGTTTATCACTCTTCGTCTGTCTATCTTTATAATTGCTCTATCTCGTATATTGAGCTTTTACCATTTCACTATAGGTTCTTTCTATTAAAAGTTGACTTTTAGTTTCATATTTATTCTATATATATATATATATATATATATATATATATATATATATATATATATATATATATATATATATATATTACGTTTTCACGAAGGCTATTTTTTATTTGTAAAATGTGAAGAAATTCATTATTATTTATAAATAATTATACATATATATATATATATATATATATATATATATATATATATATATATATATATATATATATATTCATTCATTCAAAACTAATAATAAACATTTATAATTATGTTTTCAATGATATCCTAAAGGATAACATAGCAATTGCCAACAGTATAGTGGATGCTCAATATTGTAAATAAAGCATTAATAATGTTTTGGATATATAAAGAATAAGAAAGAAACAAAAAATCTCATTAAAAAATGAACATACTAATTCGTTCATTTTCTCTTGTATGTTCATATGATAACGACTCTTAGTTGAACATGTTGATGGGATATTTAATAAAAATGATACATATGAAAGCACACTCTGAAATAATTATAGTGTGCAAACGTATCATCCAATTTAACACACAAACAGAACAGTATATATAAATAATTAAATATATATATATATATATATATATATATATATATATATATAACACTTTATTTGTAATATGGTGGGGAAAATCCCAGTAGAGTGAATGATTAATTGAGAATCGAAAGAACGTAATATTTATTTAATTTTTGATACAGAAAGATTAGTACAACATTAGTACCGTCGGTTTCAAGCTCAGAAGGACTTAACCATCCGGCTCTCTTCAGATGGTTAAATCCTTCTGAGCTTGAAACCGACGGTACTAATGTTGTACTAATCTTTTTGTATCAAAAAATAAATGTATAAATATATATATATATATATTTGACACATTGTTATAGACATTACATTTTTATATACCTTACCATCTGATGTACGTCTTAAGAAGCAATGCTATTAACCCCCATTTACCATATGTTTATTTCTTTTCTCTTTGTGTGAATCAGCATGGCACGACTTTTGACCGGTTCGATTCTGCTGTTGGCATTTCCACAGTTCTTTCCAGAATCAGGTACCGTACCCACGGAAGGGGCCACGCGACGGTTGGCAGCGTCCATAAGTAAAAGCGGTACTATGGAACGGACAGGATCGAACATGGGACGCCGATGACGTCATTCCACACTTCACGACGGCCACCTCCCTACAATACACTGTTTACTCAAAACTTAGATTGCATTTATGTATTTGGGAAGTTTGAACTCTTGCACCGTTTTAAGGGTCTAACGATGTTGCCGTACCCTGAACCCACCCTGATACGGGTATTCCAGATAGTGTGTCTATTTGATCTGCCGTCTCTGTTTACTTGCCTCCCCACGAGGGCAGAGTTAGGGACGGTTTTTAACGTGGGGAAAATCCGGTTCCCACAGAATGGGGCACTCTGGATTGGGGGAAAAAAAATTTTAATTGCCTCAGTCTAGAAGGATTTCTCCTTAACTGACTGAGGACAGAAAAGATGAAGTGTCGTATCAGAACAGATACTATACTTCATGAGTTCCAAACAACTTGCATAAGTCAGGCTGTAGGGTAAATAGATTTTCCAAAAAAGACATACAGTCGGAACTTTCCATATTTGATAGGGGTATTTAGCTCTCTTCCACCATCGGAAGATGTAGCACAAGATCGGAAAGGTGGGGTGACTAGGCCGGCAGACAAGAGGTGGTGCACTCTATCCCCTTAAAAATTGCCTAAGCAGCCCGTCGGAATTCTCTGGTGAGGGCGCCCCAGACAGTTAACTATGAACTAACTCCTTCCCAAAGTGAGAAGGTAAAGCTTGGGATGGTGTATCTCCTAGAGCTGAACAGAACAAATAATCTACCGCTGTCATATTAGCTTGGTCTGTGTCGCATTGATTGTCGAGGATGCATCCTTGATCGGTATGATCCGCGTCAAAAAAGAGGAGGTTTCATATGATCGGACTGCATGTGTTTTAACACTTGCTCTTGAGAATAACTGAAGTTAGTCCGAAATTTAAAATAAAAATATGAAAATATAAACCAAATCTCAGACATCAAAATGGATTTTGGAATTTTGAGAGCGATTGTTCAGTATAGTTAACAAGAAAAAAAAATTACCCTAATCCAACTGGAAACCACCCATGGACCTAGGGTTAGTGGCACAGTAAGCCTATTTAAAAAAATCTTTTACGCCTGAAATTAACGACCATCCAAAAAAGAAAAAATCGTCTGCCATTTTCTTTGCTGAAATCGGTTAAGTGCAAGTAACGACACACATGTTTAAATAACAAAACTGACAAATAGTTTCCAAAAGTTTAAAACTAACAGGTCGCTAGAATATTAAATTTTCTATCGTCTGGTAACAATTATTTTTTGTCTATTTGTTTTTTGACAACTTTTTTCTTGTTAACTATATAGCACAATAGCCATTTTTTAAATATTTTTTTATTTATCTTCTGATTTATATAAGTTTGTTCAACTTATTTAATTTAAATATACTTGAATGTAATTTCATGAAATCAGATAATTGGAATTTCATGCAGTATATTTTCAAATTTCATTAAAATTAATCTATACATGCTAGAAGAATTGCGACCCTTTAAGTCACCCATTGAGCTCGGGTTAGATTGTTTGAATGAGGAAAAATGAGTTTGTAAAGCCAGTTGAATTTGAAAAAATAAAAAGATAAAATACAGAATTAGTCTTTCTGTTCGGTACCCCCCTCCTCTCTCTATATATATCTCCCATCACCCCCTCTCTATCTATCTATCTCTCTCTCTCTCTATCTCCCACCCCTCTCCTTCTTTCTCTCTCTCTCTCTCTCTCTCTCTCTCTCTCTCTCTCTCTCTCTCTCTCCAGTTATGGGTTAAATAGTATTAATATTTATGATGATATTCCCATTTGTTCATAATGGACTATTCCAATCTTCTGCTTGACTGTTATAAAAGAGAGAATGAAAAGAGTGACAGAAGCGAAAGTGATAGAAACTGCATAAAATAAAAGTGAAGGGGGTTTCAAGCAACATACAGTAAGATTAATAGACAGAAACTTAGAGGTGAGTGACTTAGCAAGCAAATTAAAAATTATGGCTAATTAGAACAATTAAAATTGATTTAAAAAATAATCTAAATCAATCTCAAAACCAATGCATATTTTAACATGTACTTTGTGTGATTAAAATATTTTGGGGAAAAGCCTGAATTACTTAGTGACCCTTCGAAATTTGAAAGCGTTAAAACTGTCAAATAGAAAATCGTTTAAGGCTTTAAAATTCTTGGCAAATCCTTTTGGAAGCTATTTACATCCAACAGTACCTTAACATAAATAGTTATAATTTATATAACAATTTGCTACAATCAATAATTTAACGAAGAAATATATATATATCATACATAATAATATATGATATATATTAATAAATGATATATATATATATATATATATATATATATATATATATATATATATATATATATCATAAATATATGATATATATATATATAAATATATATATATATCATAAATATATGAGATATATATATATCATAAATATATGATATATATATACTAGTAGTAGTATGAAAATATATTTATGGCAAGTAAGCTACATAGAAGCGTCTAGGTTTCATTCCAGCAAGAAAATCATCAGGCTACATGCTATCATATATATTTTTTAATGGAAATCGCTCTAGACAAGGCATAAAGCTAAAAAATATACTACTTCAAGGTGACAAACTAGCACCCGATAAGTGTTAGATGGATAGACTCCGACCTAGAAAACAGCAATTCTTCCTCCTTTGTCAGAAACATCGATCATGGAATGTGACGGCTAAAGGATAAAATGCATATGCATATACAGAGAGTGAGTCAGAAGTAACCGGGCAGTCACAACATTTTTAGTTCAAATAATAAAATTTATTGATATCAATGAATGATTTGGACTAAAATTGTATATACATACGTATACATATCCATTCGTATTCATCAGGCATTTAGTAATACCTGATATATGCTGATTCATGTAAATACTTAATGTTTAATTATTTTTATTTTAATATATATATATATATATATATATATATATATACATATACATATATATATATATATATATATATATATATATATATATATATATATATATACATATATATATTTCTATATATATACTCAAAATATTTTTGTAAAAATTATTTATTAGAAATATACATATACATATATAGTCACAAATATGTATATAAAGATAAAACACTTATGCGCAAATAAAATGCCGATATATTCTTTTTTATACATATTCTTTTAATATATATATATATATATATATATATATATATATATATATATATATATATATATAATATTTTAATATACATATATTTATAATTATATATGAGAGAATTTGTTTAAAGAAAAATATATTATTAACAAAATTGAAATGCTAAGTTCATAGAATGAGATGATAAGCAATGAACATACTAATTCAAAATCTTGACATAATAACATGTTTAAAAAGTTAATTCATAATATATATATATATATATATATATATATATACATATATATATATACTTAGTAATGTTTAATTATTTTTATTTTAATAAATATATATATATATATATATATATGTAAAACTTATTTATAAGAAACATACATATACATATGTATATATAGTCACAAATATGTATATAAAGATAAACTTGGCATTTACAAAGTTAAATTCCTCCTAACTTCCAAGCTAATTTGTGGTGGTCAACGGGTAAGTCTCTTGACTGTGAATCAGTGGCGATTTGTGATCGGAGTTCGCCGACTTTCTGGAATTAACTTCCTGCACTGATGATTGTGTAAGCATGAAACATCGATGTTTGTAGGTAATAAATAATTAATATTTATATATATATATATATATATATATATATATATATATATATGTATATATATATATATATATATTATTAGAAGAATATTCGTACCAGGACGGGTAAAATTAAGTCTCAAAACCGGCCATTTTTGCAACACTTTTATGCCCCCTTACATGGATTAAAATCAAGATATAATGATACTAAATTTTATATCTAGAATCCTTATTCTAATTTTTGATCAAAATCCATTACTTGCTTTAGATGCTGGAAAATGTTTTACATTTAAGGCTTATAGGGTCTTAAGAAGAAATTGAAATTCAGAGAATCTTGCTTAATGACTATGAATAACATTCAATGCAAATCTGAAATATTTGAATTTTAAAATGGGAGGTTGTGCCCATATTATGCCCCCCCCCCCTAAAAACCCTTTAAAACACTCAAAAGAAACTGAAATTTGGGGAATATTTATTAATTTATGTCTCATACCTATTGTAAAAATTTAATAAAACTCGGAGATACATGAATTTTTACGAGGTGCTTCCGCCCCCTTTTTATCTCCTTTACATAAAACTAAATTAAACTGAATATAGCCAAAACTTGGACCCCTTACGTCTAGCAACTAAGTTCCAAAATTGATAATGATCGGTTAATGATAATGATCGGTTAATTAGTTTAGGATTGAATCCTGTACATACAAATATATAAACATATACACACACCTAACTTAAAGATAAAGATAAGTATGTTAATAATATATATATAAACTGTTTATTTGGGAATTTGATTTAAATGTAAGTAAAGTCCATTTAATATATATATATATATATATATATATAAATATATAATTTTAAAGTTAAAATTTACCCCACAGATTCAACATGACACCAGGTTCTATGTCCATGAATGGCAATTGGCAAATGTTTCTTATTTTGTAGAACTTAAATAAGAACTGAACCACAACGGAAACAACATCTGACAATTGCTTCTTAGTGGTGTGAAACCCGGTGTAATGTTAGATTTGTGGGATAGGTTGTAACTTTAACATTGACCTCTCTATAAAATGACGTTCAAGTAAGTAAATAAGTAAGCACCATTTCCTTCGTTTTTAAAACAATGTTTCTATTCTCATTGTGAACTTATGTTTATATATATATATATTGTGTGTATTTAGGCAGCAAGTTTTCATTTAGGCAAACGTTGTTGAATAGCACGGTTTCCGTAGTTTTGTTGTTCCAGATGGAACAACAAAACTATGGAAACTTCATACACCAGTTTGATCGAGGTACGAAGTTGACCATTCGGAAGATGGAAGAAATAAAAAAAAAAGATCACAAAGCAGAAACACTCCGTGCTATTCAACAACGTTTGCCTAAATATATATATATATATATATATATATATATATATATATATATATATATATATATATATATATACAAAATATGAGACTAAATGTATACTTTTAGAGAATTGAACCTATAGTGAGATGGTGTTAAGCTCAATATACGAGATAGAGCAATTATAAAGATAAATGAAGGAAGAGAGATAAAGATGGGTGGATGACAAATCTATTTCATCTTCAATTGTTCAATGCAAAGTGTACTCGATAAAAACGTTTATTTTTGTTTCCTTAAGCAACACACACACATACATATATATATATATATATATATATATATATATATATATATATATATATATATATATATATATATATATATCGATATATATATATATATATTTATTGGTCTATATATATATATATATATATATATATATATATATATATATATATATATATATATATATATATATATATATATAAGTTAAAGTTATTGAACTAAACAATTCAAGAGTTACCCTGGGCTAAAATTATTCATATATACTTTTACTAAAAAGAAGATAGTATTACATACACAGGATATAAGCCCAATAATTAATAGATTATATCAATTAGTTAGATTTTTAAAATTCAAAACATAATGATTGTAATGTCAAATATTCGAATCAAGCTCTGGAAATAAATAAAGTATGGAGCTGGATTTGAATATTTTGAAATTGTAATACGTTTTGAATTTTTAAAAAACTTATCTTTATCCTTATATACTTTTTAAAAAATTATCCTTATCCTTATAAATTTTGAAATTGTTGTCCCGACGCTGTACACTGTCGTACCGAAACATGAATTGATTTGTGTAGATCATTTTAAATGTTCATATAAAGCATATTTATAAAGCTTTATCTAGTATTGAACACTTTTGAAAAAAAAATCTGTTTTAAGTTCATTTTATCAATATATTTGAATTTGTTCAATTATATATATATATATATATATATATATATATATATATATATATATATATATATATATATAATGATATTTGCATTTATTCTGACATCTATAGGAAAATTATATCGAGTGTAACACATTGTCTTTGATTATTTGATATAACTTTTAATTAGGTCAACTTAAAACAACATATATATAATATGAAAATTAATTGTTTGGTATTGTTATGAAGCCCTTTTATATGCACACGATTATGGTTTATTCGGGGTTTAAGAATTGATGTTTGAACGACAGTTTTAAGTTATATATATATATATATATATATATATATATATATATATATATATATATATATATATATATATATATATATATATATATATATATATATATATATATATATATATAGAGAGAGAGAGAGAGAGAGAGAGAGAGATTTAAATGATACTTCAAAGATATAAATAATATCTAATATCTTTAATTGGTGAACTATCAGGATAAAGACAAAGCTCAATATATTGGATAGAGCATTAATAATGATGGATTGAATTAAAGAATAAAATGAGAAATTATTCAAACTGTATTACATATCAAAGTTCAAGCAAAAAGTACTGTAAAGTCCTTAATCCATAGATTTTCAAAGAAAATCTTCTCCTCAGAGGACTATTACCGCAATGACATCACTGTAAGTAACTTTATGTTTTATATATTTTTATATATTTTCAAAGTTAATTTTTTTACTCACTGTGATGTCATTGTGGTAATAGTCCTCTGAAGAGAAGATTTTCTTTGAAAATCCATGGATTAAGGACTTTACAGTACTTTTTGCTTGAACTTTGATATGTAATAAACTCTGATTAACTTCTCATTTTATTCTTTCATTCAATCCGTTATATATATATATATATATATATATATATATATATATATATATATATATATGATAATTTGATAAATGTTCTGAATTTGTTTTAAAAAATACAGTAAGTTATCTTAACCATGTTTTACAATGGGTTAATATATATATATGTTATGAAATATTGTTCAGATACCTTACTGTAATATCATTATTTATTATTGTTATAAAGCTCTATCTCCAAAGATATTGAGCATTGTGTACGTCTGCTCTTGATTCAGCTCTATTTCATATTCAAACCACCATTTTCTGTTGTTTCTAATATATATATATATATATATATATATATATATATATATATATATATATATATATATATTAGAATCAAGAGCAGACATATCAATCCTTGTTTTTGAACTTTAATAAAATCTGATTAATTTCTCATTTTATTATGTCATTCAATTAATATTATTGCTCTATACACTATATTGAGCTTTATTTTTATCCTGATAGTCTACTGGTTAAATATATTATTTATATCTTTTAAGTGTTATCTTACTCTCTGTCTCTCTCTATATATAAACACAACCATTATATGCCCCCCTCAACCAAATTTTAATATATATATATATATATATATATATATATATATATATATATATATATAATTAATTGACAAATAGCAACATTGTTATACTCATGACAAATAAACTTCATGCATGCACACACACACACACGCACCCATACATATATATATGACAAAACTTTTTGTCAAACAAGTATGAAGAATATTTTGTGTTTTTTAATCTCTCTTTTGGATTTGATAATATTCATTGAGATCTAGAATTAATCTTGATAATTAATAGTATCTGCAGACAATGGATTTTTTCATGTGATTTTCGTTTTGTTTCTGGTATAATTTTTTATTTATGGTTCATTTTATGACTTAAAATAAACACTGTCTTGAAACAGCTGTAAACAACCATAACACCCTTGTGTGTATGCTCTTTATTTGGAACTTAATTCTAAAAATGATTTAAATCATCAATAAAGTATATATATATATATATATATATATGTTTTTATAGGTACAAAATTTTAACATTGATTGTAATAATAATGGCGAGGTTGCTTTAGTATTATAGGTCTCTCCGTCCTTGGTAATTATGGCTACCTCGCCATAACACTTAGATAATTAACCCCCCCCCCTTTTTTTTTTTTTTTATTTTTTTTTTTTTTTTACTTATACTTTTTCATTTATTAATTTTCCAACGAATATTAAGTCTGCAATATCTTGGATTTAGTTAGTTTGTCTGGGAATTTAAACTGCATTTTACATTTTTTTTTTTTTTTATGACTCAAAGCTTCTTTAGACTATATATATATATATATATATATATATATATATATATATATATATATATATATATATATATATATATAGTAATTGTATTAATGGATAAACATTCCAGGTCTATGTGCGTTCTTGTAAGTCAAATATGAACATTATAATGGAATAAAAACAAATATGGTGGACATAATTATATTATGAACTTTTAAAATGCAAAGACAGAATCTAAAGAACAATTCCCTTTTGATTGAAGTGATAAAAAGGAATATAAAATTAAATATGTACTTTTTTTAATTAAATGAATATTGGACGTATCTTGTTTTGTTTTTGGCCTGGCCGTGGTGTGTTATGCACTGATGAAACCCTTTTGTGAATGTTGGGTAACTTTTGCATACCATAAATGTGTATATTTACAAAATGAGCAGAAACAATTGTTTGTAAATAAAATGTTGTTTGAATGAACTAGGAGTATATCATGTTTTTATATATATATATATATATATATATATATATATATATATACATATATATATATATATATATATATATGTATATGGACACGTGATAACACAAAGGAGAGTCAGTATAAGTATTGTTCATAGTTAAAAATGATCACAAAGAAAAAGACTGTGCAATTGTTTATAAAAGTTTCATATGCACTTTTATCAAGAAATAGATTCTTTGATAAAGGAAAGAGGACTGTTCGAAATATTAGAACTTGCATTAACACCTATAATTAACACACTTTTATGTTTTCCATAAGGCTATTCATTATTTTTTAAGTGTGAAGAAATTTATCACTTGGACAAGAAACAGGCACACACACACACACACACACACACACACACACACACACACACATGTTATTTATAGATTCTTTGAAAAATATTTAGTAAAATATTATTTCAAAGAATTATTTCGTTAAGAAATTTAGGTTCAAACTTGCAAGAAATGGAAGCTCAATGCCCATGCCCATCATACATTAAACAGAGCTTAATATATATATATATATATATATATATATATATATAATTATTTTCTGTATCCACATAAAATGTTATAAGGAGATATAATCTTTTATGTATCAATTTTCAGTATTTACTTCAATAGTGCTCAATACGTGAGTAAGTTATGGAAATATATTTATGACCATAAATATATTTTCATAACTTACTATATATATATATATATATATATATATATATATATATATATATATATATATATATATATATATATATAGAGAGAGAGAGAGAGAGAGAGAGAGAGACAATTTTCTCAATATATATCCCTTAATAAGACATCACAAATTATTCAAATTACGAGCTCGATCAAAATTAAGATACGAATTTCAGAGCATATATTATGATTATTTGAATTTCAAAGACCAAGATTCAGTTTTACTCATGTTATTTATTTTTTTGCAATGACAGAATTGACAATGTTGTTGCAATCGTTTTGCAACGTGCAATATGCTACAATTAAATGCAATTACACACTGCTCTTCAGAAACCACAATAAAACATTAATAAAGATATTATATCGTGCAGAAAGTTTATGGAAAAAGCAGAAAGCAGACAACACTCATGTGAGAATCCCACCTCCCGCTTCCGATAATAGGATGACAAAATTCAAATCAAGCAGCCATTGTGAATCTATAGTATGGATATTTTTTCTGATTTTTCGATAAAAAATTCCAAAATACCAAATTATTTTAATCTAAGATTTCCACGCATTTAAGAGATTGTGATTGAATGAAGATGAGAAAAACAAGAATGAAATGTCATTATTCAAAACGATCGTCTTCTCATATAATTTAAAGCTGAACATGTTTCCTCATTGGAATATAGTGAAAATACAAGGGTTGCCATTTTTCTGTATCATCCAATGGGTCTGTGAAATGGATCAGTTAAAAAGATACATGGATTGCCATGGACAAGAGACCAGCAGGGCGATATAAAATTCCTGATAGGCAGCACGGTATCCTGTTCAAAGCCATTAGCAATTCAAAATGGCGTCTAAGGTGTGAAATTATTTCCAATTTCCAAGTGCAAATTTTGTAACTCAGGAGAGAGACGAGGTATCTAGGCGGTTTTTAATTAAAAAACAAAACAAAAAAAATTGCCAGTTATCGATTTTGGGCTTTCTTACTCCTTATCAAAGGACATAAATCAAATTTTAAAAAATATGGATTAGAGAATTCGTGACTATAACGATTGAAAATAATTTTTATTTTTTAGAACACAAACAAATAAATGGCGATAATAAATGACAAAAGAGAATTTTTTATTTAGTTTTTGTTTGTTAGCCTTAAATTGAAATAGGAGAAAATCTCACTTTACTTTACTTTATATATATATATATATATATATATATATATATATATATATATATATATATATATATATATATATGTTTATTGTCTGTATTTAGGAAGCATTCTTTCATTTAAGTAAACATCGTTACAGAATATATATATATATATATATATATATATATATATATATATATATATATATATATATATATATATATATATTAAAATAAACATAGTTTGAGGATCCGACAATTGTTTCAGAAACAATTGTCGGATACTCAAACTATGTTTATTTTAATTTAAAAGCTCTAATAATATGTTGAGCACTTTTGAAAAGTAATGGTTTTGTTCATTTTGTTAATATTTGAACTTAATTAATTATATATATATATATATATATATATATATATATATATATATATATATATATATATATATATATAGAGAGAGAGAGAGAGAGAGAGAGAGAGAGAGAGAGATCCAAATTAGATGTATCGTCCTTGATAGGAATACTTTCTGTCGATATTAACAGTAATTAATTAAAATGATTTACTTAAACAATGGATAACTTAAGAAAAACTATTCTTAACATCGCTTGCAAGAATTGCTGACCGGAAAAAAACGAGAAAGATGGTGGCTGGCTAGCAAGCTGTCTATATGTGTCCGTCTATCCCCCCTTCCGTTAACAACGCCGTATTATTTATTGTTAATATTCTTTATGGCAAGCTCGTAACCGGCTCCGGACCAGCAGGAAGACCTGTCCTACACTACAAAGGGCAAGGTGGCATCGACCCAACAGGCTGGGAGTCTGTCATTGAAGATTGCAGCCGCTGGAGAAGAGCTGTAAAGGCATGCTGCAAGAGGAAGGAGAGAAGAGAGCACAGCCGGCAGAGGGCTGCAACAGAGCTCTCGCAACCAGACACCGTCTACATCTGTAGCAACTGCAACATAGTCTGTCGATCCAGGATAGGCTTGCACAGTCACAGCAGACGCTGCAATTCGACAATGGACAAATGTTTTATAACGAGGAATTTTTAAATGAATGAAAAAATTTTTTTATTTAATCTATCACTGTATTCGGTTCTGTTGTCCGTATTCCAAGGAATTACCTCCTCTTTTTTAAGAGGTTGGAAGTAATCTTCCCATTAATTACATCTTCCTTCAAGGGAGGGTTAAAGTAGTATCTGTTCTGTTGTCATAGGACCATCTTCCCAGGTACTACGTTCTCCTTTTTTTTTGGAGGGGGGGTAGTATCTTTTTTGTTGTTCCTTCTCCTTTTATGATGGAAGAGAATGATACCATCTTACCAGGTATTACCTCCTCCTTTAAGGGTCAGTGTATGTAGTTCGTTGATCATGACATTCTCCCAACCCAGCAAAATTTTTGCTAGTATATATATATATATATATAGTCATCCACAAACAGATCCTTTCGCTGTATCACATCTCATCAATGTGGTTAGACGGACAAAAGGTTTGTTTTTTCGACAGTTGGAGATTTTATCCATTACATCATCAGGACAAGCCACAAGGAATGGAAATGATTATATAAGCAATATCAGCGAGTGCTCAACCCACGAAGGGATGGGGTGGTGGAAAACTAAACAGACCATCTAAGAAAACCTTATATCCCCATATTGCACTAATTCACCAGAGTAACAGGGAGGGGAGATCAGTTCATATCTTTTTTAATGTAAGTAATGTCAATGACCTCAACAGAATTTGAACACAACATGCAATGAGCAGTAGTCAGTACCAGTAACTATTACACATCACTTTCATGCTCAAAAGACTAAACTTTATTACTAACTGCCTGAGGCACCCCTACCACGGAACCGACGGGGCTGCCAGGCAATTTTTAATGGCCAGAGTGCTCACCTCTCAGGCGCTGGCTTTTCAAACCCCACTTTCCCGACCCGACCTTGGGTCACATCTTACTTGTGGGAGTAAGATAAAACTGGCCTTGTGCCTAACTCCTGGAGAGGAGTAAATAAATACTTGTTTTGATGTTAATATAGTTAGGATAGGTGGAAAAATCTTTTGCATTTATTCATTTATATATATATATATATATATATATATATATATATATATATATATATATATATATATATATATATATCAATAAATAGTAAGACTACGCATCTAAAAACAAGAATAGGTTTTTAAGGCTTCCAAAATTCATAGAATTGTTTACATGGATTCGCGGCACAACAGATAAAGTGTTAAGTAATATTCAGTTCTAAATGTTGAAGGTTAAATCCAATATAATTAATGAATTACTTAAGACTTCTACCCGGTCATGGCTGATGGAATAAGAGCAATCTACCTGCGTGGATAAAATAAAGGGTTCTGTTCAAAATTCTGTGTAGATTCACGAGTTCGAAAAGACACATCTGAAAAAGATTGGAGGTTACATCGGCCGAAACGTTGTGAGAATAACATCCAAGATGAGAACAGTAGTCCGAATAATACAAAGTAGACAACTTAGTTTGACTATTTGAACTATAACAAGAAATACTATTTTTTATAGTGTTTTTTTTTTTGTTTTTTTTGTGGCGTATGTAAGCATTCTTTGAATACCGAGGGAGAAAAAAAAGCGAGAAATTGATTGCTGATTCTGCTCCATTTATTGCTGACATTCAAAACTCTATGAGACTTCCTGGGTTTCCTTCAGGATTTATCACAATCTGAGAGAATCTTAACTGGAATATATTGATCTTGAGCAGTTAATTTTAAGAGCCTGCACCTCGCACGATGTGCAAAATACTGTGGCACTAGTCATAGCAACTGACATGGTTTTATTTTAAATTTTAAAAAAGAATGTAGTATTCAGCTGATTGATTTCTAGAATTAAGATGGAAACAGGAATTTTGATTTTGAGACGCGGCATCGCCAATATTATACTCTGCTATTGAAATCAACCTATTTTTTTTCTATTTGAACTTATACAAGTTTTAATTACAAAAATCTTTAATATAAACCTTGATTTGATTCAATCTTTGAACCTCGGTGTTAATCGGAAAGTATATGTTTTTCTCACTGTTTGTTTTCCATTTTATTCCATTAGTCTGGTATTCTATTATCCGATTAATTGGTGCCCCGATTTATAAAATCGGGGGACCTATGTTTTGAGGCATTTCCGTCCGTCCGTCCGTCCGGATTTTTCTCCGCAACCATCCATTGAATTTCTCTGAAATTTTACATGAAATTGTAACTTTGGTCAGGTTAGAAAGTGACATTCTCCGATTTTTGAAAAAAAATCTGATTAGCCCCCAGGGGGTCAAAAGGCACCGAAATGGCAAAAAATTACATTTTTTGCCCCATAACTTTTCATCCATCCATTCAATTTCTCTGAAACTTGGCCAAAATATGGAGGCAATTGTTCCTAATAAAAAATAAGTATCGCTGACCTTGGAAACAAATCTGGTTCGCGTCCCAGGGGGTCAAAAGCCCCCAAAATGACAAAAAATGACCCTTTTCTCCCATAACGTTTGATCCATCCATTCATTTTTTTTTAAACTTGGCCAAAATGTAGAGGCAATTGTTCTGGATATAAAATGAGCATCCTTGACCCCAGAAAAATTCTGGTTCGCGTCCCCAGGGGGCCAAAGGGGGGTCAAAAATGCCCCAAATTGCCCAAATTTATTGCATTTTACACTCGCCACATCGAGTCACATACAGAGAGGGACCACGCACGCGCAGCTTGTTCTATTTGAACTTATACAAGTTTTAATTACAAAGATATTTAATATAAACCTTGATTTGATTCAATCTTTGATCCCCGATGTTAATCGGAAAGTATATGTTTTTCTCACTGTTCGTTTTCCATTTTATTCCATTAGTCTGTTATTCCATTATCCCATTAATTCGTTATTGTTATCTAATAAGTTTTGTTATTCTGTTATATTATTAGTTCGTTATTCCATTATTTGATTAGTTGTTATTTCGTTAGCCAATTAGTTTGTTATTCTGCTATCACATTAGCTTTTTATTTCATTCTCCCGTTAGTCGGTCATTCCGTTATTCCGTTAGTTCATTATTCCGTTGTCCAATTAGTTCATTATTTCGTCATCCCATTAGTTTGTTATTACGTTATCCCATTAATTTTTTTTCTATCATCCAATTAGTTTATTTCCCTTTATTCCGTTTTTCCATTCATTATTTCGTCATCCCATTAGTTTGTTATTACGTTATCCCATTAATTTTTTTCTATTATCCCATTAGTTCATTATCCCCTTATTCCGTTTTTCCATTCATTATTTAGTTATTCCATTAGTTTTTTATTACGTTATCCCATTAATTTTTTTCTATTATCCCATTAGTTCATTATCCCCTTATTCCGTTTTTCCATTCATTATTTAGTTATCCCATTAGATTTTTATTTTGTTATCCCGTTAGTTCGTTATTCTGTTAGTTCGTTATTCCGTTATAGGTCGTTATTTAATCATCCGATTAAGTTTTTATTCCGTTATCCCATTAATTATTTATTCGGTTATTCCATTAGTTTGTTATTCCATTATCCCGTTAATTTGTTATTTTGTTATTCCATTAGTTCGTTACTAAAATCACTTCCGTTTTATTTAATTTTTTTTTTAATTAAATCTTTCTATAGCTGTATATTGTCTATGGCTGCAATCGTTGTTTGTTGAACTAGAGTTATTTGCCAATGACTTAATCTGACTATGTTATCTGCTGGGAGCACACATCCACCAAGCTGCTTCCCATAGCTTCCCTGTAACTCTGGAAACTGACTTCCAAGTGATATACCCACCAGAGGTCGCCCCGTGATTTTGTATGGCATTGCTTATTTTCGTGTATTCGTAGCCGACCTCTATATCTAGAAGTGTTCCCCTATCGGCAACCTGAGGCTGGATGGGAGTTGTCATGTCCACACCACTAAGCACAACTGGAGGAAGAGGAGGAGGATTGCTTAATTCAGTCCAAATTAGTTATATTTTCATAACAATGTGTTACCGCTTATCAAGGCCCAAAGGCCACTCGAATATAAGGGTTAATGAGTGTCAGTTAGCGATGAACAACACCTTGAGAGGATTGGAAACGATAGGTTAAAATAGTCAGAATTTGATTATTTAAGTAGTCGGCTCAACAACATCTGTTAATATTTGACTTAAAACAACCATGTTGCATTCAGCTGGGAAGCAGCCCCGTGGTATTGTGTTCAACAGATGGGAATTTCTTTGAAGTAAACTTTGTTCGTGGCAGTTCTGTTTGGTTTTAGGTACATAGAGAAAGAAAGGAAAATTATTTACAATGATTGAAGATAGATGAGTTTTTGCTCTGAATTTTTTACAGGGGCAACCAGAGATTGGAGCTCAGTCGAGCCCCTGGTTGATGTGGTTGAGTATTTTTATTTTATTTTTTTTAGTTACATACTGGTTAGCATGTTAGCCAAATTTCAACTACATCTGGTTATTGTTTTAAAATGATTCTAGCTGATAAAATTCTGTTTATTTGTACATCATAAAGTCCTGGGCATAGATCACAAACCAGGGTTCTCCGAGCATCCCCGTCCAGGGCAAGCTTCTCCGATTGTCCTCAGTGTATGGCCAATCCTTTTCACATCTGTCTTCAGTCCACAATGCCAGGTGTTTACTGGTGGAGCACCTTTTATTTTCCTTTGTGGGTTCCAAAAGTGGGCAAAAATGGTTTTATATTATATGTAGGCCTGTAAAGAATGTGGTCAGTCCATCTCCAACGTCTTTGTAAGATTTTATCCTTTATCAGTCACTCTGCAGTTCTTTACTGTAATTGCCTGTTCGTGGTGAAAATTTTCACATGGAGCTACTAAATTAGCCATTTTAAAGCTAGATCTAGCTGTTTTCTTCTTTCTTTCTGAATACTACAGGGTGACCAACTTACCCCCCACCCCCCAAATGCCACCCATGGAATCGTTAATAAAATTCGCAATCCTTTCTACAAGCCAACCATATTTGTCACAAATAAATTACAGTCTATGCCTGACTTGTCTATCAAGTTTCATTCATGAATGTCCAACAGTCTTTTTTTTTATTGCCGTTCAATGATAAGCACACCTGGATACAACGTGCAAAATTTTCAATGACTCTAAGACTCTCCTCTCTTGATACTGCCCTGATTTGGGCTATGATGGCCTTCTTCAGTCCAAGAATAGTCTGAGAATTATTTTCATAGATATTATCATTGAGATAACCCTACAGATAAAAATATGAGAGGTGGTTATGGTCCGGTGAGTATGAAGCCCATTCAGGATTACAACTTCTACTGATGAGATGATCACCAAAGTGTCCTCACATATTGAATGATGATAAAATAAAGACTGTTGCACATGAATGACTGAAACCAGATGGACAAGTGAGGCACAGACAAGTTTATTTGTACCAAATATGGATGGATTGCAGAAAGTATTATGAATTTTATTTAGGATTTTATTGTTGACATTTTTTTAGGGGAAGGGGAACAAGCTCAGCTCTTTTACTATTTAACTAATAAAATTCAATAACCACTACAATCCTTGAATTACATCTATTTGCGCACAGGGTTACCAAATTAGATATTTTTGTTTTGCTAGATCTGGCTGATTGCCCAAATAATATCTGACTTTTGAATAAACTCTGCAAAAGTTTTTCAGAAGTAAAAAAAAAAAATCTATTTAATCCAGCTGGTTAATTCAGTCTATGTATATTCAGTTGGAGTTTTTACCCCACCCTTATAGACCGGTATTGTCCAAGCCTTCAGGTCTGGATTTACGCCGGTCTATTGGTTGTTCATCCTGTGCAGTTCTAGGAGGTGCACCTTCCCAGGCTTTGCCTTCTCACCCTTTGAGAGGGGGTTAGTTTATTGCTAATCGCCTGAGGCGCCCCTACCGGGGAATGCCGACGGGGCTGCCCAAGCAATTTTTAAATGGCCAGAGTTCTCAAATCCTCGAGTGCTGGGGTTTTTCCTACTTTCCCGACCTTGTGTCACATCTTACCTTGTGGGAGGAAGATAAATAGAGTCTATGTATATTTATCTTTCTATCTACAAATCTATCTATCTATCTATCTATCTATCTATCTATTTATTCTATTCTATTTTCTATTGATCTATCTATTCTATTCTATTTTCTATCTATCCATCTAATCTATCTTATCCATCTATTATATCCATCTGTCTATCTATCCTATTCAACTATATTCAAACGTATCCAATAAACGAAACTCTTCAATAAACTTAGTAAGCTTTTATTACCAAATATTATATAATTAGGGTTCCAAGTCAACACTCATAAAACAAAGAGATGCTATAATTTTATGTTGTACGTGGAAATGTCTCTAAAAAAATTAATATGAATGCTAATAGGTTTTAGTTTTTCTTTATATATAAAGTTAAACATGTGTCTATATATTTGTGTGAGGTAAACACTATAACTAATTAATCAATCATCATACATTTTGAAACACAGCTGCCAGGCATGTGGTTAATGTGGGCTATATTTAGTTTTATTTAGTTTTATATTGATAAATATTCCCCAAATTTCAGTTTCTTTGGAGTATTTTAAAAAGTATTGAGGGGGGGGGGCATACTATGAGTAAAACCGCCCATTTGAAAATTTAAATATTTCCGATTTGCATTAAATTTGATCCATAGCTATTGTAAACCAATTAAGCAAGATTTCCTGAATTTCAATTTCTTCTTAAGATCCTTTAAGCTTAAGGCTTAAATTTTAGACATTTTCTAGAAGCAAAATCATGTAATGGATTTTGATCAAAATTGGAATAAGGATTCTAGACATAAGGTTTAGCGGCATTATATCTTGATTTTAATCTTTGGAAGGGAACATAAAAGTGTTCTGTTTGGTGAATTTTATTTTATTATTAACCGAGAGAATACCTGTCCTGGGACGGGTGTTCTGCTAATTTATTATAAAAGGAAGGAAGTTAAGATATATGAAGACACAGGGGAAGATTCCTCATGGATAGCATGAAAGTGTGCACATTAAGATTTTCTTCTTCCTGTGTTTCAATTAATAAGGGTTACAGACAAAATATAAATATATAATGGTAAACATATTCATTATGATAGCTATGTCTACATTTATTTATATGTTTGTTTATAATGTCCTTCACAAATACCAATAATCTTTTGTGATTTTTTTTTTTTTTTTTTCCATCTCTGGCCTTTCATCTCTTCCCTTACCAAGCACAGAACTCTTCAAACTGAAACACTAAAATAATGACAACTGTCTCCGTCAAAAATTCAGTTGCACTTAACCTTTCAAACAAGGCCTTGTTGAACCAAACACTAAAGCATCATCATCATCATCATCATCATCATCATCATCATCATCATCATCATCATCATCAGCAGCAGCAGCAGCAGCAGCAACAGCAGTAGCTGCAGCAGCAGCATCTTCTCAGAAGAATTCCAACAAATATTTTTCTTGTCTCAAACACTTATTTTCCAATGTCATGTTGGTTATTCACTTTCTTATTTGGATCAGACTAAATCTTTTTACACATTTTAACTAAATGGATTCAGTCTTTTTAACCAAAGTTATATCTATATTAATATATATATATAAGAGATGTGTGTCTTAATGCCAACACTAGAGGTTGAATTTATAATACTCATTAAAGGCCGGTAAGCATGCTGCATAAATTTAAATTATATATATATATATATATATATATATATATATATATAAGAAGCAATCCAACAAAAGATATAAGCGTCAACTAATATCTTATAATTAGTGAAACATCCGGATAAAAACTGAAGCTCAATATACTGGATACATTCTAATCCGTGCTTCAAAGATGTTGTCAATTTCCTTACTTATAAAAAAAAGCGCCAATCTCCACATAACATCGCCAGGACTACACTTAATCCTAACGTCTTAAGAACTTGACGTCTCTTTCTGCTCGTGTTGTGATTCGAACCCTCGGGGTTAATACCATCAAAATGAGGAGGAAGAAAAAAAAAAACTATAAGACAGTCTCGCCTGACAAGGTTGTTCTACAACGAAAGCTTGCAAAAAAAAAAAATTAAATAAATGAAATTTTCATTTAAAATTGCACGATTGTTGATTTTCAAAATATTTCACTTTAATATATATATATATATAATTTGAATTGGGTCAGCATGCTTTAAGGCTTTTCCTAGGACCCTGCATTATAAATTGAACCTCTATCCAAGACTCTAATCGTAACCAATTTCACCATAACTATAAAACAGATGAACAGGTCTTAAAAAATATTATTAATAAAAACGTACTTCCCACCGGGCCTAGTATACAAGTTTAAATGTCCATTGGGAGACTGTGTCTCCGACAACCAACAAAAACACGTATATATTGGCTCGACCACCACGACTCTGTCCAGGAGGTTGACCATGCATCTATCCGATAATAGTGCTATAGCTAGACACCTTACTAATGAACATTCCTGTCTCCGCTCGCAAATCCGAAAACTTCTCGTAGACAATACTAAAATCCTAGAACATAATACTAATACACAAAAACTCCACATACTAGAAGCTTTACTCATTAAAACTAAAAAACCTGCTATTAACAAGATTAATTTTAACACTAGTATTAATATACTTAAATGCTTATAATACCTAATAAACATAGTTAAATTTTCCCGCCATAATTAATTATAAATCTCACTCCAGGTCTTTACCTGTTTGTCATTATTCCACTGACGATGGACCCAGATGGGTCAGAAAGTACTCTGGACCAACATGTACACTATGGCAGTTTCATCAGCCAATTTCCTTCCGAGATTAAGATTTTAATCCGGAAAATTGAAGGGATCAACACTAAAATAACCAGACAAAAATTGTCGGTTATTTTTAATAATACGTGTCTTAAAGAAAAAATGCTGCCTCGATACACACATATATATATATATATATATATATATATATATATATATATATATATATATATATATATATATATATATATGTGTGTGTGTGTTTGTGTGTGTGTGTGTGTGTGTGTGTGTGTGTGTGTGTGTGTGTGTGTGTGTGAGTATTCCCATTTCGCCATTGTGTTTTTTTGTGTGTTTTTTTGTGTGTTTTTTGTGTATTTTGGTTTTGCTTTCATTGACACATGAAGACTTTTTTGCATGGAATTTCACGTTGATGGTGTACGGTTTTCATCTGAAAAAATTCTCTGACGATGGGAGTTTTGTTTACTATTTGAATTTGTTTCAAGTATTATTGATTCTTTCTAGAAACATATGTTAGCTTTTCTTTGCCTCGGAACTGACAATAAATCACAATATGACATCACTTGATCTGTCAATTTATTTATTTATTTATAGCCATTTAAATTTTTAAAATTTAAAAATAACTTTTAACAAATAACAAATTTAAAAATAACTTTTAACAAATAACAAATTTAAAAATAACTTTTAACAAATAAAAATTTTTAAAATAACTTTTAACAAATAACAAATTTTAAAATAACGATTTAACGGTTTGAATATTGAGCTTCACGTTTCTCTGGAATTTGATTCCCATCAGACACACACACAGGATTTGAACACTTGTCACCTTTGACTTTCATCCGACGCCTTTACCCACACGGTCGCTGAGACAGCGATACAAAAGAGAAGGGAAATATTCCTATTATTCAATTAACGAACATAGTAAGCTTCCTGAACGTGTTCGTCTTCCCTAAAGGGGAGTGAACTTAGCACTATTGCTTTAATTAGATTTTCATATTTCCCTTACAGAGTGCTCTTCCCTGAAAGGAGCATAAGAGAGAGAGAGAGAGAGAGAGAGAGAGAGAGAGAGAGAGAGAGAGAGAGAGAGAGAGAGAGAGAGAGAGGGGGGGGAGAGAGAGAAATAATTTTTTAAGATTATAATTAAAACTTCTTACCCTTCATAGACGAGTACATCAGCTAAGTACTAATCGATTGTAAACCTTACACAGTTTATCGATAATAATGATATTATTGATTATTACATTGGCTGGGCTGAGTCTCTTTATTGAACGGTTTTCATCTTTTAAACCACCTTCTCTTAACTGTCTCCTTCCGATATGCAGCCCCTCCCCAGCTCTCTCCCAAGTCCCCATCAGTCATCAAACCCTTCTAACTGCACAGCGCCTTCCATGGAACCCATCATAATCACATCACTCGCTCGGTTTAACTGCCACTCTGACTAGGTGAGCTCTCCTTTGACAGAAGATGCATTTATTCATTTTTTATTTTTTATTATTTCATTCCTAATCGTTTTTTTAGCTTCTTTCTGTTTTGTAGACATTTATTTTTACTTTTATTATTCTTATATATATATTTGGTGGGAGGAGGGGTAGCTTGGTGATTACTTTTTTGGTAAAACAAAAACCAAACAAACAATAAGGGATAAAAGAAAGAAATATATATAGATATATGCTTAATATATGTATTTTATTTCATCAGAAGAAAAAGGCAGAGAAGATAAATTGCAAGAGTTAGAAATATATTGGAAAATAGGAAGATGAAAAATGTCAGAAAGAAAGCGATGAAAGAAAGGAAAAGGAGCTTCAGTAATGGAATAGAAAGAAACGTAGAAAGAGAAAAAGACAGAAAAGATAAGAAAATAATAAGAGGAAAGAAAATAGATATAGTAAAAGGAGAAAGAAAAATAAGAAGGAAAATAAAATTTATGATTAATAATGCATAAGTACTTAAATAATATATATATATATATATATATATATATATATATATGAGAAAGGAAAGATGAGGGTAATCCGACGTAATGGGTAATGAAAGAGGAAAAACCAAAAGATGTTTTGTTATGTATTCATCAACGTTTCGTCTTTATTTGTAAGACTTCCTCAGGATGATAATTTAAAGAAAAATGTCATGCAAGTACATGAAAATATTGGGTTGACATGATGGGTTGATGAGAAGAAGTAGTAGCCACTACTGGGAGCGCAGGACCGAGGTCTGGGCTGAGAGAAGTCGGTGGCAGGGAATGAAATTAATGTGGATGGCTGTGAGTGAAAAAGTGGAGGGGTGGGAGTGAATGAAATTAATGTGGATGGCTGTGAGTGAAAAAGTGGAGGGGTGGGGAAAGAGGGGGGGAGGAGGCTCTGTGTTTTTGGTATGTAGGTAGTGTCATGGTTTTAGAAAAGATTTGAAGAAATGTAGGTGATTTGAAAGTGGGAGGGGTGGGCGGGTAAGAGTGTGAAAGAAGTAGTCGAAAGGGTGAAATGGGTAAGGGGGAAGAGGGGAGATTTTGTTGTGGTAAGGTGTGAAATTTTTGGAGAGTAGGAGTATTTGACCAGCTAGCTATGTTAGGAATGTGTGGATATAAATAAGTTAGACGGAAAGTGTTGAAATGTGCTGAGAATATGACAATGAGAGGAAGGAAAAAAAAAAGAAACAGAAAAGTTATATTAATTTTGGTGAGAAATAGGTGCAAGGCAGTGTTGATGGTTTGAAATTAAATTGAGGGCAAAAGGGGTTTAAATATCTAAATATTTGTTAGGGTATCTGGATTGTGTTCACTGGTGAGGCTGTTATTTGTGGTTAAGTGGTTTGGATTCGTGGTGAATGTAAATGTATGTGGGGGGTTGTGCGTGGGTGTGTATGCAGGGACTTGTATATAAGTACAATTGAGAGCGAAAAGAAAGATAGGTTAGCCATGATCTAGGTTCAGTTTTTGTTCGGTCAGGATAATTTTGCGTATTAAAGGGGATAGATTATAGAAGCCATTTCGTTGTCTGATGGTGTTGGAGGCTGTGATTAGTGCTGTTTCCAGTAGTCTTCGCCGAGCTTTGTTGTGAATGTATTATATTATTATTTCATAACCGCCCTTTTGGACTTAATTCTTCCTACTGCTACTTTACAAACAAACAGACCAAACTTTTTCAAATATTTGTACTTGTATGTTATTTCTTCAAATCAATCATCCTGAGCATGTCTTGAAATAAATACGAAACGTTGATGAATACATAAATACTATTTTTGGTTTTCCTTTTTTCATTTTCCATTACGTTGGAATATTATTTCCATTTTTTATCATATATATATATATATATATATATATATATATATATATATATATATATATATATAGAGAGAGAGAGAGAGAGAGAGAGAGAGACTCTTCACTTCCTACACTCTCCTAACACATAACCCAGACAATCTTTGACACCAACGTTTTTGTTTTCTCTTTCAAAGATAAATTAATAAATTGATATTCAAATAGCATTTCGTCCCCTCCCCTTCAAAATTTAACTTAATCCTGGTTGAACCACAGCTCGCCTACCACTTTTTTTCCATTTTAACTATATTCACCTCTCCCACTTACTAATAATCCTACACCCTTATTGGTACCACTGCCACCATCCAATTGTTTCTCACATTTTGATTTTCTTGCTAAGCTCTTAGCCTGCTGGCAAAAAATGTTTGTACGTGTATAATTTTTCTTCAAACAAATCATCCTGAGGAAGTCTGACAATAAAGACGAAACGTTCATGAATACATAAATATTCTTTTTCATTTTCCATATATATATATATATATATATATATATATATATATATATATATATATATATATATATATAATAGATACGAGGTAAATAAATGTATGACATGTTCATTTACATATGTTCCAAGAATTCAACATGAACAACAGTTTGGTGTACGATCGTTTCTCAGAAAATATGGATTTTTATTGAAATCAAGTCTCTTCATCACCACAGGGTATAGACACCAAGTTCGTAGTTGGAATCGATCTAAACTATATAAAATAATTGTTTGTGTATATGTGTTGGGAGGTGATGAAATAAAAAAAAACAATTATAAAATAATTGTTTTCATATTATAAAATAATTGTTTTTGATATTATGAAATAATTGTTTTTGATATTATAAAATAATTGTTTTTGATATTATTACACCCCAACACACACACACACACACACACACACACACACACACACACACACATATATATATATATATATATATATATATATATATATATATATATATATATATGTGTGTATGTGTGTGTATGTGTTGGGGTGGTGGTGATAGTATAACAAAAAAATCATTTTATATAGTTCAGATCGATTCTTATGGAAATTAAATGCCAAACCAAAATGAAGCTCGATATTCAAACCGTTAAATAGTTATTTCAAAATTTGCGATACAGTTATAAATAAAGTAACAGCATTGCGTTGTGCAGGTTTTCTAAATATTTTATTTAAAAATATTCTCTTTATTATTGCCATTCCAGCGACGTTTCCAATGTGTGACTTTTCAAAATACCTTTTCCACGTAACCTCGTGGTACACACAGCCATATTAACATTTTCGTCAGTAACATCAAGACGAATTTCAACTTGACTGCGATAACTATGTCTCGGTCAGGAAGAAAAAAAAAGAAGAAAAAGAAAAAATAAGATTATACTTCTGACGATGGTATATATTACCGAAAGTACTCAAGTTAAAAGAAAAAAAAGAAAAAAAATGTTTTTAAAGTAAATAAATAATTTATTTTTAAAAACAAATAATTTGCGTTGTGCAGGTTTTCTAAATAATTTATAAAAAAATATTCTCTTTATTATATATATATATTAAATTATGATTATATAGGTCGCTCCCCATCTGGAGGCATCACATTGGTGAGGGAAAATTATTACCAATTAGCATTTGGGTAGGGTGCTTTCTGTTCAAATGTATCGCAGGCAAAATAAACCAATAAATAACACATATATATATGTGTGTGTGAGGGGGGGGAGGGTGTGTGTGTGTGTGTGTGTGTGTGTGTGTGTGACTGAAAGTAGACAAGATAAGAGAGCAAGAAAAGATAAACACTTATATAAAGAGGGGGGAAGAAAGAGAAAATAAGAATAAAAAGTGAGAGTAAAACACATATGAGTGAGGATTAAAAGTTTCAAAGAAAGAGAGAGAGAGAGAGAGAGAGAGAGAGAGAGAGAGAGAGAGAGAGAGAGAGAGAGAACCATTTCAGACTGAGCGAGGGGTTGGGAACACGAAGTACTGGCTGTGAGGAAGGGTAATGGTCGCCATTTCAAACCGAGATTCAAGTGTCTTGAGAATTTTGCAGCGACCAGATCAACCAGCAGACTATGGAGGACAAGTAGCTGGGTTGGATGTTGGGTCATCAATTGTCGAGGCAGGGGCACTTTTGCTTTAAATGTCAGTTCAGTCATAGCTTACTTAAGAAAAATAAATACAGAAAAACTGTAAAAAAATATCTGAAGAAAAAAAAAAGAATGTAAAGAAAAGACAAGCGCAACAACCACGGACTCCGCTGGCTCTGTTCGATCAGCTGCTCTATCCGTATCCCTCTCGGAGCAGCCACTTTTCTCCATTTTCTCCTTCTTCTAACTAAGAGGATGCAGAGAGATGAGATTCCCGCCATGACACTAAAAAAAAAAAAAAATTTCAAAGGGGGGGGGGGAATAAGAAAGAAAAAAAAAGTCGGATTAGGAGGAAGCGTGGCAGGGGTAGAAAAAGAAGTCGTCAGGCAGGGTGCAGTTGCTAAGTGAACAGTTCAAAGTCAACCTCTTATTCTTGGACAGAAATCTAAGCAAGAGAAAGAAGAAGAAAAAAAACGAACAAAGAAAACTAACTAAAATAAAATCAACAACCAATAACCAGGTTTCTTTTTTTTTCGGAGAGGATCTGAAAGAAAATAAGCGTATTTTTATCGGCGAATCTCGAAATTGTAATGGTTAGATCAGCCGATGTCTATGATTAAATAGCTATAGCGCATTGGCCTCTTTGGCTAAGAGGCTATATAAGCCAACTACAGATTCCTCAGCTAAAATCATTAATAAGGGATCTCTACGTTATCTTTTAAAGAGTCATATTACTAAAAAAAAAAAAAATGAGTGTCTGTCGAAACTAAAATGATTTTTAAATAGTAAGACCTGGTGCAGCCAAAAGCTGACTCGAAGTTTTGATAAAGACAAATAAATTAGAGCTTTGTAGTCACAGATGGCTCAAATCTTTTATCTAAATGAATAAATACGACAGTTAGGTTCATTTCTCGTACTAACGGTAAGGTAAAATCTTGTGTCGGGACTATTAAATGGAATCTGAAAAAATTGGAACTTTTTTGAGGTATCGGAATCAGAATCGGAAAAATGGAAGCCTAATTTCTGATTAAAAAAAACAAACGATTCTTTTAATTTCTTGTTTGTTTAAAACTTCATTTTCTATTGCTGGTACTAATGATAAAATGATAAATATTTATTGTTTTTTAAACTACGGGTAAAACTAAAATTTAAAGATGATAGTAATGAATTTAGGTTAAAATGGCACCGGAAAAAATGGCACGAGTGAATAGACAAAAATGGCACAAGTGAAAAATATCGATGAAAATCTCACAATGAAGGAAAACATTAAGAAGTTTCTCAAATAAAAAAGAAAATTACATGTACATTTGAAAGTAGGTTATGACTCTCCGTTACCCCCCCCCCTACCCCCCCAAATTAAATTCTACTTTCTTAGGCGATTTTAGAATCGAGATTGGTAATTGTATCAGAATTAGGAATTTAGAACAGAATCAGTAATTGTATCGGAATCAGAAAAATATTAGAATCGTTCCATCACTAGTCAATACATCTTATTTCAAGTTAATTCAAGTTTCCACAATAGCAACACCCTATCTGTTTTATATACTGCTTATGGAATTAAAATGGAATAAGCGAAAGACCTAAAAAGCTCAAATATTTCTCATAATTTATAGACTTTCTCGTCTTTTGTCATTTTTTGCATTTTTTCGTTTGCTCTTGACAAAGTCCATATAACATTTGGGCGAAACGTTGAGCTTTTTAGGTCTTCCGCTTATTCCATTTTAATTTCATACCGTCGGATTATTTTATCCTTTCATCTATTCATACTGCTTATGTATATGTTATTTCAGTAGTAAAGTAAACTAATTTGCATATTGCTGTGCAAAAAGATACTTTATTAATTAACTGTACTTCATCATTGTTTTTTTTTATTCAACTATTGTTTTAATTTTGATATAACAATTAGTTCTATTTAGGAATATTGTTTTATTTCGTGGACAAATATTTAGCAAGTCAAAAGAATTCAGAAGTGCCAATGATGGTGAGTTCTTCTTGGCTATGATGACAGGAGTTAAAAACAAAGCCCCACACAAACACGAACGCACTCACCATCGCCCAGGCAAATCAATAGAATTCAGAAAGACCAAAATGTTAATGTTTATCTATCTATATGAATGAATACAAAAGTATTTGTTTTGTGTTTACGACAATGAAATGTTTATTATTTAAAGGCTTTGTTTCAAGTATTATAAGTAGAGAACTTTGCGAAGCGATCTCGTATGCTACTAACTCTCTGTGGATCTTGTTATCTTGCTTGTCACCGGGCACACTTGCTGATTATTATCAAGAAATATACATATTTACTTCAAAACATCATAAAGGATGAATGGTAGTTGGCAAAAGCTGTGAACATGTACGTCCGTTTGAAAGCAGCAGCAGCCGTAAATGCTGTTGTTGTTGTTGTTGTTGTTGTTAAGTGAGTCGGACTTGTGCATAGAGCTCACCAAGATCGTGCCTCAGGATTGTCTGGTCTGCATAAAGTCCTCCTTGTTGGTCGCAGCTATTCATTAACCTGCAAGATTACTGATTTTTACCCCAGACACCAAGAACAGCAAAACTCAGTGGCTGCATGCGAAATCACGGAAGGTTTGGCCCAGAACACACAAAGAAATAGGGCAGAAGCAACGTTGTCACTCTTACGTCATTGATTTGTGGTTTTGCACTAGATATGTCTTTGCTTGCCACACAAAGGCAGAGATGACTAGAGGACAACGGATCCTGATGTCGTCTCCTCCTGGGTTTTCACCAGAGTTATGTTAGCCAGGTAGCTCTGGCACCACCACGGTGACACTCCCCATACCACGGTGATGAATGGTTAGACTTTAGGGAGGTGCTGCTGTTGTTGAGCGCATCGGACTTCTGCACAGGACCTACGAACATCGTGTTTCAGGATTATCTGATCCTAGTTGTTACACCTGCAAAATCGCAGTTTTTACCTCTGACACTCAGAGCAGCAAGGCCCAGTGGTTGCATACGAAGTCGAGGATGGTTTGACCAAGAACACACAAAAAAATGATAGCTGTACATGTGCATAAGCAACATTGTTATCTTCACGCAATTGTTTACTGTTCTGTGCCTGACACGTTCTTGCTTGCCACAGGCAAAGGTAGAGACAACCAGAGGAAAACAGATCCTGATGTTGACTCTTCCTAGATTTTCATTAAAGCTCTGTTAGTCGGGGAGCTTTGGGAGTATCATATTGCCACAGGTTCTACCATGATGAGGAAGGGTTGGACTTTAGAGGTGATGGGGCTTCTACTGTTTCATCAGCCAATGTCAAAGTTAAGAAATTAAATATTTAATAATATATATAACAAATACTGACCAAATAGTAACTTATAAATATTTCTTCATTTAAAGAACAAAACTAATGGACGAAATAAATGGAGGCTATTTTGAAACAACTGCAAAGATACATTTTTTTCACCATCTATAAAAAGAAATACGGTAGATATTGTTACATAACAAGCTGTTATTTGAATGGAAAAGTTTGAGTGGCATCTAGGGGTCAGAGGTGACACCAGAAACGGAAGTTGACCAATTCACAGGACTTCCAGGCAGAGATAATGCTGCCTCTTCCTGGCGACAATTCAAGCAAAAAGGATGCGTGAAAGGTGCCGTCCCCAATGAAAAGGGGCGTATAATGTAGCTCGGTGTAACAAGATAAGCTATCAATCTGTCTGTATTTCTCTCTCTCTCTCTCTCTCTCTCTCTCTCTCTCTCTCCCTCTCTCTCTTCTCACACATGCACAGGTAACCCATCACTTTAAAACAATGGTTTCTCTTTCTGGTTTTATCTGTGACTGTTCCTTTCATTATCACCATATGCAACTGGTTTATTTGCTGAATCAAGCCACAATTAATCCTCTGATGAGGGTAGGGCCTGATTGTCTAGTTTCGATCTAAGTCTTCCCTTCCATTCTTATCTTTAGTCAGGTCAAACGGAATCCATACCCATGTCTCTCCTATCACGTTTGACCACGTCCTCCCAAGACAACTTGGGTCTGCCAATGGTGGTCTTCTCTGCTGACACATTCAATTACTGGACTTTAGCAAGTTGACTTGTGCGAGTAGAGACATAAAAGGTATACTTTGTTCAGGCCTCACCAAACAGATCTATCTGACCTTTGCCTTGTCATTACAGTGCAGTTTCTTTAGTATGCTAGCAGTGACAGCCAAAGTTTTGGAGCCATACATTAGCACACTTCTGACACATGAGGAGTATAAACGACTTTTCGTAGCTGTTGGCAGGTGTTTGTTTGTTAGTATTGGCAGCGGCTCTCTAAACTGTCCCCAGGCAGACTTGCAACGTGTAGCTGCCGCAAGTTCACTTTCTGATTAATAAACTTTCTAATAAACTAACACTAACTAAGTGTCCGAGTGATTTTGTCTACAGACGATCAAGAACCTGGGCTCACAACGACGACAACAACAACGTGTATAATGGTGTGTATAATGGTGTGTATAATGGTCTATACATGCCATAGAAAACTGAAACTGATATAGTATCAGACAGAAAGTAGAACCCAATCAGCTTCCCTAAAAATAAAAGTAAGACATTATTCAAACAGGCAAAAGGTAAAGGAATAGACGAATATACAAAAAATATAACAACATGAAAAAAATAAAAACTTAGAGGATAAAAAAACAAACAAATTGACAAATACAAAGTTGTGCAACAAGACTGTTTTGGTGAGAAATGTAACAAAAAGAAAAAAAGACTGATTCGTTTTGTTTAACAGCTTTTTAATTATGCATGCTCACGAAATATCTTCAAGAAGCATTTCAGTAATTGTAATCATATTAGCAAAACTCGAAATTGTAATGGTTACATCAGCCCAGAACTGTAATTAAATGTAGTAGAATGAGGCTAAAAATTTACGGTTACATCTAATGCTTCTAAAACAACACCTCTTTTCTTTTTAACAATTATAAGAAACCTTTTCAACCACTGATTGTCATGGCTGACAGCACCCTTCCTCGGCCTAACATTCATAGGCAACATGAATTGGAATAAATACATAGAAGATACTGCCAAGACTGCTGCAAAGAAGGTGGGCTCAACTTCAGACAGACAGATGCAGAATATCCATTAGTAATAGAAGTACAATAGTTTTTTTGTTTTTGTTTTTATTTTTATTTACTAAAAAGTCACCGCTTATCAAGGCCCAAAGGCCACTCGAGGATAAGGGTTAATGAGTTTGTCAGGTGGACGGTGAGGCAACACCATGAGGATTGGTAGCAATAGTTGAGACTTGGCAGAATTTGATTATTTAAGAGGACGGCTCAACAAGAATTTGTTTACATTGGATTTGAAAACGACCATCCTGTAGGCAGCTTGGACGCAGACCCGTGATATTGTGTTCCACAGACAGGTAGTTCTTGGAAAAAAAATTTTGCTTATAGAAGTTCCGTTTAGTTTAGTTTTAGTTTTAAGTGGTTGTATCTAGACGAGTTTTTGTTGTGAATGTTTTAGAGATTGGAGCTCAGTAAAAGGGCTTTGTATGGCCCACATTTTGAAGAAGGTTGCTCCCTCATCGGAGAGCAGAATATCAACAGACAGTCTTCACTAAACTCTCTCTATCTCTCTCCATTTTATTTTCACTATCTCTCAAACTATTTTACTGTCTCTCTCTCTCACTCTCTTTCTCTCTCTGTCTATCTCTCTCACTATCTCCCAAACTATCTACTCTTATTCTCTTACTCTTTCTCTTTCCTAAACACTTACCTTCCATACTGATAATTCCATTAGGATGAAACGTATGCATATGTGAATAATAATTAAATATTTATTATTAAATAATTATTTATAACCCTCTTTCGGATGGGCTCTTTAAGAGAAATAGAATAAGCTGTCTAATCTAAACTAACATGTGAAGTTCCTGTTCCTTTGAGCTGTTGAACACTGTTAAGACGGCTGACTATATTATCCGCTTCATGACATAAATAAGATTTATTTTTGGGCTTGTCACATAGCTGTTGAAGTTGTCCGTTTGGTTAATAAATGTTATGAATTTCTTTTAAAACAAACATTTTTCTTCATACGATTTTTACCGCATTTTTTCTTGATAATGAAATCAAAATCTTTCCAAGCGGCTTCTTCAGTTAATTTTTTCCCATCAAATTAAACCAAATAAAAATTTAATAAAACCGTTAGCATCAAAATTGTTCTCTTCATTTTACTTATTTATTCATTTTTTTTCCAAAGTAGACAAGTAAAATAAAATTAGTTACATAATTGCGTAAATAACCAAAACTAATATTCAAGAATTTTTTTAAAATTTCCTTTATACTATAATCTATTAGTCGTTAGATTAAGAGAATACGCAAAAAAAAACATAAATTGGGGAGTTGGGCTTAATTTGATAGGGAAAACATTCACTAAAGAAGCCTTTTGGAAACATCTTAAATTTATTATCAAGAAAATATGTATGTTTAGAAAAATAGATAGAAACAATTGCATGAATTAAAATGTTTAAAATAAATTTGTAACATTTATAACATTTTTATTATATTATGAGCTTTAGTAATGTATACACTAATATATATATATATATTTATATATATATATATATATATAAATTCCCGAAACAGTTTTTCATGGTAAACAACTGATGATCCCTTAAATAATGTTAGAAGCAAACTAATATAATAACTGTAAAAATTAAATTGACTTACATGAGTGATTTTCCACTGAACGACTTCGGACTTAAGGTTTTTTTTGTTTCTTTTTTATGGTTGAGATACTTCCGAGGCTATATATATATATATATATATATATATATATATATATATATATATATATATATATAAATATTAACAGGAAAACCCGACGTTGCTCGGGATTGAATGAGGATTAATACTATGTACCTTTTCACTATTCTCATAACACCATAACAACATATAACTTTTTTTGTTTTTACTGGCCCCCTCCTCCCGTTTCTCCTCCTAATATAGTTGGAAGAAGCTGAAATGTTGGAAAACCTTGAACTAGTGTCTTATACATATGGTTTAAATTTCATTAAAATCGGATATACATATTTGAAGTTTTAAGGGGCTCTGTCCTCATGGATCAGTTAGAGGTGGGGGGCACATAGATATTCGGCACATAGAGGGTAACATAGAGATTCGGGAGCGCTTCCATTATCTTCCCCAGAGAATTTAATACATATGATATAAATTTCATAAAAATAGAGGATATATTCAGCCAGGGTTTTTTACCCCGCCTAATAAAACCGGTATTGTCCGGGCCTTTGGGTCTGGATTTATGCCGGTCTATTGGGGGTTGTCCGTCCTGTGCAGTTCTAGGAGGTGCACCCTCCCAGGCTTTGCCTCCCCTCTTTGGGGAGGAGTAAGTTTATTGCTTAATGCTTGAGGCGCCCCTACCGGGGAATGCTGACGGGGCTGCCCAGGCAATTTTTAAATGGCCAGAGTGCTCACCTCTCGAGCGCTGGCTTATCTAATCCCACTTTCCAGACCTTGTGTCACATCTTACCTTGTGGGAGGTAGATAAATAACATAGAGGATATATTTGAAATTTTAAGGGGTTTATGCACTCATAGCCCCCTTTGGGGTGCACATGGAGATTCAGAAACACTTCCATTGTCTTCCCCGGTACATTTTACATGAGAATACACTTTTAGATTTTATGTAGATTCCCTTACGTTTCTTTCTATATCGAACACACAAATATCACACACATAGACACAGACATTGAGTTATATATATATATATATATATATATATATATATATATATATATATATATATATATATATATATCATCAAATTGAGGCAAACGCCTACAAGCACAGGGGATGCAGAATATAATCATAAAAATCAAAATCAAGATAGATTTTTATTTTATTTTAACTTTCATGTATCTACTTTTTCGTTTTGCAATCATTTCACTGAAAACCTAGCTTTATCAAGCAGAGAGATTTGTAGAAGTAGTAGCAGTACCTGTTGGTAGTTGTCCGTCAGAATGGAAATGGGACAACGCTGTTATTTTTTTTATTTACTGGGGTCTTGTTTTTGAATATGGGTAACGCTGTGCAGCGCAGATAGATAAAAATTGGGAAGTTCATATTCTTTTAAAGCATCTTTTTAGAAATTTAGTATAAAATTGAGGCAAACGCTTACAAGCAGAGGATGCAGAATAAAAATAAAAATAAAAATCAAGACAGAATTTTTTTTTCATTTTAACTTTCATGTATATATAGAAATCAATTTCCAAAAAGCAAAGATGAATCTCAATATTTAATATTTTACATTTAAATTAAACAATTTCAATAGAGCTATTAATAAAAAAAGCAAAGTATTAAATCAAAGTCATATCATTCTATGATTTTTTAACAAAGTAACTTTTACACATGTTTCTGGAGAAGTCAAAGGCAATCATGGATAATCCAGGCTGTTACAACCAAAAGAGGACGTTTCTAGGGAATATTTTATTCATAAGCGATCCCCAGTCTGATGCATATCCCGGTCAGGGTTCGTTAACATTGGTTTTTGCAGGGTTTTATTTTTTTTTCAAGGAGGTATCGCCGTCCTCCTTCATACAGCGCCTGATATTCCCAAATGGTCACCCATCTGGTACTTGCCAGGCCCAACGTTGCTTAAGTTTGGTGATCTGATGAGAACCAGTGTGTCAGCATGATTATGTAGTGCTAAATATCATCTATGGCTTAAATAGTTCTGATATGACATGAAACTGCATCATGTGATTCGGCTCAGATTTGGGAGACACAAAAAAAGAAAATATTAATAGTGATTTGGATTATTTGGATCACTATTCTCATCTTGGTTGTTATGTTCACAATATATCAGCGGATATAACCTCCAACCATCTTCAGGTGCATCTTCTCAAACTTGAGAACCTTTTTATTAAACTTGGAGGGTTTTTTAGTTTTTTTTGCTAATGTAAACTCTGACCTTTCTCATGTGCACCATTTTTTTCTAACTTTGGAATCTCTCATTGAACTTAGGAAAAGTACGTCAAACTTTGAAAAATGTAGAGAATTTCAAACTGCACCCTTCATTTGATCCACGAAGGTAGTTTTTTCTCATTCCATCAACCATAACCGGGTATTTATTTACTTCTCTCCAGGAGTTAGGCACAAGGCCAGTTTTATCTTACTCCCACAAGTAAGATGTGACCCAGGTCGGGTCGGGAAAGTGGGACTTGAAAAGCCAGCACCCGAGAAGTGAGCACTCTGGCCATTAAAAATTGCCTGGGCAGCCCCGTCGGCATTCCCCGGTAGGTGCGCCTCAGGCAGTAAGCAATAAACTTACTCCTCCCCAAAGAGGGGAGGCGAAGCCTGGGAGGGGGCACCTCCTAGAACTGCACAGGACAGACCCATAGACCGGCGTAAATCAAGCACCGAAGGCCAAGACAATACAAGTCCATGGGGTGCAGTATCCATCGGAACAGATACTACACTTTGATCTTAGCCAAAAGATTCTTAGTTATTATCGCCTGTTGTAATGCTGACTGAATGAGAACAATCTACCCTATGGATTTAGTTCCAAATTCTGTACAGTTGCTTGAGTTCGATATAAAGTTTCCCAAGTTCGACTAGAGGTTCTAGAGATTCACTTGAAGAAGGTTGGAGGTTACATCGGCCGAAACGTTGTGAATATAACAACCAAAATGAGAATAGTAGTCCGAATGATCCAAATAATACCAATTATCAACCCTCATCTCAAAAATACGAAACATTAATAATGATGATAATAAAGGCTTGGATATAAAGGCTTGGCTCAACATAATGAAGCATTTATCTGCACATCTTTGTGTAGAGAGATTATTAATTGCAATTATATAAAAGAAATACTAATCTCTCCGTCTGCAAGGAATATCATATGATTGGAATCCTAATTAGTCAATCTGATTCCAATAATGGCAACTTTATTATCTTTTCTGTTTTAGTTAGATTCACAGAATAAGCAAGAGAGCATGAGAATTGATGCTAACTTGCAGAAAAGTTCTAGTCAAAACTATTTTATACAAATAGTATTATGAAAAGCATGAAGTCTAAAAGTACTAAACATAGAATAATATGATTTTCTAGAAAATAAGTAATGGAGAATACTAATGACGTATTATTGTGGTTCGGTGCTGTGACGATCACAGGCATTCCAACTGGTTCGTCTGTCAATCGTTGTATTCAAAATATCAACAAAACTTCGTTGTTGATGCAACTTAGTCGGAGACATGGGTAAGTGGTTGGTCCAGTCAGCAACCCCAAAACAAAAAAAAACTCACTGCAAACAATAACAAATATTTATTGGAACACAAGTGTGTACCAATAATATCTACAAAGCAAACAGTTATATTGCTCTTGTTGGAGAGAAAAGACAAGTTAAGGAATTTAACTGGTGCTATGTCTTGGTTAATATACTTTAAAGTTTTCTTTGTGCCTTTGTTCCTTAGAGGAGGTTCAACCGTAGTAAGCTTCAACCCCTATAAGGTGGTCACTGGAACTGATTGTTAACCAACACTTTTAACCATTAGGCTATAATAACTAAGTATAACATAAAATGAACACTTCTAACCGGTCATGGTTGACGGAATGAGAACAATCTACCCCCGTAGATTAAATATAAAGTGCAGTTTGAAAATTCCATACATGTTCCAGAGTTCGACATAAATATTCCCAAGTTTGAATAGAAGATTCGCAAGTTTGAAAAGATGCATCTGAAGAAGGTCGGAGGTTACATCGGCCGAAATGTTGTGAATATAACAAACTATGGTGAGAATAGTAGTTAGAATAATAAAAATGATACTAATTATATTTGCAGAATATTGGTATTGATTTTAAGAAAAACTATTGGGAAAAAGAAGGACACAAATCCCCCCCACCTCCCCCAAATTATTTTATTCATTTTTAAATTTAAAAAAAATCTTTTTATCTTTTTATTTGTGTTTTTACCTTTTTTCAAAAATATGTATTCTTTGGGCAAACTTGTCACCCAAAAACATTCCAGAAAAAAAAAACATGTTTTTTTTTTTTCGGTATGCAATGTCACTGGATACTTACTTAACCATTCCACTTTGATATTGCGGAGATGCTCACTCATCCAAGTTATCTTTTATTAAACAGAAAGTACATAATTTTCAGATTTATATATATATATATATATATATATATATATATATATATATATATATATATATATTCCTTAATATTTCTTTTATATTCTTCTATCTTTAATTCCAGCTTATTCTTTCATTTGCTAAGGAGGTGTTTGTCTTTGCATTTTATATATATATATATATATATATATATATATATATATATATATATATATATATATATATATATAGTAGGTTAATTTTGGGGGTTCTTTGAACCTGAGCCAAGAGAAAAACCTCGCATAATATTTGGCAGAAAGATATGCAAATAAATAAATAAATTGCTATTCTTCATTTTTCCAGCTCTTTTGGATTGTTGTATATATATATATATATATATATATATATATATATATATATATATATATATATATATATATATATACATGCATGGAAAAATGGCAGAATATAGTCTCCATCCATTGTTATTATGTTTTCCCCCCTGTCTCCAATGACATAGAAGACACACACCTATGAAACGCAATTTTATGGAGGGACAAAAAATGCAAAAAAAAAAAATCTATGGAGACGCAAACGGGGGAAAAAATGAGCAAATAATAAGGATAGGAGCAAAGGAAAGAGAAGAAAAAATAATAATATATATAATAATAATGATAGCAGAAAAAAAGGGCGAATAAAAAACATAAGAGGGGAAACAGGACAGCGGGAAGAAAAATATAAACAAACGTACAAAAAGATAAATAAAAAATATATATATAAAAAAAACAAAATGAATGAAGACCACCTACAAAAAACGTCTCCATCCTTCCTTGTCGCAAACACAAACGAAGATCCATCAACCAATGAACGAAAAAGATATTCTTTAAAAAATAAAAAATAAAATATAAAATGGTAGATGTACAAAACGGAGCATGAAATAGGCATGACGGAAAGAACGGAACTGAACGAAACGGAAGGGGGGGGGGAGACAAATGAAACCGCGATGGCGTGGAGCAAAGCAGAGGCAGAGGCAGAGTGTGCGCAATTGCGAGGAGGGGGGTCAGAGGCGAACGAAGTATGAAAAAAATAAATACGGAAGAATAAAAATTGCAGGGTGCAGTCAAGACTGAGGCTGGAACCGGAAATAGATTAGACATTACGAATACGAAGACAGAAAAATGTTCCAAAGTCTTCGACCAATATACTTCCCCCTCATATATATATATATATATATATATATATATATATATATATATATATATATATATATATATATATATATATATATATATATATATATATATATATGATTACTTTTATTTACACAGACATGTACAAAATCTGTGACACTGGCATGTCGATGTTATCGATCAACAGCTATTATAAACTGAGATCTCATCAGGCAGAGTTAGAATCCGATCTTGTACATGTCTGTGTAAATAAAAAATAATCATATATAAAAGCTCTATTTGATATTGAGCACTTTTTATAAACCCGGTTGAAATTCTTTGGATTACTACCCTGTGGATGTTTTACCTGGATTACTATATATATATATATATATATATATATATATATATATATATATATATATATATATATATATATATATATATTAGTGTAATGGACGTGAACAACAAAGTGACATAAATTAGTGCATACTTGAAATATAGACACATCTTAGATAGACAGAACTCAACATTTAAAAAGATTATATATATATATATATATATAATCTTTTCAAATGTTGAATTCTGTCTATCTAACAATGCTTACATAAATGAGTAAATGCTTCCTAAATACACAATATATATATATATATATATATATATATATATATATATATATATATATATATATATATATATATATATATATATATATATATATATATATATATATATATCAGGAGGTTCTGGTTGTTCGCAAAATCATTGGTACTATGTGATCTAAACGTCTTTAAAATTCATAAATAAACATGCTCTTATAGCATAATCGAGCAATCTATTAGAGTTATTTCCTACCAACAGAACCAACATCACTCCTATATTATAATCAAAACGGGTTACTGTTATTTTAATCAATAATACTTGATATTCTGTATATATAGTGTAGATAAACGATTAATACAGAACCTTTTTACTGCCTAATTAGCAAACTATTTTTAAAACCGTTCATAATTAATTAATATTTTGTATTATTAATTTAGAATTGCATTTTCTTATGCTTGTTATCTATATGCAATAGTTTTGCCCATATTAACAGTAATTACTTAAAGTTATTTGATAAATAAATCGGAAAAATAACTAAAATACCTTAAGTTTAAACAACCAGTGATCGTCAACGACTTTACCGAACGTCGAGCGAGGCATAAGCGAAAATAGAAATGGGAAAGGGGGGAGAGTGTGGCTGTCTTGCTCGCTTTCTCTCTGATCCCTTTCTATCGCCTTCTTTTTTCAGTTTTACATTTTCCCTGAAAAATAAATAAATAACTTTTTATTAGTTTAGTTAATGCCTTTATTGTAAAGTTTCACAACAAACTTATTGTTTAATGTTTACAAAGACCTTATCACTTTTCTGATTGACAAATTAAAATAATAGTTTAGTAGCACTGTGATCCGTCCCAATTACGAAAAAATATTGATTCGTTTTTTGGTACGATTGTAGATTAACATCCTCTGCGAAATTACCCCCCCCCCCATCCATCCTCAAAAGTATTCTATCTATTTTAGGCGATCACATGTGAACACCCTGAAAACTTTACGGAAAAATGAAAAGAAAAAAGTATTATTTTGGAATTTAAAGTAGGGGATTTTTTTTGTATATAAATCTGATGTAGGTTTATAAATTCTTGAATCGATAGGGGCTGGCTACCCCTCTACTGCTAGGTTAGTAGGCCCCAACTTAGTTCAATATCTACGATATAGTTCCTATTTATTTATTCTTACATTCCTGAATAAGTGCTATGTCGAATGGTTATAAGAATTTATAAACCTGCAACAGAAAGTGTAATAATACACTAACTGAACGAAATCCCTGAATAGATAATAATAGGGTTAGACGCCCAAGATAACTTAAAAGGCTAAATGGAAAGAATCTATCCAGTTTCGAGTAACAATAAAATAAATATTCTTTATTGAAAAAACACTCTATCAAATCCTAGACAACACCTAATGGATAAGTAATTGGTACCCGGATGACAATACCTAGTGATAAGTAGTCTAGTTTAAACATCATTAATACATTAATAAATATAGTGGACTCAAACAAATTTAGAAACATGACATTTTAAAAACTTGCAGAGAACGTAAGTTATATAAGGAACCTCACTTATAAATTGCTAATTTTGCTTTATTTTGGTATGTGAAACTTTATGCAATTTTATCTAGCTTCTTCAATGTTATAAGAAAATAAACCTTACAACTAGAAGGGAACTCATAATCGGGCAAACTCCGAACTTAGTTTTCGTATTCAAATTAATCACTCAAATACGAGTGAATTATAGAATGCAATGACAATTAACTTTTGGTATAAATTTAAAAAAATGTTTTAATCCTATTAATACTTCATAAAGAGGTAATGAGCATCATTTAATAAAATATACCAAGTCTATAATTACCCATTTTAGAGGTTCAATCTTGTCTGGTTGCGTTTGAAAGAGTTTAGCTCTACTTTTAGTTTCACATTCAAATAAAAACTTACTACTTGAATGAGGTAATCTGGGCAATTAAATTTACCTTAGAGTTAATTTAAACGGTTTATAAATAAATACTAAACATTCTTCACAAAACACTGTAATATAACAATATTAATATTGCTTGAATAGGTGGCTAAATCTGTCTAAATGACTCCTAAATGGTGAATTTAAAAGAGATTAGCTCTGCACTTAGTTTCGCATTCAAATGAGATAAATAGGCATTTGCAAGTTAAATGAAGTAATTTTAGGCTATTAAACTTACCCACGAGTGAATTAAAACTTTTTTATAAATATATGATAGAATTAAATAACTATATTAAGGAATATCACTCAATTAAAAATTCTCGAATGTCTGCATATTTTTTGGTGTGCTAACTTTGAACCGAAACAATTAAAAATGGCGTCTTAAGGAGATTCTTTCCGCGTGTGAAGGTTTTTCTTTGTTTTTTTCTTTGTTTTTGCCCACAATGTAGGTTTTTTTTTTTAACGTTTAAATTTGAGAACTTTTTTCTTTGTGGATTTTTCTGATGATCTTGAGGTGTAGCAGAGCCGATATTGATATACTTGCGTTGGTTGGCTCACCTCCAGAGAAACGAGTCGTAAATATACATCTCACAGGAATGTTATGTTTTTTTGAAAATGTGAAAAAATAAAGATAGGAAATAAAAACCATGGTCATGTGAATATAAAATGAACCTGTCTTATTTATATATGCTCTGTTGTTACTGGTTGACAATTATCGAGCTGAATCTTTTTTGAAGAGAATACTAATTAAAATGTACTGATAGTATATGCTAATGCATAAATTGTGATAATCCATATATATATATATATATATATATATATATATATATATATATATATATATATATATATATATATATATTATAAGTCAAAGTAACCGGGTATTCAATGCCTTCTTACTATAAAAATTAATGTATTACCTAAAGATTTAAAAAAATCATTTGAGCTAAAAATGTTTTGACTGCTCCGTTACTTCTGACTCACTTTGAGTGTATATAGTGAAATAGGAAATTGAATAAACAAATTAAACAGGAGAAAGAAAGACAGACAGGAGATTGACCGGTTCGGATATATCCAAACTTTTGTCTCCACGACATTATATTTTATGACATATTGTGTATTTTATCTTCATATATATATATATATATATATATATATATATATATATATATATATATATATATATATACACCATAGGGAAAATCAATTAAAAACCATAATTTTCATTTATTCTTAAATTTTCATATTTCGGTAAATACTTGTACTTCTTATTCGTTTCACAAACAAAAATGTTTTTATTTTTATTTTTTGAATTTAATACCTTTTCTATATCTTACGCGCGTTTCACAGCAAAGTCAAAAGAAATATATAGTCTATAGTTAACATTGCTGATCATCAGAGCAATAGTTCATTTAATGGTAATAGGAAAACATATTATTCCAAAGACAGAAGAAAGGAAATATGAACATAAAGAAATTGTAAGAATAAATGAAAATTATTGTTTTGGATTGATTCTTCGTACGGTCATTGGAATGCAACTATAAAGTATATATTCTCTGAAGCTTGTAATACAACTTCATTGAGCTTGCAAATTGAAACATTTTCGGATATTATAAGGAGTATATACTTAGATATATTTCTTTATAAGAACTCACAAATATATATATATATATATATATATATATATATATATATATATATATATATATATATAATTTATTTAGATACTGTATATTACATAATTCAGCAATGTACCGCGGTTTCATCCAAAAAGGCAGATTTAGACATCTTTAGTAAATCTTTAGTAAAACCTATATTAGCTCTCTTATATGATCGAGCACTTTATTTGATTTCTTTTCATATACAACCTGACACTATATATATATATATATATATATATATATATATATATATATATATATATATATATAATGAATGATAATAAAATGCACTTAGTTTTTACATTTTACTGCAGTTTCACGCTGTCACCGATCATCAGAACTGTGTTTGCAACTGATATCAATTATAAAGACAAAACCATAAAAAAAGAAAGACCCTACTCACGTGACCGTACATTTCACGTGTTTTTATTTATCAATTTATTTTTATATATAATATTAGTTGTTAATCATTTGTTTATTTTATCTGCATTATTTTTATATAATGAAAACTATGCAACAAGTTAGAGTGCACGCATAAGTATTTTTTGTTTACTTCATCTGGCTTTAAATAGCAAAGCAATTACTTGTTTATGTGCCCCGCATTTAGATATGCATTCTTGTTCTTTTATTTAATGGCTTCAAAGTTTATCATTTGGTATTTTTTCTTTAAATATATTTTACAGCTTTTACTATTTATATTGCAAAGAGGAGCTAATTTTAAGATTTCCTAATTGATATTCGAGCTAATTTTTTAAAATTTTTATTTTTATTTCTATATATATATATATATATATATATATATATATTTAGACAATGTGGTGATAATTTTTGCTCCTGAATGTTATCATGTGATAATTATAACTACACTTGAAATTATTTTCTTGTTGCCCCTATGCATACTTTTTTGTTCATTGTTACTATTACGTGAGATTTTTTCCCCAGTTATTTTATTGATTATTCATTTGATGGCTTTTATTTTCACTTTCTCATCTGCTTTCCTCTGCTCACCATTTAAAACCTCTTCATTTCTTATCTCAAACCCTTCCTAAAACCGCAACCTCCTGAGATATCTTCTTTTTTAAATATTTTTCCTTTTACAATGTTTTTTTAATTATAGTTTTCATCTGCATATGATATCCATAATATCGTCAAGTTAAGGCGAGATAGCATCCAGTAGCCACAAACCTATTCGTCTCATCCCCAAGACCTTATTCATACCATCAAGTAGCAACCATTGTTTACCATTCTTAAACGAGGTAACCTGCCCAAATTCTTATCTGTCACTTGTTATCAAAGCAACTGCCAATCATTTACCCAAAAGACCTAAATTACTGTCTTCAGAAAATAATAAATTCTTAGCCACCATTTTTTCATTTCTTCCTTCTCTTTCTACTCCTTTTCTTGTTTCTTTCCTTATTTTCTTTTCCTTCCTACCCTTTCTCCTTTCCCCTAAACACTTTAAATGTTTTTTATGCTTTTTCCCTTCTCCTAAACACTTTAAATGTTTTTTTTATTTAATCTTATGCTAACTCTAGCCTCGTGTGGAAAACTACTGTTTTTAACATTATTTTTACACCTCCGTCTCATTAGAGACGGAGGTGTAAAATTACGCAGAACCCAATTCAAATTTTTAAAAGAATTTTACAAACAGGCAATAAAAAAAGAGGCATGTATAAAAAATCAACAAAAAATTGCAATTTGAAACGTTATTCAATATAAATATATCTTCTATATAAATTTCATTGACCGGTATTGTTGTTATCTCCGTTGTATTGAAATATAAGAGTTCTATTCCTTTGCGATAAGCTTTTAGAGTGATCTCCCTTACTTGTTGTTGTTATTGGTTGGGCAAACAAACATGGGGGTTTAAACAAACGGACGTGTGTCCATGACCGGATTTATGTAACGACTAAACTAACAGGTATAGGTATAAACAAAAGCTACATAAAATAAGTATATTTATTACATAAGATAGTGTGCATAGTGTTCAATCGAATATTTACTTTTTATATTTAATCCGGGTATTTTTCTAGTATTTCTATATATCTATATATATAATTTCTATATATCATTTATATAAAGTAAAGTGAGAGTTTCCTCTATTTGGTTGACCGGTATATCTTCATAAACAAAAGTTACATAAAAAAATGTCTGTTTATTATGTAAGATAGTGAACATATTGTTTCGTGTTCTGAACAAAAAATATTTTATTTTCAATCGAATTTTTACTTTTTATATTTAATCCGATCGACAGTTTCTGTTATTACTAATGAAATATGAGTAAGTATGAAATAACCTCCCAAACTTGGATATTCCATAAAACAGATCAGGCAAGTCTTTCAATTGTGTTTCCCCATTAAATAACCCTAAAAGTGTTGATATGCCATAAAATAGGGTAAGCAAGCTTATTTTGTGTGAGTTTTGGCATTAAGTAATTCAAAAAGGGTTGATATGCTATAAAACACATGGCAAGCTTCTTTTTTTTTTACTGATTAGTCACCATTTATTAAGGCGAAAAACCACTCGAAGATAAGGGTTAATGAGACAGATAGATTGAGAGTTGAATAATGATGAATACTATGAAAGGATTGAAAATATCCACATATTACCAACTCAAAACAACAGCCGACCCAGAAAACAGCAATTCTTCCCCCTTTGTCAGAAACATCACTCGTGGATTGTGAGTTTTAGTGTGTTTCAGAATTAAATAACCTTAAAAGGGGTCGATGTACGGTAAAAGAAATAAGCAAAACCTTTTATGTTTCTAATATCTACTCTTCCACTTCGTTTTGGGTGGGGGGGGGGGCATCTCTTCAGATTCCTACTCCTCGTCCTCATCCTAATCATCATCATCATCATCATCATCATCATCATCATCATCTATATATTTCTTCTTCTTCATCATCATCATTGTTCTTTGACATTTCCCTGTATGGCTTTTTTGTCCTCGTGCATCATTTTTGATTTGTTTCTCTCCGAAGAAAATGTCATAGTGTCACCCTCCATTTGTTTCCGACAAGTTTGAGGAGAGAGTTTTCCTGGAATTTTCATCTAATAAAAAGGATGTCACACTCTCACCTGTCAACCTCACTCGAGTCTCCTACTTATGAGGACCTGACATTCCTACCTGTCTATTGTTTGTTCCACAAAAATATGTCCTATGTCTCTCCAAGAGTGATGTCAAATATTTCGTAAAGACAACATATAAATCAATAATAACTTTACCAGTCACAGTCAATCTTTTGCTCGCCTTATATATATATATATATATATATATATATATATATATATATATATATATATATATGTGTGTGTGTGTGATATAACACTTTTTTTTATACAAACATGTTTGTATAAATAAAATGTTTTATACCTAATATATAGTTCTATTGATTATTGAGCACTTTTATATAAACACAGTAAGGATTCCCTGGATTATACTCTGTGGACATAAACTTACTTGGATCATCTGACTATCGCTCTCTATCTCTTTCTTTTTTTCTCTCTATCTCTCTCTCTCTCTCTGTTTCTCTCTCTCTGTATCTCTCTCTCTCTCTCTCTCTCTCTATATATATATATATATATATATATATATATATATATATATATGATAAGTCAAAGAAAAATAATTAGACCTGCAAATGGAAGCAGATCAATATCTTCAGTTGTTCAGAACAAAGAGCGGTTTAGTTAATAAAAATATTTATTTTTCTTCTCTTTCATTCCTTTAAACCAGGCTTTTCAAAGATTAAAATCTTATCACCAGAGGAAATTAATGATTGATAAGTTGACAGTTGAAGACTGTCAAAGTTCTAAATTTGAAAAAGTTTTTTTTTTATTTTAAAGTTAAAAACGGGCATGAAAGTCACCAATAACGAGATCCAAACTTATCAATCATTAATTTCCTCTGATGATGAGATTTTAATCTTTGAAAAGCCTGGTTTAAGGAATGAAAGAGAAGAAAAATAAATATTTTTATTAACTAAACTGCTTCGTTGTTCTGAACAACTGAAGATATTGATCTGCTTCCATTTGCAGGTCTAATTATTTTTCTTTGACTTATCATATTTCTGCTCTATCCAGTATATTGAGCTTTCCTCACATCACAATAGGTTCAATTGTCTAAAAGTTTACCTTTTAGTTATAAATGTTCATATATATATATAAAGAAAATATTGAAATGATGAAAAAATAAAATTTGATAAGTTACAACTTATTAAAGCATCAAGTGTTCAAGCCCCGAGTATAATAAACTGACCTTTAATCCATGGATTTTCAAAGAATTGCTCTTCTCCTCAGAACCAATAGAATTATAAATTATTGGTATGGATTAAATTGAAAATTTGCAAAAACAAATTTGTTATATGCAGAAAGCGGAGAAAGTTCAAGAAAGGTTTCAAAAATGTGTAGAGAGTCTCTGTAACGATGTAGATATCAAAAATCTACTTCCTATAATAATGCTCTATCTACAATATCGAGCATCTCCTTATCAAGATAGAATCTAATAGAGAATATTTATCTTGATACTATCCTAATATATATATATATATATATATATATATATATATATATATATATATATATATATATATATATATATAATAAGAAAAATAAACAAAATTAATAAAAAATGGATAAATTACAAGATTTATTAATTCATCAGATATTCAAATAAGGAATATAAAAATATAATGAAGATATTTATTTAACTTTATAGCTGCATATATATATATATTTCAAGCACAGGACTTAGCCATCCGGCTCTCTTCAGCTTCTATTGTCATCTGTTTCGGAAATGTGAAGTCACGTGTCACTCTCGTTAAACGTGACTCCACGTTTGAAATAAATATTACGCTCTTAATTTTTAACTTTTAACTTTAATTCTTAATTAATCGAGCACTCTGCTGGGATTTTTCCTGCTATATTACAAAGAAGTTATATATATATATATATATATATATATATATATATATATATATATATATATATGTGTGTGTGTGTGGGGGGGGGATACATTTTCAACTATATATATATATATATATATATATATATATATATATATATATATTAAAAAAGACAGCACATGTTTGTCTGTCCGCTAAGTACTTTTAGGTAATTAGACCTAATAATTTTGTAGGAAATATTTCTTTAAATTGGCCCCAAAACGCATGAAACATTCTATCTACCATTTTACTTACCTTTGAGTCTAATGAAATACAAACTATAGTTATATTACACAAAATTAAATATATTTTCAAAATTTAAGAAAATTTTCATAATTTAAGGGCCATTAGAAAATGCTTCATTTGTGTGTAGAATCACAAAATTGAATGAAAAATTATTTGTCATCCAATTAGAACATACATTGTTTTTAAGAGCCTGTTTCATTTTTAGTGAACATGGATATCACCTTCATTATGTTAGAGAACTGTGATTTAGCTAATGGACGCTTGCTGATAGGGTAGACACCCACAACACAATGCACATGAATCAGTACGTTATGGTATTCTGACTCACTTGATCTTGTTTTGCTGGCACTGGTTTTCTGGATATAATCAAGTACACATGAAAGTAGCGGTAGGAAATGAATAGTTTTATAATTATAATGTAAACACATGTAAATGTTTATCTGATAGCAGAAAAAGATAGCGAAATGCCGAAACGTTTTTCCTATTAAGAATGTAAGCTTTTTAGACGAGTGAGGGAAAATGTCACCATTTTTCAGTATTCCTAGCCGGAATAAGTAATTTTCTAATGAAACTAAAGCGAAATAAATCGCCAACATTCCAAACGAATGTGATGCTATGGAAAGGACAGGACTTGAACACGACAAGCCGATTCATCCGTGCTCATATTCACTTCACTACTGTTATTTCGCAATGGTGGAAAGTTACTGACCTAGATAGTGTTCGTTTTCAGGATCATAGTTCCATCGAGTGTCATGTTCATTACTGTTTAAGATTCTTTTGTCAGAGAATCTTTATGTAAACACTATGAATAAAAACGATAAACATTCGCTTTTATTTATATACCTAAAAAAATAAGCATTATCTTTTGATTGCTGGTTCTATCCATTGACGATTTCAATGTTAGATTAATTTGTTATGTATCTACGCTATTATGATATACGAGACATACATATACACTTCGTTTCTCTCTCTCTCTCTCTCTCTCTCTCTCTCTCTCTCTCCTTAATACCGACAATACAAGATTGGATTTGTGAAGATCTACAGAAGAATAAGAATATGTTAAAGGTTGAGAATAGATAGAATTGGTAATTGGCAAACCATGAATTTTCCAGCACTTCAGACATATTTATTCCAAAGACGAAAGTTCAAATACCATTTGTTTTCCTTTTAAATTGTGGAGACAGGGAATTATCCATCCATAAAGAGAAAGAAAAAAAAACATTTAAAAGACAAAAACTGCTGAATTCAGCCGCTGTTTAGAAATATATTTGTTAGTGTTCAATGGAGGGGATAAATCACAAACGTATGCTTGAGCTATTTCGTTCTAAACTGAATGAATAAGGAAGATTTGAACTCATGTTGTGAAATTAAGATGTCAGAAGCCAGAAGAGCAAGTTTGGGATGATTTAATATTCTAAGCTGGCTAATTACACCTACAACCCCAAACCTACACAACCCTATAATAATCATGTATTTACAAAGATAGCACTAATAGTTACAGATGACCAAAGTTGCCTATAGTTTTATCCGTCTCTTATGGATACGAGCACAGTCTAGTAATAATCTATATAGCCATTTATTTATGAAAATCAAACTTTTATAATTACAGACGAGCCAATTGTTTTCTATATTTCTTCATCTCTCCTGAACACTATCCCTGTCTAATAATACTAAACCAGACAAAGCAGATGTGTTGCATGAGATCAAATTAGATGATCTGATCAAAGCTTTTGCAATAAAAAGAAGTAGATGAACCCTTTTCAAATAAGAATAAAGAGTTGAATCAAGCATTGGTTTCCACCTTAAATTGAAATTATCAGACAAATATTTTAAGTAAATGAATGATTTATTTCATTTTTGTTTAATTTTTTTTAAATCTGCAAACATTATATGTTGAGAGAACAATGACTTTCAAAATTTTTCGGCCATCTATAGGACTTAATTTGTCCCCATTTCAGACAGACACCAAATCTACATTAAAATAAGATGTCTTGCCATTTTTTATATATTTATCTCTTCTCTCTTCTTTCCCTTTATTGTTGGTCATTACTTAACCATTTTCTTCTGATTTGAATTTCTAGCCTTAAGTGTGTTTCTTCCGTTGTTTATTTTTACCATAATGGCGACGATAATGTTTAAGATGGCCACTACACTGTATAAAGGAAAAATATGGAAATAGAAAAAAAAAGTAATAATAATTAAATAAATAAAACCAGATCTGCGTCTCCTTCAACCACACAGGTAGCTTAATTCGTTTAGGATTGTGTGCTTGATAAAAACCGCAAAATCCGATTGCTTCATTTGCACTTTGTACCTCTGTAAGTGGAGAAAAATCGAAAATGAAATTATTTTTACTTTAGGGCAGAAGAGAAAGAGAACGTTTAGAATACGTTTATCGTTTGTATAGAAACTAGTCGTAGTACCCATCCCACATCAGGTAAGAGATTATAACTATAATTGTAAACCGAGAGGTTTACAGTTTTTTGTTGTTTTTTTTACAATTGAGTCACTACTTATCAAGGTCACTAGGTACTACTTATTTCTTCCTGTCTCTGTTCGTTAATATAGAAAGAGAGGGAAGAGAAGGAGGGTTAAATAACACTGTGACGGAGGGAAATTGGCGTTTTTATTTTTTATTATTCAGTCACCACTTATCGAGGATAAGGGTTAATGAGGTGCTGAAATAATTGTCAGGTGACAGATGGGGCGGTTTTTGATAAGAATTTGTTGACATTGCATTTGAAGACGATCAAGTTGTAATCAGCAGGTAATCAGTCCTGCGGTAATGTGTTCCACAGACGGGAAGCCCTTGCAAAGAATCTGTGTCCATGAAAATATGTGCAGCACCTCCTCAGATGTGGCAGCAGTACTCCATCTTTGACATATCTGACTTTTTTATAGGTAGAAGATTGCATCTGGTGTCAGGTACTTTCTGGAGTGGTAGAATGATCCAACCATTTTTCGTTTCATAGCAATTACGAAGACGTCCTTGACAATCAGTCTAAAGGAGAGTGGGCCGCTGTGGAATCAGCTGGCCCGGCTCTGTCGGGATAGGGTATTGTCTTGTTCAGTCTTAGGAAATGCACTTTCCCAGGCTTTACTAGTTAGTTTTTTCTCACTGGCCTGAAGCGTCCTTACCAAGATGCCAAGAGGGTTGTTCAGGCTATTTTTGCAGGGCCATAGTGCACCACCCTGGTTATGATCGAAGGTCCATCTGACTATGTACAAAACACTTAGATAGAATGTCCATCTGATTTAGAGATGTAAAAGGTAGACGACGACATTGAAGGTTAACAGAAAATACTCGTTATTTTGGCAGTGCTGAAAAGGAATTAAAGGTCAATCTTTACAAAAATGGTCCAACAAATTGTATTCCTACGCTAAGACATCTGATTGGCTGATGGGCCAAATTACTAAGTGGTGAACCTATTTACATCAAGAGAAAATAGTATATCAAAATATGTGATTGCTACAGTTCTAATCCTAAAAGGATTAGTGGCATTAAAGCATTTATTAATTAAACCTTCTTATCAATATCAGCTTAAAGCACGACGTTGATAGGTACATAAGTAGTGACGACAGAATTAGAAAATAGATGAGAAATCAAATACCAAGACTTTCCCTTTGTTCCCCGTCCCCCGAAATAACAACAACAACATAATAAAAATAACCGAAATAAAATAGGGAAGTGATAAAACTTTATTGACTGCCCGTGAAATCCAACTGATTTATTTATTGGTCCAGAAAAAAATCAGTGGCTTTTGGAGATGTCTGAGTTTTCTGGATGTCAAGGAAAATCCGAATGTGCAGCCTGGCAGAAATCAATTTTATGGGCTGAATCATAAGAAATTGGTGAATAAAGAGTGTAATGGCCGTTGGCAACTATATCCGGTGACTAAGTATTCCAGATTGGGAAACAATGGTGATAATGCACAAGAAAAAAGAAAAACATACACATCTGAGCATATATATATATATATATATATATATATATATATTGTTCTCAAAACAAAACAACAAATTTGTATAGTTCAAATTCCCAGAAAGCAGAATTAAGACTTTAATTACATCAACCATGGCAACTGCATCTGCTTCATTTAGCTTTGACGGGGAAGCAATAATCAATACTGTTTAAGAAACGTGTAAGAATTGTGTGCCTGTGCGTGCATATATATATATATATATATATATATATATATATATATATATATATATAGGGTAAGCTCCTAAACTAATGGACGAATTATTATGAAATTTGGAATATAGATTCTAGAAAATATGGTGAGTAACATGGGCACAGTATGTTTTTAGAGGGGGGCATATATATACAGATTTTTTTTCAAATTTTAATTACTTTTTTATGAACCGATCATATTGAATAATAGTAAAAGGAACATAAGTCAGTTGTGAGATTGCATACCATCGCCTTACAACGTACAGATAGACTAAAGTCTTATTTTGGCCTTTATTCTTGTTATATCAAGTTTTGCCAAAATTGTGATAACTCAAAAATTATTTATCTGATCAGGGTGAAAGTTTGCATGGTGATCACTGTCATCAAAAGCATCAGATCCATACATCAAATTTGGAAAAAATTGAAATTCCGTCAATTTTTTTACCTTGACCGAACTTCTCAAAGTCAAGGTTATGTAAGATACTAGACTTCATTGGTTACAATATGGGCCAAAGAGTGAGCCTCTACGATGAACAGAATCAAAGTTATCGCCAAAAGTGTGACTTTCATCTTTTTAGTGACCTTGATCTTGATCTTAAACCTAGAATTAAATCAGCTCTAAATTAGACCATGACCGATATTTTGACCAAGTTTAGTGACGATTGGTCAAGCGATGTGGATAGTAGGCTGTACACAAACAAACAAACATGGTGACAAACCAACAAAATCGACTAAAAACATAACCTTCTTGGTGGAGGTAATCATTTTCAGAGGCGAGAGAAGAAACGAGATTTTCTTTTCTTAAGCAAGACCAAATGGCGGCAAATAATTTATTCGCCCCCCCTAAAAAAAAAACAAGAAACTATTTTCACTCGTCTCCACATTATTTTGAAGCCTGCATTAAGCTTTGCACTAATCTTCATAAACCTCAAGAGGTTCGAAAACTAATAAAACTGTGAGATTAGATATATTTTTGGATGCCTCTTCGTAACTGTATGTGAGACTCTGTATGTCGGGCTGTCTGTCATGCTTTGAATGGACGTATCTTATTTTACAGGCGTCCAAACATCAGTTGTTCTATCACACTCAAATGTGAAATAGCCTTTTTAGTTGGAATGCCATGTTTAAGTTTAACGTTTTCGCTAGTCTGTCGCACTTAAGTTTGAAATATCATTTTGGTTGGTCTGTCACGCCTCAGTTATAAATGCATCTTATTTTAGATACGTTCAAACGGCTCTGTAAAAAGCTTTGTCCCCCCAGAAGTTTTATTTAATCTTTATAAAATGTGCATCAAAAACTCTGTCACAAATTTAAAATAGTATTTTCATTAATTTGTCATGCGAAGTTTGAAGTAGGATTTTCGTTGGTCTGTCATGCTTCAGTTTGAAAACGAATTTTCAGTGGTATGTTATGCTGAAATTTGAAATAACATTTCCGAGGGTCTGTCATGCTTCAGTTTGAAATAGCATTTTCAACGATATGTCATGCTGAAGTTTGAAATAACATTTGGGGGGGGGGGGTCGAGGGAGGGTCGGTCATGCTTAAGTTTGAAATAGCATTTTCAACGATATGTCATGCTGAAGTTTGAAATAACATTTTGGGGGGTTGGGGGAGAGTCGGTCATGCTTAAGTTTGAAATAGCATTTTCAACGATATGTCATGCTGAAGTTTGAAATAACATTGGGGGGAGGAGGGGTCGGGGTCGGTCATACTTAAGTTTGAGATAACGTTTTCGTTTGTCTGTCATGCTAAGTTTGAAATAGGATTTTCATTGGTCTGTCATGCTAAGTTTGAAATAGGATTTTCGTTGGTCTGTCACGCTTCAGTTTGAAATGCATCTTATTTTAGATTGCGTCCGAGCATATCTTTAAAAAACTTTTTCCCCTCAGACGTTTTTGTCGAATTGTAGTAAGATGATAAATGGTATGTGTTAGTTACGAAGAAAGGCGGTTTCCACTTCGAAATTAGATTATGTAAAGTCAGTTTTCGTTTAGAAATTAAGGTTAGAAATTTAGCAAAAGTATTTAAGGAAGTGACGAAAAAATAATAAAAAAAAAAAAACTTGACGAGTCTAGCCTTTTGGATGTTGAACTGAGAACAAAACAAATGTGTTTCAGAGATCTTCTTCCCCACTCCTTCTCCAGCGGTGAAGAAAAAGACTTAATTTTGAAATAGCATTTTCGTTAGTATGTAACGCTTAAGTTTAAAATAGCATTTTTATTCGTCTGTAACGCTTAAGTCTGAAATAGGATTTTTTTGTTGGTCTGTCACCCTTAAGTTTCAAAGCTTGATTGAATGGATGTATCTTAAGCATATGAGATCATGTTCATTTTCATTCTCTAACATAGACTCATATTGCGATGGAAGTTTGTCATTTAGTACCTAAAAAAGGAAAATGGAATCGTCTGTTTTTCATATGAAAAGAACGAGAACTAACGAGATCTCACGTGACTTGCTAGCTCAACTTAGCGATTGCTAAATTACTCTTTGTATCTTTTGTTTAGTAAACCTTCTTTTCTATGTTTCGCAATTTTTTTAAGTGAGGATACATAATTAAATATATTTTGACAACTGTTCTCATCTTGGATGTTATTCTCACAACATTTTGGTCGATATAACCTCTGACCTTCTTCAGGTGCATCTTGTCGAACTCTGAAATATTTATGTCGAACTTTATATGGAATTTCGAACTGAACCCTTTATTTAATCAACAGGAGTAGATTGTTTTCGTTCCGTCACTCATGACCAGGTAAAAATCTTAAGTATTTTAAAAAGGTTTTCTTAGTTGGTGCGTCTGTATTACAGGGCCCCCAAAAAATGCTATCTTTAATTTTGAAAAGTCAAATGACAGGGGGATATAATCCCCCCCCCCCCTCCAGGATTTATTCTTCAAAGGGATTTTACCGTTATGCATTTTAATTAAGTTAAAGTAAAGTAAAAAAAATATATATACGTAAAGGGATTATTTAGGAATCAAACAATCACAACGCTTTATGGTATTCGGCAGTTCTCGCTTAAACAACTGGTCATTTTTAACACCAAAAATGTATATGTTGCATACCTTTTAATTTCTCGTACCTTCTCTTCTTCCTCGTCGCGTAGAGGGGTGTGTCGTCTAGTGGTTGAATTATTTCTTCTTTCTTTCTTTCTACCGTGAACATCGCCGTTCACTGTGTCTGCAACAAAAACCTTCATGACCGACTCACGAGACAAACAATCTTTTAAACTTTTAATTCTGTTTTATTTCAGACGTCAGATTTCTGTCACTTGGAGATGCTTCACCAACGTTAAGAGAGAGAGACCAAATTACTACTCTATCGTAGTTAATTCCTAAATTAAGTCCTTAGCCATTTGAGGAGGGGGGGAAGGAAGAAATCTCTGCCTGTATTCTCTTAGGGAATTTAAATCCCCTATTTCATTTGAAGACTACATAGAGAAGTCGACTGTTCGGCTCGCTTCCAAAACCCAGACTGGCAAAACTCTGCTTCCCACACAAAAGCCCGTGACGTCACAGAGCCCCTATTGCAGGTGCACATTGACCCTTGATCTGAGGTCTCGTCAACGTGGTGACCCTATCAGCGTCTGTGAGCTCCAACTGTGAGAACAGCCCCATTCTGCACTCGACTGTACGGGTCCACCCGCACTAAATCACGCAAGCCAAACCAAACGATTTCCAACACATATGTCCTCACAGGGCCATTATCCAACACTCGGATTACAGTAGATTTTCCGAAAGCAAGCAAATGGGAAAATAGATGAGGGTCATAACAGCAAATGGTGATGGCGCCAAAACCCTTGTATGTGTGTGTGTGCACATGCATGTGCATGTATGTGTGCATATGTGCACGTGTGCTTACGAGGGAGTAGGTGGGTGATGATTTTGAGAGAAAAGAGATGTTTGATAAATTTGCATGAGTTAATAAGATAAAAAGCAAAGATGGCTATTATTCAAGGAGATCTGGTTGTGACAACAATGTCCAAGCGTTGCTGTTTTGGCGATTATGCCGTTTCTGCTTATTTTAATTTATTTTTTAATTTTTACTCCTTTTTATTTCTTTCAGTTTCTTTTTAATTATTTTTTATGTAAAGAAAATCCAAATACATTGCAATTATACCATAAATACTTTTTTTTGTTTTGCTTTTCACGCTTGTAAATGTTTCCTCTGATAAAAAAAAAACTAAAAGAAAAGAAAATGTTTTGTTACTAATTGTTTGGGGATTAGGGAGCCTTATTTTTGATCTACTTATATTTATTTGTTTATTTTACATCAGGCCTGTTCTTTCCAACACTATCTCTCTCAATAGCTAGAGATATTTGTCTGTCTGTCTATCTGTCTGTCAGCTTTCACACTTTCCCGATTAAATACAGATACAAGGTATTTCAGCAACAGAGGTGGTGTTTTTTTTGTTAAGTTTATTTTTTTTAATTGTATTCTGTTGTACTGTCAAATTGAATCAGGAAATAAATTTACACATTTTAATCTGCAAAAATCAAGTATTTACTAACAAAAAAAATTCAAAATAGCTTATTTCTTGTGTAGAGTTTAAAAGAGAGAATTGTCTTCCTTATGTTTTTTTATTGGTTATAAAGTCAGGGGTCAGTGTTTACATTGACAATCTATCAATGCCACAATGGAGAACATGTAATTCCTTTGCTGACTTATAATTAGTATGGGAAAATTATTGAAAAATTGTTTGACAGGCTAACAGACAGACAAACACACAATGTTTGTTGTTTATATATAGAGAGAGAGATGATTAACACATATTAAAATAAACAAAAATAATTATCGAGAACAATACTTTTTCTGCTTTTGTTTTTTTTTTCTGTAAATATACCCTCTGCTTAAAAAAAAAGAAGATTGTTCTTGGATTAAGGATCCTATTTTCGGCTACTTATATTTGTTTATTTGTTGCACGTCTGGCCTGTTTGTTCCAGCACACCATTCTCTATATCTAAAAGACAAAAGAATCGTATGGTTGTCTGTCTTTCACATATAACAATTAAAAGTTGTGCCTATTTACTTGCCTCCTCACGAGAGGAGAGTTAGACACAAGGTCGGTTTTTAATGTGAGAAACATCTAACTCCCCCCACAAAAGGGGCACTCTAGATTGGGAGAAAAATTTAAAAAAACAGTATGAATGAATATTTGAAAATATTATGAACTTGAAGCATAAAAACTGGATTCGACATTAAATAACATGAAAAGGGTTGATATACAGTAAAACAGGAACAACCAAATCAAACACGTTCTTTAAAGAAAGAGAAAGAGAGGCACATTAAGTATTTTTATTTACCTCCTCTTCAGTTTAGACACAAGGTCAGGTGTGGTTTTAAGAAGCCAGCGCACTCTGACCTACAAAAAATGCCTGAGCAGCCCGACGGCATTCCTCGGTAGGGGCGCCTCAGTCGATTAGCAATAAACTAACTCCTTCTCAAAGAGAAGGTAAAGCCTGGGAGGGTGGACCTCCTGAGACTGAACAGAACCATACCTCAGTCTGAAAGCAACAAAGTCACTGTTGGACTGATTGTTGAGGACGTATCCCCGAATGGTAAGAACTTCTCAAGTGCTGTGCCAGACATTTTGTATTATATAAGTGAAAATAGTGTTGGTTTACTATTAAATAGCTGTCCTGTGTATAACCTTAAAGTGCATCCGGTGGTGAAACCCCAATTTGAGAGCTTTGGGGGTGGGGGGTCACCTCTGAGTTTCCATTACTCCCAGGTCCACTGATCCGGAGTGGTAGTACTTGTCAGGGTTGTCCCGGATATGACACTAAACTGCCTCGGACACCCTTAGGCAAGGTGTTCACCTCTACTCTACCCTACCTCACCTACCACCTCGAAATCAAGCTCTTTCTACCTTTTTTTCTGCCTATAATATCTGTCAACCCTATCAACTACTCACTCTCCTCCATCCATACCTGCCCCATCTGTGGATTTTTTTTTTAATAGAAATTGCTCCAGACAAGGCATGAAGCCACTTGATGTCAGGAGCTAACAAGAACGAAAGATGATTATCGCAAACTCAGGAGATGCTTATTAGCCTCAGTTTTGAAAAAAAAAACAAGGCTATATGTAGGAGGAAAACAGTGAGCAGGAAGAGAGTTCCACAAGCCTGCAGTTCTTGGAATAGGAAGCTGTATTACAATCAGGTATCAAAACAGCTAATTTATTGAGACCACTAGACCAACGAGTTAAACGAGCTGGATTAAATTGGTTGTTTTGTTTTACAGCATATCAACCCTTTTCGGGTTATTTAATGCTGAATCCAGTCATTTTGGTAAAAGTTCTTATGCTTCAAGTTCTTTATATCTTCAAATATTTATTCATGGTGTTTGGTTTTGTTGTTTTGTAAAGGAAAATTGTTATTTTTGTTCTTAGCTTTGCAGAACATAGTTGAGTTTTGCAAAGGAGAGGGAAAAAGACAATAACATCAATGTTTGGTGCATTTTTAGTCAGGAAGTCGGTATCTTCAGACAGCCTGATCTGGTAGCACCAGTAGCTGGAATAAAGAAGCAGGAAATAGATCACACAATTCCGAAGAACACATGCCATACTAATACTTATAGAAAAGACTGAGACTAGCAACATCTCATCTGTGAGAGAGGGGATGCAGAGAAGAAGAAAGATGGGGCAAATCAAATTAGAGATACGTTTCTGTACCTTATCAAAAACCCTCAAATGGGACAGATTCACCAGCTCAAATATTTCAACATTGGTCTGATAGTTGATTTGTAGAGATTGAGAATAGCCTCAGGTGCGAGAAAGTATTTGGAGCGATAGAGAGAACCTGTAAGGGTGTGATGAGTGAGAGGGATGAAAGGGGTTATCCTTTTATCTTCTCGTAAAGAAACGGAACAACAAAAAGTATTTCTGTAACTATAACAAAAAGGGGTTTTATTAACTCAAAGTTACCTATACCGTTTGGTATAGGTAGAAGAGAGTGGGACAGTGTCCGCCTGAGGAAGAGGAAGAATATAAGAGTTCTTAGGGCTGCCTGGTAGTAGTCGTCGAGTCGGCGACGGCGGCAGTGGTAGGAGAGAGAGCGTTTCCTCATTCTTCGCCGGTGCTCTCTGCGATGCGTCCAAGCTGGTGCCAAGAGGTCGTCTGATCTTCTTCCTCGAACCCTAAGGGGACATAAGTAGTCCCTTAGGGAACTAACGATATTACTGCGCCCTGTGATTTGATTGGACAAGCCAGCTCACAAGGACAGTGATTACGCATTCAAAAGTAGTCCCTATTGGTGACTGCTACAAACCGACCTATTGTTTACAGACTATTTATCTACAAAATATACACCTACTATACAAATTAAGCTTCAAACTATTCGCATACAAAATAGAATCTCTGAAATATTTGAAAACATTAAGAACTTGAAACATTAAACCTTTTAGTAAAATCATTGGATTCGGCATTAGATAACCCAAAAAAAGGTTGATATGCCGTAAAACAAGACAACCTAAACAGACAGACCAAACCAAATAACTTTTTGTCATATAGATTTTGTAAAAAAAAAAAAAAATTATTTTTAAATTGCTACTTTGCAGTGATGTTCGCCGCAATTTTCCTCCCCACTCTACCCCCCCCCCCCTTTGTTCCACACCACTCCCTGGAACTGTCCATGTAACCCCCCTCCCCCAGATGGTTAATACTACCAACTTTGGGAATCCCAGTGTTAGATAAATTTGCACAAGTTAATGAGATAAAGAAGGTTTTTTTTTATTTTTTAGCAGACCTCGGTTGTGGCGGCAATTTTCAAGTCTCGTTCTTTTGGGGATTATGACATATCGTGTTTGCTTTATTTTTTGCCGTTTCTGTGTTTACCCTTTTTTACTTTTACTTGTTCATTCTTTGCGGGGGGGGGTAGCTAAAATATACAATAACAATAAATAAATAAGTGAAACAAAAAAGAATTCGATGAAAAAATAACTGTCAAGATCAATCAGATTTCTTCTTTTCTTTTTTTTTGCCAGGATTATAATGTTTCCGGTGGAACAAAACAAAGAAGTGTGTTACTAATTGTTCTGGGATTAGGGACCTTTATTTTAATTCATTTTTTTTGTTGTTGTTGTACATCTGGCTAATATCAGAAAGCACTGTTTATTTCTAGAGAATAGATGTCTACACTATTCGACAGTCTAGATATAGCGTACACTAAAAAATCAATAACACTACAAATACTATACTGTTTCTAATATCCTAAATGTGATGTTCCATTATATATATATATATATATATATATATATATATATATATATATATATATATATATATATATATATATATATATACATGTTATTTATCTACCTCCCACAGCGGTAAGATGTGACACAAGGTCGGGAAAGTGGGATTTGATAAACTAGCGCCCGAGAAGGTGAGCACTCTGGCCATTAAAAATTGCCTGGGCAGCCCCGTCGGCATTCCCCGGTAGGGGCGCCTCAGGCAGTAAGCAATAAACTTACTCCTCCCCAAAGAGGGAAGGCGAAGCCTGGGAGGGTGGACCTCCTAGAACTGCACAGGACAAACCCATAGACCGGCGTAAATCAAGACCCGAAGGCCAAGACAATACCAGTCTATGGCGTGCAATATCCATCGGAACAGATAGTACACTTTAATCCCGGCCAAAAGGCCGAGAAAAGAAAAACTCAGATACCAACATTCTAGCCATTTCACATTATAATTTTAATTCATCTCGCCAAGACGAGAATCATCAGATGTGGCTCAATGGCTGGTGGTTTGTTAACTGACGAATTCCTCAGTTAAAAAAAACATCAGCCATTGAGCCACATCTGATGATTCTCGTCTTGGCGAGATGAAATAAAATTATAATGTGAAATGGCTAGAATGTTGGTCTCTGAGTTTTTTGTTTTTAACTTTTATTCTTGCTCTGTATAACATTGAGCTTTTTTACTAAATAATTTCCTACAGAAATTTCTCTATCCTTCACGGATCCAACACACTATCTATATATATATAAAATAGTAACTGTGTGTGTATATGTGTCCACATGATATTTGTGTCTTATGTTCACCCAAACCGCTGGACAGAATTGCTTGAAAATTGGCATGTGGGCTACTGACCTCTCAATGAAGGTAATAGGCTATAAAAGAAATATATCACTTCAACGCTGGGAGTCCTCGGGCGGCACTGTTTTCCCTTAGATTCAAATGAAATTTAAACCATAGGTAAGACCAAAAATGATGTCTATTCCCAAAATTTCAGCAAATTTTGA
>OY744525.1:66988017-67060517 GCA_963556195.1 Sepiola atlantica | reverse complement strand
ATTCCAGCCATGAGGTTTAGTATCATTATATCTTGATTTTAATCTTTATAAGGTGGCATAAAAGTGGTGCAAATTAATTTTACCCATCCTGGGACGGGTATTCTTCTAGTACATATGTACTATGAAGATTCCCCCCGGGATGAAACGCGGGAGCTTCTGTGTAGCTTAATTGCCATAAATATATTTTCATAGCTTACTACCTAGCTCTACTTACGTATCGATCACTGTTGAAGTAAATACTGAAAATTGATACATAAAAAAGTATATCTCCTTATAAAATTTTATGTGGATACATGAAATAGTAATATATATATATATATATATAAGCATGTGGATAAAATAGAAAAAGTGGATGCATCAAACAATACAATACGGCCCTTTTCTTCATAACACTTGTAATACCTAAATTGTCATGCAATTGGCCTGCCATTTCCATCTGTATTTGCCTGTGTGATAGTTGATTCCATTATATAAATGTGTTCTGCCTGGAAGAAAACCTCTTTTATTTAACTTCTGACACATCTGACTTTTGTCCACTGGTCTTCGACCCAGCCCAGCCACTTCCGATAATGAACGTCTAGTCTCTTGACCTAACCATACAAATAAGCAAACACACAAAAACAAATAAGTAAACAAACAAGCAAATGTAATATATTGGATCACATTGGAAGTGAACAAAGAAACACCTGTATAAAATGCATCAGCATAGATAGCATTCTCTATCTTTTTCTCTCGTGAATAAAAGAACAAGGTGTTTATACTATAATCGTCAGTGTTAATTAATTGCAATTAACGACGACCGGATGTGTTTTGTTTAACTAAGCAACCACCAGTATGTATAGCCAATAAGAAGTCTTTATTACTTCATCTTCAAGAAGTTCTAGGTAATATAGTAATCATCACTGAGACCTCAGAGAATCAAAAGGTTATATGTAAAAGAAACAAAGAAACTAGTAAGTTTATAAGCAAAGTAAGCAAAAAACAACAACAAAGAAGCAAAAACAGAAATAAGCAAACAAATAAAGTAGCAAGCAAAATGAATCAGCAAATAAGCAAACAAACGAATAAGTAAATAAAGAAAAAAAAACAAATCAGCAAACAGCGACACGAAGAAGTAAACAAATAAAGAAATGCACAAATAAACTAATAAGTAAATAAATTAAGTGACAAATAAGCAAATGTCTGTATTATAATCTGTTGTGTTAATTAATTGCAATTAACGACGATCAGATGTAAAATCAACATGAAAAAACGAAAAAGTAACCAAAAAACGAACCAAACAAACAAGCAAATAAATCAAGCTACAAGGAAACTAACAATAAAAAACACACACATGCAATTAGATATGCATAAAGATTAACAAACACAAACGAAATCAAATCCATAATCCAAGCTGCAAATATGATAATCCTCTCGACTAGTATACTAACCTATGACAAGAAACAACCTAACCCAAATAATTAGATGAAAAAAGTCAAAACTTTATTGTTACTCTCTTATAAAGAGAAGCATACCCCTAAGAATGTATCATTGCCCATTAAACATGGTTCTGTTTAGCAAGGCAGCATCGGAGAAAAGATTTATTTAATGGCAAATACGACCATAAAATTTTGTTTGTTCGATATATTAGCACTAAATTTAGATTAGGATGCCAGATTAGATTTTAAGTATCGAGATGCAGCACATAATTAGATGAGGAGAGGAGACAAAAGTATTCCGAGAAGTGCACCTCCCGCTCCTCTGCAGAGGCTGCCCTTCCCACACCATCTTGTTCAGCCCAGTCGAGCCGAACGCTAAATTGTTATTTGATGAATGGCTTCGCTTGCTGCTCAATTGGTCAGTAAGGCCTGTGTTATTGTTCACCGACGAGTTTTATGGAGCACCCAGAAAAGGGTTCTCGCTGGGATAATGATAGAGAATTAGTAAACAAAGTTGGGGCAGAAAGAGGGGGGGAATCAGACGGTGAGGTCCCTCTTTTAAGTAACCACTGATTTAGAGATGCCAAATCAGACCCGGAGATTAAAATTGATGGGATTGATAAAGCAGTGTCCAGAGGAATAAGGTTTATTATCGCTATCAGTGTCCAGAGCATTTGTCCGAAGGAAGGATTCGAGGAAGCATCTCAAGCGCCGTGATGATGTATCCTTTGATTTTGAGATTAGTCATTATGGTTTCGAAGCGTTGCTTGAAAGACAAGGAAAGAACGAAGAACGCAGCATTTTGGTTGATTTAGTTGTGTCATCATAAGTCATTGAGTGCACAAAGCAATTTTCTTTAATTCTAAGAATATTCGTTATCGTTACAAAAGTTGCTAAGATTATTGAACTCGTTCGTATGTCATTTGTGAGTTTCTCAGATTATTGAAATATTTATTTTGGTTCCCCATTGTTAATCAGAAAAGGACTTACGTTTTTTGTCACTGTCCATTGTATCATTATTCTGTTAGTCCTCTGGGTTTTTTCAAAATTGGTTCATTATGAGGAGGTAATGCTTGGGAGGATTGTATCATGACGAATTAACATATACTACACTACCCTTCCTGAAAGGAGGAAGCAATGTCTAGGAAGATGGTATCATGATAGCAGAACGGATAATACACTATCCCTCCCCCCCCCAAAAAAAGATGAGGTAATGCCTGGGAGGATGATATCATGAACCAAAATAACAGATACTGCACCTCGTTCCAAAACAAAATGAAGATGTCTACAGAACAGATACTACATTACCCCCACCAAAAAAGGAGGTAATACCTGGGAGGATGATATCATGACTAACTAACAGATACTACACCACCCTCACCAAAAAAAGAAGGTATTCCCTGGGAGGAGAGTATCATGACGAACTATATATACTACACTACCCCTCTCCAAAGAAGGAAGTAATGCCGGAAGATGGTATCATGACAATAGAATAGATACTACACTAACCTCCCAAAAAAAGAAATGATGAGGTAATGCCTAGGAGGATGATATCATGAATCACAGAACAGATACTACCCCTTGTTCCCAAAAAAAAGGAGGATGGTATCATGACGAATTAACAGATACTATACTACCCTCACTAAAAAAAGAAAGTATTCCCTCAAAATGGAGCAAAAGTTTGGATGAATGCTTATTTATATAAACCAAGGACTGGTGACCCCCAAGAAAACTATGATTTTCCTTCTTCGAGAACTGAAAATTCCCTCAAATTGGCAAAAATTTTCACTTTTCTATTATTATTTCTATAATAATCTTAGAGTACTTCTTAAACATGGTACTCTTCTTAAATAAGTTGGTCACGGTCAGCGCCGGTTCTAGGAAGTGAGGGGCTTTAATTAGAAACTTGTTTTGGGCTCTTCACTACAAAAACTAAAGAATGCTACTTTACACTTCGTGCAGCACGCCAGTCTCACGTCCAAATCATTGAAGGTTTGATGCATGAACATTAGTCACAATGATATAGTAAAAATTAAAAGTCCATATGAAAGTGTTATTGTTTTATTACAAGTCAATAGAAGTACTGACATCTTGTCTCTTTAGACAGATTAGTCTCAGGAATTGTTTTTTTCTTAAAAAACTAAACAATGACGATAAAATGAAATTAAGAAACAAATAAACATAGATCATCATCATCATCATCATCATCATCATCATCATCATCATCAAGAAACTTTATGCACATGAGACATTCATTTATTCATTATAGCATTCACCACTTGAGAACGTTTGTGGATCCTCCCTTGAGGTGCAGAGCTCAATTTGAACCAGTCGGTCTAATTGGCTTAAAACCGGTCCTGGTCAAGATCATTAATGAAAGATAATTTTTTAGTTATATTTTCTGTTAAAGAAATTAGAAACCAATTGTTCATATCATCTATCAACTGTGCATGTTAGCTACTGAATATCTTAAAAGATGAGTAATGATTGGAATTCAACATGAAGTTTGAAGACAGTAATTGTCTGTATTTCTGAGATGAGGTGTTTTCATCACAGGGCTACCACGCTCGGATTCCAAAAAATGGAATCCGAGCGTGGTACCCCCGTGACAATGAAGGGGTTAGGTTCGAGAGTCCAAACAGACGGTTCCCGTGTTCGATACAGGACACCTGATGAAGGCCGGAGGGCAAAACGGACGAAAAGTTGTGAGCATGGCAGCCAAGATGAAGAAGTCAGTCCGAACACTGAAATCTATAAAGTTTGAAGACATCTTGAATGAAAATATGTGGAAAACCACAAAAGTTACTTTAGTAATATACATTATCCATCTATTATTATACTAAAGCTGAGTCAATTAATGTTTGTTTCCCTAAGTTTTTTCCTATATACTTTAATAACACAAAATACATGCTAAAATATACCTTAGTTCTGGGATTGAATAATGTTGGAAAAAAATCTGTTTTAATTGTTCTAATTTGCTATAATTTGTAATTAACTGAACAAGTCACCCTTTCTCTCACTTAGCTATGCATTTTTCTCAACTTCTCTGACTCTATGTTGATTCAACCAATGTCTAATATTTCTTAATGTCTGTGAGCATTTAGGAAAAGAATGACTCTCTTTTTGCAGCGTTGTAATCTAATTTATATAGTATCTGTACATACCACAGACGCATATACTAATTAAATGGCAAAATAATAAGTCTCTTTACTTCTATATAAGAATAATAAAGAAGAAGAATACTTCTATATAACAACAACAACAACAACAATAATAATAATAATAATAATAATAATAATAATAATAATAATAATAATAATAATAATATAAAAGTAAAGATACTTATTATTTTTAGTTATGCAAAATGAATGTCTTAGAATATTTTCGAATGAAATCAATGTATATTTATTTACTTCCTCCGCAGGAGGTTAGACACAAAGTCAGGTGGGTTTTTGAAAAGCCAGCACACTAGGTGAACTGCATTATAGCCTACAAAAATATGCTTGAGCAGCCCTGTCGGCATTCCCCGGTATGAGCGTCTCAGGTGATTAGCAATAAACTACCCTCTTCTCAGAGAGAAGGTAAAGCCTGGGAGGGTTGATCATCTTGGACTGAACAGAACCATATTTTATATTAAAATTTTATGATTTTCCGTGTATTTTAATTTCAATGTTGCCTTGAAACTCCATATTGAATTTCAATCAGTATTCACATTTTAAGATATTTTTTTCTTACTAACGAGTGACTGCTCATCATGGCTCAAAGGCCACTTGAGGACAAGGGTTAATGGCTTAGTGACAATTGGATGGTGACACAAACATCTTGAGGATTTCAGACGATGGTTCGATCTGGGCAGAATTTGATTATTTAAGAAGATGGCTCAACAAGAATTTGTTAACATTGGACTTGAAAACGACCATGTTGTAGTCAGCTGAGAAGCAACCATGTGGTATTGCGTTCCACAGACGAGCAGTTCTTGGAAAGAAACTCTGCTCATGGAAGTTATTTTTAGCTCCAGGTATACAGAGGAAGAAAGGAAAGTTTTTACAGTGGTGGTAGTTAGACGTGTTTTTACTGTGAATGTTTTAACCCAGGATGAGTAGTTCTTCAAAGGCTCTGATCAACAATAGCATGCAAGATTTGCTGTTGTATAATATTAATAGAGACTAGCTAGAAAAAAACATGACCCAACGGGTCACGTATTCAGCTTGGGTTGGATTGTTTGAATCAGAAAAATGTGAGTTTGCAAAGCCAGTTAAATGCAAAAAAAAAGAAAAAATCCCAAATCAGTCGCTTTCTGCTCGCTATATCTACTCTCTCTCTGTCTCTGTCTGTCTGTCTGTCTGTCTGTCTGTCTGTCTGTCTGTCTCTCTCTCTCTCTCTCTCTCTCTCTCTCTCTCTCTCTGTCTCTCTCTCCTATAGTTTAAATATTTTTACTACTTGTGGTGTTATTCCCCTCTGTTTATAATGGACTATTCCAATCTTTTTATTCTTTATTACATTCGATTGTTAATAGAGAAAGTGAAAGAGTCACAGAAGCGAGAGTGATAGAAACGGTATAAAATAAGAGTGGGGGATCACACAACATACAGTGAGAGAGGAAGAGGGTGATAGACAGAAACTTAGTAAAAGATGGTGACTTGGTGAGTTAATTAGAACAATTAAAATGGATTTACTTTCAAATATAGCTCAATCCCAAAAACGAGGAATATTTTAGAATGGATTTTGTATGATTGAAATATATAGGAAAAATCCATAGGAAAATAAACGTTGATTAAGTCAGCTTTAGTATAATAATCGATTACAAAGTAGGTGAGCAACTATCCATCAAGTTTTTAGGGGCTCCCCTCAGCATCTTTCACTTATCATATTTTTGTAAAGACAGATCTCTGGATAATTATCCCCCCTGCTTTCCTTTCAAATCGGGCCCTGTCTCTTGCCATCCGCTGCTGTGAGGTGAACAGCTTTGATAAGGGATTGTCAGTCTCTTTGAGTTCTGTCAACTCTGGCAGGAAATCATTTGAATATGTCTGTCACTCGCACAGCATCAGCCTGTCTGAAAGTTTGGGGTATTAATCATTTTTAGCCAAAGTTTTCAGTGTGAAGATTTCTAAACTTTTTATCGACGTCTTCATGTTACCAGTTTCGTGACGTACATTTTGCTGCTGCAAGATATGTTCTCGCCGTTGAGTTGATTTTACTGTGGAATTTCCCTGGGTCCCACTACTAAGAATTGACAAGAGCGCATCCACTATTGCAGACCACCTCAAGGTGGAACGTTTTGCATAATATTTTCCATATTGAATGGTCACTGACTTTTCCTTCTTTCACAACCGATAATAATATCCAAGAAATTGTTGTTTTTAAATTGCGGATTATTGAATATAGATATTCAATATTTATGAATTCGAATGGTCTTTAGCTTATATCGAAATGCTTAAATAATCGTTACAAAACAACTTCTATGGTGAAATTGCTTTATGTTGGGTCTCAGCAGCGAAATATTAAATATTTACTATAGTAATTGTTATGTAAGTATACAACATTCAATTTAAGATATGGTGGCATAAATGGTGGTATTTTAGTACATATTTCGTCAAGTGGGGGGAAACTCCTCTTCCCTCCTCTTAATACCACTAAGCAAAATGAAAATATGTGGATAAAGTATGTAATCGATGAAATCGATTAGAAATACATTTTTTAAAGAACAATCTATAATCTACAAAAATTCCGGAAAAAGGCTGGCTCTTTTTTTTGTTACTAAAGAGTCACCACTTATCAAGGCCAAAAGGCCACTCGAGGATAAGGGTTAATGAGTTTGTCAGGTGAAACAACGCCATGATGATTGGTTACGATGGTGGAAATTAGCCAGAATTTGATTATTTAAGAGGACGGCTCAACAAGAATTTGTTTACCTTGGACTTGAAAACGACTATGTTGTAGTCAGCTGGGAAGCAGCCATGCGGTATTGTATTCCACATGTGGGTAGTTATAGGAAAGGCTCTACTTTATATATTAGATGCATCATAGTTTGGTGAAAAGGGGTTGGGCACAACTCAATCTTTTGTGGTACTTATAAGCATTGGGTACATAAGAAGTTCAAGAGAATTACAGGTAGGTTGAGAAATGATAACCAGTTGGTGTGCAAGAAGCATACTTAGAGAGTAGCAAAGAGTCCTCCCTACATACAGTACATGATATTCCCAAATAGTCACCCATTTAATACTGACTAGGCTTAACGTTGCTTAACTTTAGTGATTTAACGAGAACCTCTGTGGCAGCATGTCTATGCCGTATCAGAAAAGAATCAGTCCTATGGTTTCAATAAAAATCATATTTTTACGATATCATGGACTTGCATAGATAGGGAACCAATATGGTAGATATGTGAAAGACGCATTCAAAAACAAACAGGCAGCTTTCTACGTTCGCAGATTGCCGCAGGCTGGACTTGTTTTCATAAAGCTTCTGCCTTTAATGCTCGCTAACTTTCTCTTCTTCCGCCGACAATAATATCGAAGAAATTTGTTTTGCTTTCTTTTTAAATTGAGGATTGTTGAAGAACATTCTTATTCAATATTCCATTAGTTTAGTTAATATCTAAAGGCATGAGTAAATGTTGCAAAACATCTTAAGTGCTGAGTGTATATCCACTAGCCAAATATCTGTTCTACGCACAGAGTAAAAATTACATAAAAATAAAAACAATTCCGAAAACAAAAGTTTTTATGAGATACATAATATATACATATACGGGTCTGGCCATAAGTCTTGTCGAAGATAATTACTTAACTACATTTGAAAATAAGAAATAACGAAACAACTGTTATTGATTACAAGAAAGTCTTCTTGGTGTACATGGGTGGCAGCAGTACTAGGTCTGACTGTAAGAGTGAAAACTCCTCCGACTTCCTGTATGTATGACTAACTTTAAATATTAAAATCGAAGAAAGCGAACCAAATAAAATGTTGTTTTCTAACAACATAGACCAATATGTGGCAGAAATAACTAACTGAAAAGATTTATGTATGTGGCTTCTGTTACCGAAGTTATCGAGCACTCATATGGGGGAAGGGAAGAAACTGACTTTCTTTTATAAGATTTGTAAAAAGGTTCATAATGGAAATAAAAAAATGCTCAATGTTATGAATTGAAAATATATAACAAGCTGATACAATTTGTCAAGTTAAAACTCGCCCCAAATATTACAACATTACATCGGGTTTCATACAATAAAATCTTAATCGAGATAAACAAACACAGCAATTGGTCAAATGAATGGAAAATTATGTGGATTATCCAATGAAAATGCGTCTCACAATGAAAACGTGTATGGAGCGAGAACATACCTTATTTCATATGAAAATATAGAGTACTTAATTTACAATTACAAATATGAAATAATAATAACGATGCTACTACATAAGTATGTGTCTTGAAAATGTCTCCCTGATGTACATGGGTGGCAGTGGTTGTAGATCTGTGTGTGAGAGTGAAAACTCTTCCGACTTCTTTTATGTATGACTATTCTAAGAAAAATATCGACCAGAACTAAATATTAAAATCGAAGAAAGCGATCATAACAAAAAAAACTTTTTCTAACAACATCGATCAATATGTGGCAGAAATCACTAAGTGAAAATTTTTATACATGTGGCTTCTGTCACCAAAGCTATCGAGCACCCACTTATGTTATTTATTGTTTTGTCTCTTTGTCCACACAATCTGCATTTACTGTTTTCCTAGGTTTTATCTATTTTAGCTTTAATGTAGTTAGTCCTAATCGTATTGTTCTGTGCAGCTGTCAGTAAAGATCCTGTTTCTCTGTTCAGGTGTCCTTTTCTTAGCCATGCTCAGGAATGTTAGTTGTTCCTTTCTCTGGTCATTCTTATGAAACGTCCATGTAGCTGTTTTTCTTCACACTTTTCTTTTCTTGTCTTTTTGTTTCTGGTTTCGGTGCTTCCTGAGTTGTTCATTGGGACGGTATCTCTTGGTGCAGTGATCAACCTTTCTGTGTTCTTGGTTATGCATTTATCCAGCTCTTTTTTGTGTTTTCCACACAGTCTGCCCCTTCGTTTCTTTTCACGTAGAGTCTGTTTGTATCGTCTTTTAGGTGTAGTGCGTTTTGCATGCTCATTCATTTTCTAGTCTTCTAGTCAAAATGCCTGAGTTGTTCTTTAGTCCAGCCTATGAATGGTCCAGAGTATCGTATTAGTGATACTGTCCAGGTGTTTATTCCTTTTACTCGGTTTCTGTTACATAATTTTGTTTCTAAGAGTTTCCTTATTCTTCTCAAGTATTCTTTTCCAATCTTCTCTTTCATTTCTGTAGATTTGATGGTGTCTATTATTATTATTATTATTATTATTATTATTATTATTATTATTATTATTATAATCATGATCGATTTCGAAATTTGTATCTTTTTATCTTGGTTCTTTCATTCAAATCTCAACTAATTATTCTTACTCAAATGTTGATTCTTTGATGGGACAGGGTGCGTTTCAAAAATGCATTTTTTTCTTTGATTTATGGGCACAAACGAACCATCATAATTGAGCTTTACATTTAAAATTTAATTAAAGTCAGCCATTACTTTCTCTAATCGGCAGCCTCAAAGGCTCCAAAATCACTTTCGAATTTTGGACATACACGAAATAGACACAGCGCCAGTCATTTTAATCCATTATCTAAATGAATAAATGCTAAAGTTTTTTCCATCTAGCCTAACTATATTACCATAAAAAAAGAGTTAGAATTAATTAATTCTAATGATATAACCAAACATTGAAATACCCTATATATAGGAATCTCCGACTCATCCAAACAAATCTCGATTTTGCTTATTTGCATATTTATTTATTTCTAAGTTTTTAATAAATTAATATTCTGTAATATACCTTTCTACTTTGTATTGTCAAATTTTTTTCTACATATGCAATCGTTTTATTGATAGTACTATTATTATAATTATAAATAAAATAATTTACTTCCGGCTTTAGTAAAGTGTCAAATATCCCTGGATGTCGAGAACAGATATTACACTTTGATCTTAGCCAAAAAAGCCACGGAACCATAAAAATTATTTTTTTGTGACTCGGCAATTTTAAATTAAAAAAAAGAAACAAGTAAATTGATTAAATTGGAATATTTTTTAATGAGTGGTGTACTGTAGTATCGGTTCTGTTGTCATAAGACTGCCCTCCCAGGAATTACCTCCTCCGTTTTTAAGGGTGTGTAGGGAGGAATCCTCTCAGAATGGAAAAGAAACAAGACTTGATTTAGTCAGAATATCTTTTAAAGGGGGGGGAGGGTAGTGCAGTATCAGTCCTGTTCTTATAAGACCGTCCATGCAAGAATGACTTCCTCCTTTTTGGCTTTTTGGGTGGAGAGAAGTAGTGTTCGTTCATCATGATATTATCCAATGTCGGGGTGGGGGGGGGGGGCAGTGTAGTATATGTTCGTTCACCATAATAATAGCTAAGGAAAAACGATAACTCAAGTTTATAATATACATGTCTTTTTTAACTAGAAAATTATGAAAGTTATCGTTCTTCCTTAGCCAGCATATTCATCTTTGTTTATAAAGATGGCGACTATATTTTTCCAGCCAATTTTCTTTTAGGCGTTTCATGTGGACAATTAAACTTGCCATGGGTTTTAATGTTATCTAAATAAATAAATGCAAAAGTTTTTTTCCACCTATTCTAACTATATTGACATTAAAACGGTTTATGCTTATTTAATTCTCTGTAGTATATTTTCATTTGTCATGATACATTCCTCCCAGGCATGACCTCCTCTTCGGGGGGGGGGGCGTACAGTATACATTCGTTCCTCACGATACCATTTCCTCAGGATTACCAGTTTTGTGTGGGGGGGGGAGTTAGTGTACTATCTAGTCTGTTGTCATGATATCATCCTCCCAGGAATTAACCCCTCCTTGGGGGGGGGGCAGTATATGTAGTTCGTTCATCATGATATCATCCTCTCAGTCTCTCATTTACATATTTATTTATTTTTAAGTTTCTAATGAATTAATATTTTCTAATCTGTTGCTGAAACAAAATAAAATTTATCGACGTTGAGTATCTTAAAGATCATATTAATTAACCTTTTGGGTTTTTTTTCTTAAAAAACAAAATTTGACGATGTTCATGCACAGTATATTTCCTCCATATTGGAATATATCAAATAACACTACGACAATCATCATTTAAAAAAAATTCCTCTTAATTACCAAAATGTCAAATGAAAATTACTTCTTTGATTTCTGTAAAGAAGACTACAGCGTCAGTAATTGCCGCCCGGAGGGCTGGTAGCTTTTGCTTAATACTAAAAGAAATAAATGATCGGCACTGTGTTTACTTTGTGAAAGTCCGAAATTCAAGAGTGATTTTGAAACCTGTTCAACTGCCGGTTAGAAAGTAATTTCTGGTTTTAATAACAATTTTAAGGAAAAAGAAAGTCATATATTATTGTTCAATTGTACTCTTAAACCAAAGGAAAACATGAATTTTACGCATGCCGCGCCCCTGTCGTATAAAAGAACTTGGAAATTTGTTTTCTTTTCATCTTTTTTTTTCATTCAAATCACGGCTAATCCTCCCGCTCAAATGTGTTATTCTTCATTTTTCTTTCTCATTTTTCTTTTTTTGTTTTACTTCCAATAACATAGCAATAAATCAGCAACTAATAAGTACCCCTTCCCCATAAATAACAACGGAAACAGAACTCCTCTACTTTAGTTTTCAAACGTAGACCTCCTTTCTTACTCCTCCTGACCCCACTTCCCTACTCTCGCCTCTCTGCTGTCATCTCCTGCACTTTCTCCTCTCCTCTATAAATCTTTCTTCCTCGGTCTCCCCGCCATCATTTTCCTTTGCCACATTCTCTATCTTGCAACCTCTACGACATCCGTGACCCGGCCGTCTCACCCAGCATCTCTTATTTTTCGCAACAATTTGACTCCCAAACAATTACATCTTTCCGACAACAGAACAAAAGATCTAACGAGATCAAAGATCAACGTTTTGTATGTGACTTAACACGCGTCCATTATTACTTAATCACGCTTCACTTCCGCTATTCATCCGGCGAGTGAGCTGACAAAAAAAATCCCGATGCAAGTCACGTCTACTGGAAGAAATATATGGCTCAAAGAATTTGTTACTAGTTTTTGATGATTTCATTAAAAACTAAATTGTTTTTCTTGCTGTCCTTTCTTTTTCTTCTTCTATTCCAAAGTGAATTATTGTTATTTTATGACTTAAATATGTAAAGAAGTGGAAATAACTTTTCAGTGCATCAAAAGTATAATTGGGGGGGGGGGGGGGGGGTAGTTTTTATTCATTTTTTATTTTTATAATTTTCTTCTTCTTCGTCTTCTTCTTCTTCTTTTTCTTCGTCGTCGTCGTTATGGGAAGTTTTTGTAAAAAATAAGATTATCTAGATATTGAAACATTAAAATTCCGGTTCCTAGAACTACTAAAGACCAAAATTAATGCATCTATTCTCCATAAAGACCTTCGTTCAGTCTTGAGAGACAATGGACACCCTCTGCAGTGAAGCAAGGGTTGCACAATTCTTTAAATACACCTTTCCTGAACGGGCATTTATTAAGTCTATTGACATGGAGTAGTCCAGAACGACTGGAAACAATTCCGGGACAAGCAGAGAAAGACTGGTGTTATTTGGGAGTTTTCTTTCACCTAGACTAGTTGCGCAACCAAGGGGCTAATCTAATCTACTATTTAATCCATGACTGGAAGGAAGATATATGGAATCATACCTTTCGCAAGGATATCAATAAAAGTGGTGCAGTAGCCTTGCCGGAACTAGAACCCAGCACACCGAACCCACAATCTGCGACTGAAACACACACACACACACACACACACACACACACACACACACATATATATATATATATATATATATATATATATATATATATATATATATATATATAATAATCCAGGTAAAACATCCACAGGGTAGTAATCCAAAGAATTTCAACCGGGTTTATAAAAAGTGCTCAATATCAAATAGAGCTTTTATATATGATTATTTTTATTTACACAGACATGTACAAAATCTGCGACACTGGCATGTCGATGTTATCGATCAACAGTTATTATAAACTGAGATCTCATCAGGCAGAGTTAGAATCCGATCTTAACCTTAGATCATATTTGTAAAGAACTTTAACTGTTGATCGATAACATCGACATGCCAGTGTCGCAGATTTTGTACATGTCTGTGTAAATAAAATAATCATATATATATATATATATATATATATATATATATATATATATATATATATATATATATATAGTCATCCACATACAGCCTGTTTCGCTGTTTCACAGCTCATCAGTGCGGCTAGACCAGTTAGTGTCTCAAGCCGGGATCGAAACGCAATATTGATTATATATATATATATATATATATATATATATATATATATATATATATATATATAATCAATATTTATATAATCAATATACATATATAATCAATATTTATATAATCAATATATATATTCATACTAATGAGTAATAAAGTGCACTTAGTTTTAACATTTTACTTTAATTTCAAGGGTTTGTCCGATAATCAAAAGTGAAGTCTTATCTGTGTTTTGGTATAATACAAGATGGCTGACACTCGAGGAGATGAGATTTATATACTCATGTTTATTCATTTAGATTTTAATTTATACATTTGTTTATTATCATTTATTTTTTATCCGATCACTAATTATTTTTTTATTTTATAATTCTTATTTATTCACTTTAGTTTTTTATATTACTTATTTGTCTGTCAAAGGACAATTATTTTTTATTTCTCTATATTTAATATCTATTTTTAATAATTTGGACTATTCTTTTTTTTTTTATTACTTAATCTTGGCTTAGATATCAATTCTCGTTTTTTGTTATTTAATCAATTAATTTGTTTTTTGAAGTCTATGATTTGATATATTTCCTCTCAGCATAATTCATAGTTTCTATATTGAGGAGGCCTCCTGTTTTGATAAGCTTCTCAGACTGACATTCACCCCAGATCTGAAGTGGAAGACTTACATCAGATCTGTTGCTAAGGTCTCTGAAAAAATGATTGGATTATTCTATCGCTGCATGATGTAATTCTACTTGTTTAAGAGCCAGATACGTCCTTAGATTGAGTCCTGTTGCCACATCTGGGGAGGTTCCGCTCAGAGCACTCTCTCCTGCCTTGACAGAGTACAAAATCGACTTTGGAATCTAGTGAGGGATGTCCTCTTCTCTTCCTTGAAGCCTCTTTCTCATAGAAGAGATGTTGCTAGTCTTTCTCTACTCTATCATTATTTTCATAGGAGGTGCTCGACTAAGCTCCAATCTCTGGATTCCCCCAGTAAAACGTTCGCAGCCAAAAACTCGTCTAGCTACAACCACTGTAAATAATTTTATTTTCTTCCTCTGTGTACCTAAAACTAAACGGAACTTCCATGAGCAAAGTTTCTTTCCAAGAACTGTCCGTCTGTGAAACGCAATACTACAGGGCTGCTTCCCAGTTGATTACAGCATGGTCGTTTTCAAGTTCAATGTTAACAAATTCTTGTTGAGCCGTCTTATTAAGTAAAAGATTTCAACCCATATCCAACCATAGTCTGCAATCCTCATAATGTTTGTGTCACCATCAATCTGACACAAGCCATTAACCCTTGTCCTCGAGTGGCCTTTTGGTCTTGATGAACGGTGACTCGTTGGTAAAAAAGGGAAAGGGGCTACTTTTAAGATTTCCAGAGCTAATGCTTATATTTTTTGTAGTCATATATATTTAGATATTATGATGTTATTTCTGCATTTTTCGCTTCTAGAAGGTCATCATGTGGTGGCTAAACCTATACTTGAAATTATTTTCCGTGGCCCCCCCTATCTAAACATTTTTGTTGATAGTTGATGTTATTATTTACTGTCGCTTTGTATAATACATTCGCCGTTAAACATTTATTCATTAGGGGGCAATTATCTTTTAATTCTGCAATTACATAAATTAGTATTATTGTTGACATTAATATCATTAGTATCACTATTACTGTTACTATTGTTAATTACGTTTGATTGTGCTTATTATTGATTGTATGGTATTCATGCAACAATAACTAAGTTTAATGCTATTCCCATTGAAATTTTTTGTTTTTAGGAAAATGTTTATCTATTACCCTAAAGAATATTTTTCCAATTTGTGTCTTTAGCTCTCCATTATAAGGTGGATTAAACAACATTATATTTTCTTCTTCTTCTTCTTCTTCTTCTTCTTCTTCTTATTATTATTATTATTATTATTATTATTATTATTATTATTATTATTATTAAAAATTAAAAAATTAAAAAATAAATTAAAAACAATAAATAAAATTAATCACGATATCCACTATTTTATAATCATGTTCCATATTCATTTCTGTGTTAGTTGAATATACTTATATTGCTGGAAATAGTTGGCTAGTTTATTGCCTATCGACCTAGAGATTTGTTTGAACACTGCAGGTGGATGGTTAAACTTTTAATTAATATATAATTGAATATTCATTGAATTTATATAAGGCTTTTATGCTTCGTTATTTAAATTAAAGGTTATGTCTAAAACATTAATTTTTTTAGACTCATTTTTATTTCTATATCAAAATCTAAGTTTCTAAAAATGTGTATGATATATTTCTTTTATATTAAATCTAAACTTCTGCCTGATGTGTTATGGAAAATAATGAGACCATCATCTCTACAAATACCTATATATATATATATATATATATATATATATATATATATATATATATATATATATATATATATATATATATATATATATATATATATATATATGAAGAGAGAGACACACAATTAATAGACGGCTAATTACAATGCAGAAATGTGTTAGATAAAAGCAGTAATGAGTATATATATATATATATATATATATATATATATATATATATATATATATATATATATATATATATATAAATAAGCTCAAATATATTGATAACATGAACTTAAAACGAATATTTTTTCAAAAGTGCTCAATATTAATTAAAACTTTCATAAGTAGAATTAGATAAACATTAGAAAATAGTCTATGCGGATCAACCAACGTTTCGATGTTTGCACGTTTGAACGAGATGTGTCAAGGTCGAAACGTTGGTTAATCCGCATAGACTATTTTCTAATGTTTATTTAATTTTACTTATATATATATCTATATATCTATATATCTATATATATATATATATATATATATATATATATATATATATATATATATATATATAGTCTAAAGAAGCTTTGACTTATTTTAAACAAAAAAACAAAAAAAAACAAAAGGAGAATGCAGTTTAAATTCCCAGAGAAACTAACTAAATCCAAAATATTGCAGACTTAACATTCGTTGGAAAATTCATAAATAAAATATAATAGTAAGTAAATAAAAAAAAAAATATATATATACAACATTCATATATACATTGATATATATACATACATTAACATATATGTATAGATGCATACATATATATATATATATACACACACACACACATATTTATATATATATATATATATATATATATATATATATATATATATATATATATATATATATATATATATATATATATATATGCCAACTTAAACTTGTCAATTTGCTGTAGTTCAGCGTTGTTCCAGAATAGTGCTGACCATCCTTCTTTCCTTCCCTGCAAAGAACGCAAGAAGAATTTAATCAGTTTAGCTTTGGCATCCGAAATGTCTGAGTGCCCTTTAAATTTTCTTTGGCACCATCGAGATGTTGCAAGCAATCTAGAATCGCCAAAGACATTTTTGCTTTGGATCTATTTCTTTTATTTTTATCCTCTCGTTTCTCGATCTACACCACCGTCTCTTTTTAAGGTTGGATGCCATGAATTTCACAAATTCAAATCGTTAGCTCCGGTAATGTCAGATCGGCACAGCTGAACAGAAAAATAGCCACAAATTTACAACAGCATTCCAAAATAAACTGCAAACGGATTTTCTTTCTTTTTTAGAATTTCCTTCAGATTGTGTTAGTTTGGTGGTTCGTAAATCGGTACGTCTACAATATATATATATATATATATATATATATATATATATATATATATATGAGAAAGGAAGGATGAAGGTTATCCGACGTAATGGGAAATGAAAAAGGAAAAACCAAAAAGGGTGTTTTTTTATATATTCATCAACGTTTCATCTTTATTTGTAAGACTTCTTCAGGATGATAATATTAAGAAAAATGTCATGCAAGTACGTGAAAATATTGGGTTGACATGATGGTTTGATGGGAAGAAGTAATAGCCACTGACTTCACTAAGCCCGGACCTCGGTCCTACTGCTCCCAGCAGTGGCTACTACTTCTTCCCATTAAACCATCATGTCAACCCAATATTTTCATGTACTTGCATGACATTTTTCTTAATATTATCATCTAGAAGTAGTCTTAAAAATAAAGACGAAACGTGGATGAATATATAAAAAACACCCTTTTTGGTTTTTCCGTTTTCATTTCCCATATATGTATATATATAATCTAATATAATCTATATAATAATAATAATAATAATAATAATAATAATAATATATTACCCTTAAGACTACCGTGTGATATGGTAATTTGCAATGTATATATATATATATATATATATATATATATATATATATATATATATATATATATATAGTCTAAAGAAGCTCTGAGTTATCTTAAACAACAGAAAAAAAAGAAAATGCAGTTTAAATTCCTAGAGAAACTAACTAAATCCAAGATATCGCAGACTTAGCATTCGTTGGAAAATTCATAAATAAAAAGGGGGATTTAAGTATCTAACAGTGAAACAAAAACAGGGGACCTTAACTTAAGCGTAAAATATTAAAACGGGGATCATCAGCTGTTTACCATGTAACTGTTTCGGAGATTTAAAAACAGGACAGTTATAATATTCATGGCTCTCCAATGGTACTGATCAAACGACCATTTCCCCAAACATCAAGTGTCGAAATAATTCAGCTTAAATTTCACTAATATATACATAAATAATAATAATAATAATAATGATAATAATGATAATAATAATAATAATAGTATATTACCCTTAGGACTACCGTGTGATATGGTAATTTGCATATCACAAAACATAAAATATAACAATAATAATAATAATAATACTATCCAAACACCACACCAAGAACCATTCTGCAACATGGTAGCTAGCAATAAAATTATATAAGAAGAAAAGTTGCATTAATAAAAAAAGCCTGAGTACCTTTGGTACCAAATAGGCAAGTAGATAAGAGGAAGGAAACCTAGCCATACAGATCTAAATACCCAATATATAGTCTAAAGAAGCTTTGAGTCATTTTAAACACACAGACACACACACATACACACATATATATATATATATATATATATATATATATATATATATATATATATATATATATACATATATACTGTTAGGTATGTTTATATTTTAATATATTTGTATGTACAGTATTCACACCTAAACTATTTAATCAATCATTATGAATTTTGGAACACAGCTGCTAGGCATAAGGAGTTCCAATGTGGGCTATATTTGGTTTCATTTAGTTTTATGCAAAGGAGGTAAAAAGTCGGTTGAAGTCCTTCGTCAAAAACCTCTGATTTTTATGAAATGTTACCAATAGGTAATAGACATCAATTAATAAATATTCCCCAAATTTCAGTTTCTTTGGAGCATTTTAAATGTTTTCAGGGAGCACAACCTCCCATTTGAAAATTCAAATATTTCAAATTTGCATTGAATTTGAATCATTATACACCCATTAAACAAGATTCCCTGAAATTTAACTTCTTCTTAAGACCCCTTAAGCCTTAAACATAAGACATTTTTAAGAATCAAAATAATGGATTTTGATTAAAATTAGAATAAGTATACTAGAAATAAGGTTTAGTATCATTATATATTGATTTTAATTTTCGTAAGGTAACATACACGTGGTGGAAAACTGTTACGTTTAAAGAATTATTTTACCCCCACCCCTGATTTCTATTATATATATATATATATATATATATATATAATTAAAAATATTTGTTTATCTACATACGTATACGTTTCATCTTTTCGGGAATCGTCAGTGTAGAGATAATTATTCATACCGGTCGCAGGATTCGAAACCTCGGAACATGAATCATGTTTTAACTCAAATTCGGACGTCTTAACCCACTCGGCCACTATGAACAACTAGATAAATTAGCGAGAGTTTAAACGTATTATAGGCAGCTGTCATCAACAGTGTTCAACTAATGAAGGAACATGCATTATAACATATATATATATATATATATATATATATATATATATATATATATATATATATATAGAGAGAGAGAGAGAGAGAGAGAGAGAGATACTTATGCAAGTATACAGAAACACATAAAGCCTGATGAATTCCTACGTGGAATGAAACACAAGCATTTATGTGCAACTTACTTGCCATAAGTATATTTTCATACTACTACTAAGCCCCATTATGCTGTATTGAGCACTGTGGAAATATATATATATATATATAATATATTATCTGTTTATATAAGTATTGTTGGAAGCCGGTCGCCAATTGAAAAGGAAGTGACCAACTATTGTTTCTAATGGAACACCTTGATGATATTTGAGACAACTCTAAGTAGAATTGTATGATTTTTAATGTTTTGTTCAATAGTCAGTGTTATAATTGTCACGTGGCTACCAGATTTTGAGTGTAGAAATTCCCATCTTTGCTCTACCTAAACCGAAAATTAAAATGCAATCAGATACGAATTAAGGCCACATATTGCATCAACTCCATAACACGCCTGAATATCCCAGACACTAGGGAGCCTGGTAGAATGAGGAAGACCTGGCTTAAATCCGTAAGAAGTATTATTTACTCCTCTCCAGGAGTTAGGCACAAGGCCAGTTTTATCCTACTCCCACAAGTAAGATGTGACCCAAGGTCGGGTCGGAAAGTGGGGGTTGAAAAGCCAGCGCCCGAGAGGTGAGTACTCTGACCATCAAAAATTGCCTGGGCAGCCCCGTCGGCATTCCCCGGTAGGGGCACCTCAAGCAGTAAGCAATTAACTTACTCCTCCCCAAAGAGGGGAGGCAAAGCCTGGGAGGGTGGACCTCCTAGAACTGCACAGGACAATCCCATAGACCGACGTAAACCAAGTCCCGAAGGACAAGACAATACCAGTCTATGGGGTGCAGTATGCAACAAGGCTGATATCAACACTTTGGATCCAACCACATGTAGAGCAGGCGCGTGACGTTGCCTAGTGTTGCCCATCCAGGAGTCTGCGACACTCGTAACACCTTAAATACCAAAATCGATGATGATGTTGATATGATTCTAAAAACTCTGAAAAGAAAATTTAGATACCGTTATAGTATGTAGCTTACTTTTTGAATGTTGCCTATGAAATTATGTCTCTGTTATAGTATGTGGCCTACCTTAAAAAGCATTTTATAAGGAAGTATAATAACCATTTGGTTATATATAGTTATAGAACTGCTGTGGTGTTCCTGCTGGTAGACACACAACTGAAATGTGGCAGTTAAAAATAAAATAACAGGAAAACTTTAAGAAATACTGACTTGTAATGGAAAAATAAATAAAAAAACAGCCGGAAAAAGCCGAAGAAAAATTCGGTTTTGTATGGTGCAAAAGCTGGACCAGTACAAAAAGAAAATACACTTCATTTATTTAACTACTCACCCTAAGATTTAGGGTTAGTGGTTGGGTTAATGAATGGTACCTTTTTACTCTTTTTCGGCTCATATTTAACTCATTGATGTCCATTTTAGGAGAAATTCGTCTTAGTTAGATTCACTGATTGTCTCCTCTTTTACATAACTCTTCTAAAATAAAGACTACAAATGGCGTCAATCCAGCGTAAAATTAAATATATATGAAATATAATCTACTACTTATATCTATAAATATAATCTTACTGAGGTAGAACACATTCAAACCGGTAGGCCACGTAATATAACAGAATTAAAAAGGTAGGCCACATACTTAAACGGTACCAAAAATTGCAATCAGATGAGAATTATGGCCAGAGCGACAGATTGCTACTAGGGTGATTTCTTTTTAGACACCCTGTATCAGATTGCCGATACTGAGCAAATAAATAATTAAGTGTTGTATAGTGAACGCATGAGAAGCGTGGACGTCAAGACTCTTTAGACTGATTGATGTCCGCGCTAAGTAGAAAGCTGAAAGGAAGGCCAAAACGATTTCGGTAGTTTTACAGATTTTTATTCATTTCTTTTTTTAGTCCTCGTTTTGATTTCTGCCTTTTACGCTCAAAGAGATTTCACAGTCAGAAATCGCTAAAATGCTGGAAGTTCCTTCATTATCGTCCAACTTGAGGTCAGGCATCCATTCTCTACGATGCGTTTCAAAACATCATTATCACAGACGTCAGTCAATTCATCCAAATGAAAACAGTCAATTGTTAACCAATATAAACTAATAATACATTAGCATAACGAGATTATAGGTATCAGTTCTCAGTAAACAGTCCGCCTAGTAGATACCCCTTGGATCTTTGGGTCAGGTCACTGTTCGTCTAGATAAAGCGTCATAAAGGATCCCTTACCCCTTTCTCTCTCTGGTTTGATAGATGACGTCACTATTTTGTGACGTCATCCACTGTGCACATTTATCCTTCATCTCTCTGTTTTAATAGAGGTCGTTATCTTTTCATGATGCTGTCCATTGTGCATGGTTATACCCACCTCTGTTTTAATGTATGACACCATAAAACTATGACATCATCCAAGATAATAAACAAACAAACAAGATCCACAGAGTTTTAGTAATATATAGATTTACTGAGTCGAGGCCAAAGACAGCTAAGTGTTTTACAGTGATGTGGTGGTAGGAGGTAGAATTAAAAATGCGTGATAGTGGGATATGAACAAACAACTTTCCTTTCTCTCTCTCTCTCTCTCTCTCTCTCTTTCTCTCTACTTACCAAAAACCAAACAAAACTTCCATGAGCAAAGTTTCTTTCCTAGAACATCCCATCTGTGGAACAAGGTACGACGAGTCTGCTTCCCAACTGACTACAACATGGTCGTCTTCAAGTCTAATGTAAACAAGTACTTGTTGAACCGTCCCCTTTGGAAAATCAATTCCTCTTAATTAATCGTCTGCCCATCCCACCCATTTGTTTTCGATCACCTCATGGAGGCGAGTAGAGGCGATTATAGTCCAAGTGACGATCTCTTTAACCCTTATCCTCGAGTGTCCTCCGTGCCTTGATAAGTGGTGACACGTCAGTAAAAAGATTAAAAATTAAAAAAACAAAAAACAGTCACCTTTTTTTCCACCAAACAAGAGGTTACTGAACGAATTAAATGGGCATTTTAACAAGAGCTAACAAAACAAAATAGGAATGTAAAACAAAAAACAAATATACAACAAATAAATGTTACCAAAGGCAAGATAAGTAACTCTTCTACTTACTTGGATAAGTTTTTTTTGTGTTTTAACTTATTTTAAAGCACCATTTTGTTCAATACAAAACTAGTGGCAACTCTGTTAAGTTAAAACAAAACAAAAATGACTGACATTAGACGATCACGTGGAGTCTCGATAATCTCTCAAAAATCGAAAATTAAACAGAATCACAGCTAATAACCGTAAATATGATGTTCAACCGAACTGTATATTTTCATTACCAATATTTTTGTGTAATTTTCGATTTTTGAGCGATTATCGAGACTCCACGTGACTGGCTAATGTCAGTCAATTTTTTTTTGTTTTGTTTTATATTGAACTAAAAAAAACACTTTAAAATAAGTTAAAACACAGAAAAAACTTGTCCAGATAGGTAAAAGAGTAACTTATCTTGCCTTTGGTAACATTTATTTGTTGTACATTTGTTTTTGTTTTCACTCATTTTTTGTTTTGTTGGCTCTTGTTAAAAATACCTAATTAAATATGTCCTTTCACCCAGCAAAGGCAGATACATCAACTAGTTTTCCAATACAAACAGAACCTGAAGATAATGAAAAGATACAATTTAAAGACGTTTGTCTTTGTTTTCTTTTTCTCTTTTGGTTGTTGGGGGCATTCAGTAAGAAGGTTGCAAACGCATTCTTATCAAAGATTTTGCTGCCATTCTTTTGAAAAGGCAAGATTTCACCGAAATATTTTAGAAACAAACAAAATCAAAAAAACACTGGGGTGGGGGGGGGGGGGCGTAAATATACAACCCCCATCTCTTCACATCAACCTCACTGGCTGGCTAAATAAATTGTATTTATTAGTTTAGTGAATATATAATGTTTTTAGGTTTTCCTAGGAAAATGGAAGTGCCAAAAAAATTGTTCCGGGCATTTTTCGAATATCCGGTTCTAGAAAAGTTTGATACGGATATAATTCAATATGTTATGCATACACATACATCTACACAAATAAATATACATATATACATATATACATACATATATATGTTTTATATATATAAAACTCAATGTCTGGATGTATGTGTGTGTGATGTTTGTGTTCTCCCTATAGAAAGAAAGGTTAAAGAATTTACATAAAATCTAAATGCACATTCTTATGTAAAATTTACCGGGGAAGACAATGGAAGTGTTCTTGAATAACTAAGCGTACCCCTAAGGGTGCTATGAGGGCATAACTCCCTTCTTACAACTTCAAATATATCCTATTTTTATGAAATTTAAATCATATGCATAAATTTTTCTGGGGAAAACAATGGAAGTGGTCTCGAATCTCTAAGTGTCCTGCAAACCTAAGGGAACTATGGGGACCGAACCTCTTTTAAAACTTCAAATATATCCTATTTTGATGAAATTTATATTATATATATAAAATTGTTTGGAGAAGACAATGGAAGCGGTCCCGAATCTCTACGTTATCCTCTGTGTGCCGGATATCTATGTACCCCCACTTTTAAGTGACCCATGGGGACAAAGACGTATATCTGATTTTAATGAAATTTAAACCCTATGTATAAGACACTAATTCAGAGAGTTTTCCAACATTTCAGCTTCTTCCAACAACGATATTAGGGGGCGAAACAGAAGGAGGAGGCCAGTAAAAACAAAGAAAATAATATGGTGTAATGAGCATAGTGAAAAAGTACATAGTGATCCTCATTCAATCCCGAGCAATGTCGGGTCTTCCTGCTAGTATATGTATATATTAGTATAGAAATATACTTATAGCAAGTGAGCTACACAGAAACACCATTTAGCCTGACAAATTGATTTCGTAAGTTATCACTTAGAAAATTATTTCTAACTTTTTTATGACGTCACTTTTCATGTGTTTAACATTTTTTTAAGTTCCTTTTTATCAGTTCACACATTTTTTTTTAAATTTCACATCTTACCTTCTGACCTTCTGACCTTCTGACCTTCTAACCCTAACCCTAACCCTAACCCTTCTGACCTTCTGACCTTGCCAGATAATCTTTTACCTCATAGTTCTTTAATGCTTCTAAGACATTAAAATGGGAAAAAACAATTCTATTACACTGGCTGTAATACCCAACCTTCAATATTCAACATATTTCTATTATCATACTAAAGCTGAATTAATCAACGTTTGTTATCCTAGAGCTTTTTTGTTCTTATATCTACTTTAATCACACAACATACATGTTAAAATATACCTTAGTTCTGGGATTGAGTTATGCTTGAAAAGATTGCTCCAATTAACTCTAATTTGTAATTAACTGAACAAGTCACCCATCTCTCTCTTAGCAATCTATAGATTTATCTCGCTACCTCTCACTCTATGTTGATTCAATCACTCACTAATATTTCTTAATGTCTTTGTGAGCATTTAGGGAATGAGTGGCTCTCTTTTTTCAGTGTTGCCATCTAATTTACATAGTGCATGTACACACTACAAACACATATGTAAATTAGATAGCGAAATAAGACTCTTTACATCTATCTACATAATAATAATAATAATACTTCTATGTGTAATAATAATTATAATAATAATAATGATAACATATAGTAAAGAGACTTATTATTTTTAGTCATGCAAGAAGAATGTTTGAACAGATATATCACAGTTTATGAATTTTCGAATGAAATCCAAGTGGAATAAATGGTGGTAGTGGCTCTGACCCAATGGGTCACAGGTACACCTAATATATATGTATATTTTACTCATTTTTGGTTCATTCTATTTCAGTCGAAGTTCTCAGATATCCTAGGATTAACATTTGATCTCTATATGAGATACATAGATATTCGATTATTTTATTAAAGTTCTCCTTTACCTGTCAAACGTTGAATTAGTACAGAAGTTAAGAACATTAATTTTCCTCTCCCCAATTGACCAGTTAACTATGTTATAGAATATCTTTCTTGTGGTCTCTTGGTCTTACCGGATTCCAGGACAAGAATTCATCTAGTCTGGTGGAGTATCTAGCTAAGTGCTGTTACTTGAGGTAACATCACTTGGAGAAGATGCACCATTCCTCATATGAGCCAATGTATAGCCGTATCGAGAGGATATTATTTGGGCTTCGAATACCATGTTATTTTGAAGATTTGGTCAGGGTTTACTTGTAGAGGGAAGTATCCTCATATCAAGTTGTTCTGACAAACCCTTGTACAGAGATACCGAAGACACTCGAGGATAGTGTCTAGTAGGTAATTCAAACTCTCCTAATCACATATATATATATATGTGTGTATATATGTATGTTTTAATCACAAAATGAATATGATTTATATTTATAAAACCAATATCAGTTATCCTTCATCGACCATTCAAGAAACCTCCAGAAAACAGGTATGTTCTCTCCTTGCCTAGAAAAGACAGGTGCATCAGCTAGTTTTTAAATATAAACGGAATCATGATCATAATCATAATCATCATCACCATGTACATCAGCTAGTTTTTAAATATAAACGGAATCATGATCATAATCATAATCATCATAATCATCATCATCATGTACATCAGCTAGTTTTTAAATATAAATAGAACCTGAAGATAGATAAAGTTTCAATAAAGAAAGTAACAGATATTATTATTTACTCACTAGGAGTTATCACACTGGTCATCGTCAGTGATCGCCCACTGCCAACAACCTGTGGTATTCCCTGGAGTCTGAGTGACAACAAGTCTCCTCAGACTTCCAGTATGCTCCACTTCTTTTCGTTCATCACCGCTGATAACCTTGCGGTATCGCAACAGCCACCTACCATCGATTTCCCGCTGATAAGGTCCATTGGTCCCCTCTGGGGCCCGAGTGGCAACAAGCCTCCCCAAGGTCCCAGAGCTGTCCGCGCTCTTCCAGTGGAGGTCTGGTTTGCGCTTTCCCTCCTCGACCCTCTGTCCATAATTTTCATGGTGTCAGCCTATGCTTGCGTCTCTCTCGTGCGGTTGTATTTTCCCCGGTTCTGTTTTCTTGTGCTTCCATGTGTTTGTTCTCCATTCGTTGCTTATGTGGGTTGGTTTCCGCATTCGAAGACATTTCTCAGGATTGTAGTTGTTTTGATCATTACTGTCCTTTGTATGGTCTCAGTTATCCCTTTGATTCCTATTTCTCCTAGTCTTTTCTCCATGTTTTTGGGGACTGTTCCTAGTGCTCTTATGATTATTGCTGTTATACTGACTTTCTTCATGTTCCATATTCCTTTCAGTTCTCTGGCAAGTTCAGTATATTTGCTTCTTTTTTCCGTCTTTTTGATCTTCACTCTGTGGTTCGCTGGAACGGCAAAGTCTACGATTTTGCAGGATTTTTCTTTCTTGTTGATTATTATCATATCCGGTCTCCTTGCTGTTATGGGTTTGTCTGTTTGTACATTCATATCCCATATGATTTTGTGTTTTTCGTTTTCTAGTACAGTTTCTGGTTTGTGTCTGTACCGTTTATTATTATTATTATTATTATTATTATTATTATTATTATTATTATTATTATTGTTGTTGTTATACACCCACCGTTAAAAGAGACGGGGGGGGGGGATTATGCTTCACTAGTGTCTGCACTCGATATTTATCTAGATATATTACTAAAATACTCATATAAAACCATAGAATTATGTCAGTAATTTAATTCTTTATATATAAATTATTATTATCATTTCTGATGACCTACAGAGAGAAAAACACCCACCATTGACTTGCTATTTGCTTTCTCACTTTCCCTCATCACTTGAAATGGTTTCGTCTAGATGCTAGAAAAAGACACGTGTTTCACTCGTTAACTTTTGCGTGACGGGGTGGAAGTACGTATATTTATTTATATACAAATAATAAGTACACATTGGTCTGTATTATAGAGTGGAAGGGAATTATTATTATTATTATTATTATTATTATTATTATTATTATTATTATTATTATTATTATTAATGAAGAAAAAGCTGTTTTCTTTTTGTGTGTGTGTGTTTGGGAGAATTCTGTACGAAGAATGAAAAACAATCCTTACAAAACGATTTTGGCTATTCTGTTTGGAAACGCAAGCTTCCCCGCGAAGTATCGAAGAAAGAAACAAAGAAAAAAAAGACTCTGGGAAAGTTAAATGTACATTGTTCCTACCTCCGAACCTAGCCAACTAAATAAATTTGATTTATTAGTTTAGTAAATATGATGGGTTTCTTTTTATTATTTTCTTTTGTGAGAAAACAAAATGGAGGTGTAAAAAAAAATGGCTTCCGGGCATTTTTTGTATATTCATCCATAGAAAATAGTTGGATGTGGATATAATTCGATATTCTTTCCTCTGAATTCTATCAGAAAAAGAGTTTATTGTGCTCTTCAATATTTATAATGCTGCACATATTTAATTATGTTTTCCCCTTCTTCTTAAATTTTTTTCGATTCAACAGAAAATTAATTTTTGACTAAAGTTGGTATGCCAAATATCCACTTAGGTGTTTTTTTGTTTTGTTTTTATTCAGAATAAAACTACGCTTATTATGTTCTTAATGTGTAAAATATCTCCTTCCAGGGAGAAATATTCTAACATCGGCTAAATATGAAAAAAAAAAAAGTGAATGCGTCTAAGAATTATTAAATAAATTAGCAGGGCCACCCGGCGTTGTTCGGGGTATAAAGACACTATTATTTAAGTTATCTCGTTGGGATCTGTTCTGCCCAACATTAGAGAGGGTTCGGTCCGCTTATCTGTTCAGAAGTTAAGAAACCTTGTTTCATACATGTGCCGAATTTCGGATGGGATCTTATTTTTTTTTCTGGCTCTTCATTCAGAGCCGTCGGACATGGTCCAAATGACTGTCCATTTTTGCATGATCTTTACAGACCTTGATGCTGCATCAGGCATGTTCCTTTTCTGGTAGCAGTCGCATGAACTCTCAGAACACAACATAAAGTAAGAACATTACTTATACATTGCTTGCACATTCTCTCTATCTCCGACCCTGGAAACATATGTATTTCCCATTGTATTTGGGACAGTAATGTATTCTTTCTTTAGTACTTATGCCTGTTGTTCTTTCCTTTGTGTATTATAAAGTGTACCACATCACATTTCCGTAACCACTTTGAAAAACTGTAATCTGAGAATAAATTTGTATGTGTATGATGCCAGCTGTTTCTTCACTATTATCCTTTTATATTTCTTACGAAATCTTCGATGACACAACACACTAGAGGGTGAATTTGTGTACGAGGAAATATTTCTGAACATTTTTTCATTAAAAACGTAAAAGCTAGAACATAAAATATTCATTCAGGGGTATAGAAGAGTTTAAAAAAGTGAATGTAACATCTTTCTTTAGAAACTGCCCCCCTCTCTCTCTCTCTCTCTCTATCTTTCTCTCTCTCTCTCTCTTTCTCTCTAACTACCCCCTTTCCTCCCTATCTCCTCCTCTTTTCTTTCTCTCTCTCACACACACCCTTACTATCTCTACATCTCCTTCTCTATTTTTGGCAACTAATTCAGTATAAAAGAAAACACAAGGAAAGCAAGAAGAAAAATTATAGCTGACTGTTTGACTTAATTTCAGTATTGTTTTTAAAACAACAGTAAGAATGAACAAAATTATCTTTACCCTTCCCTATGCACTAATGTGGCCACTGATAACCTCAAGGGAATGAATGTTATAGTAGTTTTTACTATAACAAGGTCGGGATAATACTGAATCCAATGATGTAAGGTTTGTAAGCATACCTTGTGTAGTTTCTGATTTTAGCCGGACATTCACGCACATATAATTACGACTTTCCTTTATATAATAGAAAATAGATCTTTTTTTTTTAAATCTCAAAATAATTTTTTTTTAATCTAAATAAAATGATTTTTTTTAATTTAAAAATAAATTTCAAAAATAATTACTCCTTAAAATATAAATTATATTCACTTTTTCTCAGAATTTAATAAACATAAGTAAAAAAAGAAATAATTCTTATCCACTCGAAGAAAATATTTTGTTGTTGTCAAGCGATAATAATAGAAGACGTTTCATTAATATTAAATCATCCAAATGAAATTAATACTCAAAAGCCGGCCTGCTTTGGATCACATTTTTAGCGCAGATGCAATGCAATCATAAAAACGATAATGTTATCAAAATGGGAGGAATATGTGCCGGCATCGGGAAAAGAAAAAGATTTTTATTTTCTCTTTTTCAGCCACAAGATTTTAGAAGTTACAAAATTATTTATCGAAATTCTTTAATACAGGAAACGTTGAATTGCACAATTCTCTGTTCTGTTTTGAATCCATAGACTGTGTTTGGGGTTGCCTTTTTTCCTAATACGTGGGGTCCCAGATCATGCGACGATGAGGCGATCAACCATTGGTTGATTTAGCCACTTGGTTAACCGAAGGTTAAAATTAAGAAAGTGGAAAACTCCATTAAAAGTTTCAAAGTTTTAGAATTAGGACTACGTGTGGCAGGATATGACGCTATGGGAGGAAGTACATGACAGAAAAACGAAAGGGTTCCTGCATCTGGGAGTAAGACAGCAGAGTGATCGCATGTGGATTTCGAGTCCTACTCCACCCGACATGGTTTGGAAGGGGAAGATGCAGTACATCTTGATGTACTTGCTGCAAATTCCTGCAAGAAGTAAATCTAATCTCAGAGCACATAATGGAGTTATTTGTTGTTCTTTCTAATGGTTTAATGTTCCAGTCAACAACATAAATATTGGAAATGTTTTATTCAATTACCAAATGACCAAAAGATACCATAAGTAACAAGAGCATAAGTGAGTTGTGAGACTGCTAACCTCCCCATGAAAACGTAATGATGGCCAAAAATCTTATCTGGGCCTTCCCGAAGTTATGCCATGGAACGTTGATAACTCAAAAACTATTTATGATAATAATTTGTCAAAAGTAAATGAACAAAAAAGCTGGAGAAAAAAGAGAATTTTAAAAAGACGGTGGAGAAACGCGCAGAGAACGTTTTCCGCATTGTTCTGTGATGCCATCCAGTGTTGCTGAATTAAAAATCGCCAACGACTTCCTGGAACAATAGGGAAACCGTTCTCTGCGCGCTTCTCCACCGTCTTTTTAAAATTCTCTTTTTTCTCCAGCTTTTTTGTTTATTTGCTATTGACACCTGAGGATGATTCGACCAAGAAGCGAAAACGTTCGTGAAACCTGTGAAACCTTTGGAACATTTATTATTTTTTTTGACTTTAATACAAAAAAGACCATCAGAAAAATTTAAAAAGGTATAATTAAACAGACGAATTCTGTTATTTTTAACAATGTTTGCATAAATATATATATATAGTCATCCACATACAGACTGTTTCGCAGCTCTTCAGTGCTGCTAGACCAACTAGTGCCTCAAGCCGGGATTGAAACTTAACCGTCGAGCTGACAGTCGGCGCTCCTATCCCTATGCTATCATGCGACACTGGCTGATCGTAAGTAGAATCTCAATGTAAACATTGTCAAATGCCGGTAGCTCGAATTGGTTTTACCCAATGAGCTATGCCTTTTCAGCTAGTGGCAAATGGCGATTCTCTTACGATAAGCTTTACCCAGGGAAGGAAGCTTTACCTCAAGATTAATAGTCTTAATAGTAGAGCACTGTTTGGAATTACAAAGTTTGTTGTCATCAGCGATTATGTAAAGTTCCGCTCCAGCGTCGAATACTTTCGACAACAATGAAGCTTGCCCCCGCCTCTCGGGTAAGTGCACGTTAATTTCAATTACTGTCTGTGGCGATTTCTAGTGGCCACGTAGGCATAGACGTTAGGTTTGTGACTCTAGGTTAAATCTACGAACTGTGTTCGATCCCATGCGACCGCCTGCAACCGCCAGTCCTGCACTGATGAGGGTAAAAAAAAACGAAACAATATCGTCTGTAGGTACAAAAACGCTTTAATATTTTAAAATATTTACAGTATATATATATATATATATATATATATATATATATATACTAGAAAAATACCTATCCCCCAAGAACGAATAAATTTAATTCCCTAAACAGAACAATTTTGCACTATTTTATTCCCCCTTATGAAGATTAAAATCAATATATAAGTATAATAAACCCTATGTCTAGAATTCTTATTCCAATTTTATTCGGAATCCATTACATGATTTTGGCTCTAGAAAATGTCTTAAATTCAAGGCTTAATAAGAAATTGAAATTCAGGTAATCTTGCTTAATCGGTGTCTAATGACTATGGATGAAATTTAATGCAAATCTGATATATTTGAATTTTTAAATTGGAGGTTATGTCCATATTATGTCCCCTTCTAATTTTCTTTTTTAATTAGTTTTGTTTTTTTATTTTCTGATGTTTTTGGACACGGTTTTTATGGTTGCCCTTCTGACGAGTCGCACTCTTAGAAAACCCAAGATATATAATTTTGTATTCTGGTTGTCTAAGTGACGACGAGACAGTCTGTTAAAAGCTGAACTTTTAAAAAAGGAATAAAGACATTGTTACTGGAATCTAACCTTCTATTGTTTATATATATATATATATATATATATATATATATATATATATATATATATATATATATATATATATATATATATGTATAAGTTTGAAAGTTAGACAATACTAATCCATGCATGAAGCAAGGAATGTTATTTGTTTTTCTTAGTTTTATTTTCTTCTTTCATATTCATAAATCCTTGATAACTATTTTTCTTTCCTTCTCATTTCAACTAACAAATAACAAAATGATAATAATACGAACAATGATCATAATAGTAATAACAGCATATTTAAAAAAAAACAAAAAAACATTCAATTATATTGTCTCCTGTCTTTCTTCCTCAAGAAATGATAAGCAAATAAAAAAAAAACTGGTAAATGAATAGAATAAATAAGAGTTTTGATAACAATTCAATTTTTCCTGCCAGCATCCTGTCGCTTTTCTTTGCCTTTCAATAACAAGCAATAATAAGGAACTCATTTCTTTGTGATTTTTCTTTTCTTTGTTTCCCCTCTTCAACAAATATACATTTAGTTTCTCTCTTCCATTCTTGCTTGAAGCACATCCTATCATCATATTTTTCTTTTTCTTTTCTTTTAAAATAAAAACATGAAAATAAAAAAACAAGGAAAGATAACTCTTGTTTACATCAATAAAATGCGATGGCTGCCGGCTCAAACTTATAAACTATGAACAAATGGATGACTTCCTCCATTCACATTCGAACCCATACAATAATACAGGCATGACCCCCGGGGGCGACTTAGTTTCCCGACTGTTTCTATACTTTTGTCTCGGATTGATTTATGGAAGAAACTAAATATTTTTCCTCTTTCTCCGCAGCACGAAGAAGAGCACAATAAGAGACTTGAACCCGCAAACCCCGAAACCATGCAAGAGACAATTGCAAAAATATCGAAGTTTGCCGTTAGTTAACAGAATGTCATGCGCATACACTGACACGTACGATCACGTCGGTAGACAACGATAGTTTCACTTGGCAAGCTAGGAAATTATCAATATTAAGACCATCAACAAGGTTATTGCTCCTATTTACTTGCCTCCCCACGAGGTCAGAGTAAGACATAAGGTCGGTTTTTAATGTCGAGAAAATCCAACTCCCCAAAAAGGAGCACTCTCGATTGGAGCAAAAATTTAAATTGCCTCAGTCTAGAATAGTTTCTGCTTCACTGACGGATCAGAACAGATGCAGTGTAGTATCAAACAGATACTACACTTTGCTCCGAGACAAAAAGGCCAAGGAACAACAGGGTTATTGTTGTTCTTACCATGAGTTTCATTATATTTTTAGGTACATCCTCAAATTTATACATCGCTATAATCACGCTGACGCAACGATTCCCATAAGATCACCAAAGTTAAATGAAGTTAAGCCTGATCAGTACTTAGATGGATGACTATTTGGGAATATTAACTACAAAGAAAGTAGGCTCCTTCTATTGGGCTACAAAACATCCCACATCTGCCAGTATCCTATATCTCTATAAAACCACCATTCACCCATGCATGGAGTATTGTTACCACATTTGAGCTGGTGCACCAACCACTAGTCTCTCTCTCTCTCTCTCTCGGACAGGGTACAAGAAAGAATTTATAACCTCATAGGTATCGTATTGTCTGCCAAGCTCCAGTCCTTGTTGCATCGCTATAGTGTTGCATCCCTCTGCTTGCTTTACAGGTACTTCCACGGAATATGCTCCAATGAACTAACTACACTTATACCCCCTCAACTAGCAGTCAGGTTGCTCCCCTTCACCATAGAGATCCCAAATGCCGGAAGGTGTTCTACTCTAATTACTTCTTTCCTCGGACCTGTAACTTTGGAATTCTCTCCCTGCTCCCTGTTTTCCCAACCATACCAACATCTTATGCTTCAGTGGCAACGAATATGCCTTGTTTGGTGCAAACTAAGGTAATAAAAACATAAATAAATAAAATATACTGTATGTAAAACCCTGTTTTTGTGGCCTTGTGGCCTTGCAAGTCGAGGGCTGACTATCAATCTTCAGCAATGTAGTATGGCGCGAGGGGTTTCTTCAATAACCACGAAAAGAATTTTTTTTTTCAACAGCAATAGCTGTTCGTCTCTGTGAAATACTTGGTAACGTTTTGATTTATGACTTTTAAAATTATAGGAATCAAAAAATAAGAATTGAAATGGGAATATGGGGTTCGGTGCTTGGACCAAGATCACACACGTGTCCCCATTTATTTTTGTGAAAACGATGCGTGTGCTTAAAGACTATGAATTCACCAAAATTATTTCAATAAATGTAATTGTATTTACACATTTTGTCATTTTTGTCCACATGGAAGTGAAACTTGGCATCTCAAAATCAGCCAAGAGAGGAAATTAGACACGTTTGATTTCAAATGTCTTAGAAAGATTCTAGGGATCAAATGGAGCAATGGAATTACCAACCAGGAAATCAGAGACCGCACTAACCAACAGGTTGTATCGTCAGGTTGACTTGGACATTGGCCCCAGAGAGAATTGTTAACCAAATTCTTCAGTGGACCCATGATGGGAAAAGAAGAAGAGGAAGATCAAAAATGAACGGCAAGCAAACAATCAAGTAACAGGCAGAGGCTGGAGGGACGCTATGGATCTGGCTACAGAGCGAACGCGATGAAACACTTTGACTGTCTCATGCATCTCAGGACACTGGAATTCCTAAGTCTAAGTCTACTTACACATACTCCCATCCAATCAGTACTGAATACATCTTGCAGCCTCACCCCCAAAATTGCATATTATAAAATGTTAACGTACGAATAACAGCAGTAATATTCTATCATGAGGACATAACGTTCTTTATTCAATCCTCGAGATGGCTATTATAAGACAAAATATGTTAATATTCATTTGCTTGGTATCACCATGAACTAATTTAGTGCAGAGGTGGGCCTCAGAATTTATTTATTTCATTCTTACTGGTAAATGTTCGAAAAAATCTCACTGAAACTAGGTAAAAACAGTCGGCTGCTTATTACTTTTTCTTTCTTTCTATTATGCTAGCAGGGCTACCCGGCGTTGCTCGGGGTCATAAAAACACAAAATAGAAGAAAAATCGCGTGTGTAACATCTTTATATTCAAACTTCCATTTCTCTTTGCTCTCTCTACAGCCGTCTCTTTATCTTTCTACTTTTCTCTTCCCTGGTCGCCCCATTTCACAGCTATTTTCTCCCGTTGCCTTCGGCTAAAGCTGTCTCTTCCCCACCATTCCTCTCCCGTTGCCCAGGGCAAAAGTATGACATATTTCTATTAAAAATACCACCTCTGTCTGCGCATTCTATATAGGTACTTATCTCCGGCCCGGTGCGCATACTATATACGTACCTATCTCCGCCCCGGTGCGCATACTATATATGTGCCTATCGCCGCCCCGGTGCGCATACCATATATGTAACTATCGCAATTAGAAAGAGAGATGCAACCAGAGAAAAGGTGTGTTTAAAAAGTAACATGAGAGAAAGATTAAGAGAGAGAGAGAGAGAGGCTTTAAAAGAAAGATGTTACACTGGCTTCTTCTTCGTTTTTTTTTTTTAAACTAATCTTTTCTTTGGGAGCACACCGGGCAACACCAGATAACCCTGCTAGTAGTTCATGTTAGTTAAAAAAAAAAAAGAAGAATCTTTCAGCAGCATTTATCTCTTCATAGGCAATAATATATGAAACTGGTGCAATCTAGAACCATGTTATTAAAGGAAGATTATTTCTGGGCGCGTTGAAAATTCTCTGTCTGACTCCATTAAGATTCTGGCACCAGAATAAATTGATCTTAATAAATCTCTTGTTTGTATTTTAATGGTCTCAACAATCGTGAAGGGTGGGGTGGGTAGGTGTAAGACATTCGGACAAAAAAAAAGAGTAACAAAAGCGAAATTGCGACGACAAACAGAAATCGATTGGCCTGTAATTTAATCCAAGATGCATTATAAGACTTAATATTGGCTAAGGTTTCTTATAACTCGGAAAATCAGGGTGAGAACATTCACGTCTTTATTATTATGGCTTGATAGATGAAAATGGGATACCGGATTCCTTGTTGCTTCTCTTCCCATTCTATTTACATTGTTATTATACAGGGAATGTAAATTGGTTTTCATCGTGATATGATAGAGATGGATCAGTCCATCATCAACTAGAAGAGCTACCCATCGTTATCTTTCTATTATATAAACGAACGAGAAGAATACCCGTCTAAGGATAGATAAAATTAACTCCTTCTTCGAACAGAACAGTTTTGCACCACTTTTATGTCCTATTACAAAGATTAAAATCAAGATATAATGATACTAAACCTTATGTCTAGAAACCTTATTCGAATTTTGATCAAAATTTATTATATGATTTTGATTCTAGAAAAAAACGCCCCAGGTTTTAGCTTAAGGAGTCTTAAGAAGAAATTGAAATTCAGGAAATCTTGTTTTATTGAAGTCTAATGACTATAGATGAAATTCAATGCAAATCTGAAATATTTGATTTTTTTTCTCCATTTACCCGAACTATATTTATATTAAAAAAAACCTTAGGCTTGTTTAATTCAATGATACAACAAAGTATTTTCAAATAAACTATATATACTGATCGGAAAACTTCCAAAACACAGAAAAAGTTATACTTCATTTGCATATTTATTTTATAAACAATTTCTAATAAATTAATATTCTGTACGATTCATTTGTAATTTGATTCTCTTATTTTCTTATATATATATGCAAACTAATTAAATTTTAATAAATGATTTTATGAACACCCATAGGTACTGTAAAGTTGAAAATTACTTACTGTTTAGATTACTAATTTCTTTCAAAAAATTAAGCATCATTTATTAAAATTTAATATTTTATAGAACTTATTATAAACTGAAGCTTTACACGTTCTTTGAAGAACGAATCCAACTTTTTTGTAAAAAATATATATATTTGCCTGAAATCAAATTATTATAATCAGTCGTAAAAAAAGGGGAAAAGTATTTTCTTAAAATACTTTTTTATGAGTATTTTGCTTTATGTGTTTGTAATCATTAAACAATTCCATTCTTAGCTGGACCTGTAACGAAATGATAAGGTGATTTCTTTTTATAAATAAATATTGCATCTAAACATGCTTTTATAGGCTTTTCGCCTCATTTATTATTAAATTCTTAAAAAAGATGTTTAAAAAAATATGAACTCTCCTATTTTAATATTAATCTTGCGGTCATCCGCGTTACCTAATATTTAAAAGGTGAATGAACCGTTATAACAACAACACGTCTATTTTCCATCCATACGGACTGCTACAAACATATGGAACTATTACTACTTCTCATTACACTCTGAAGATGCTAGGTGTCTAGCGAAATTATTAGCCAAAAGATCAAAGTAAAAAATGAAAAAGAGAAAAAAAATCTGTTCTGACTTTTATTTTATTAATAAATATCGCACCACTCCAACATACTCTCATATCTCACTTTTCATGCATTTTGGATTCTCACTCCTATTACTGTATATATAAATATTGTAGTCTGTTTTCTTATCATGTATTCTTGATAAAACCTAGTTACTAGGCAAAATGTCGATTCAAATCATGACTCTGTGTTAATTTCTTTTTTTTTCCAATTTATCCGTCTTTTGTTTTATTCCTCTTTTCTATTTTCCTTCTGTCGGATTATCAATCTACTAAATATACCTCACACACACACACACACACACACATATATATATATAAATATATATATATATATCACGCGAAACACATATATGTGTATGGATATAAAAATATTTATTTTCAACAATAATTAAGCTCCTATAAATGGTTATGCGACCAGAATTCATAATACTTGAATCCAGGGTTTTAATTGTCCGACCGGCGATATGGTTACATGATACTGACGAACATAAAATAAAAATGCGAAACATATATGTCTGTGAATGTACATAATCTGCGACACTGACATGTCGATGTTATCGATCAACAGCTATTATAAACTGAGATCTCATCAGGCAGAGTTAGAATCCGATCTTAACCTTAGATCATATTTGGAATATATATATATATATATATATATATATATATATATATATATATATATATAAAGAAACAAGAGAATAAAGATATGATATATACGTATCATGAAAAGTAAAAACCTATCATGAAAAGTTGATGCTCGATATACGAGATAGAGCAATTGTATAAACAAGTAAATGATGAAAATAAAAATATTGTGCAAAATACAATATCTATTAAGTCATCAGTTGTTCACAATCAAATACCTTTTCAATTTTTTACATTTTGGTAATTTCTCTTTTACCAACTTATCTCTCCTCTGGCAATAAGATATCAATCTTTGAAAAGTCATGGTTTAAGGTATAATAATAAAATTTCTCTTATTTAAAACCCCTTGATTTGAACAACTGATGACTTAATAGATATTGTATTTTGCACAATTTTTGTTTTCATCATTTATTTGTTTATATATATATATATAAACAAATAACAAAAATTGTGCAAAATTCAATATCTATATAGATATATTGTAACTTTATATATATATATATATATATATATATATATATATATATATATATATTGTAACTTCTTCTTTCGTGTGAATCATATGATTCTGGTGTTGGCATTAGTTTCCCCGGTGTTTTTCTTGTTAAAAATCTTTCTGGAAAGACATCGGGTACTTACGGGAAGGACCATGAGAAGGTTGGCAACATCCCTAAGTGAAAGTGGTACTGTGGAATCGACCGGATTCGAACTTGGAACACCCAGGTGTTCAATACGTGTCGTTATCCACTTAACCACCATCACCTCACATATTGTAACTTATATATATATATTGTAACTTTTATGTATATCGTAACTTTTGAATTTATAAATAATGAGAGGTTAATGATTAGCAAGCATGCTGATAGAGAAAGGATACTGATTACGTAACGAATATTAAGTGAGAGAAACTTGCCATATATATATTGTCTGCTGTGCGAGAAGGGGAGAAGAGAATGAATACTATCTCTCTCTCCCCCCTCTCTCCCCCCTCTCTCTCCCTCTCTCTCTCTTACTCTCTCATGTACAAGTGAACTTTTTACCTCGCTTCACTAAATAATAAAATATAAAATAATAATGATGTGCAAATCATGTAGAGATATGTTCTTAGTTTAAATATTATAGTTTCACAATTTCAGCTGGACACCCATACAAAAAGAGGAATGCCCTTTACTTTCATATAGATAGATAAATATACTATTCCGCTTAATAGAGATAAAAGTTTCAAATAAAAAACAAATCCATGAAAGACAGATTGTTGCCAAATCAAAAAGTTCCATTTAATACAAATGATTCGTTTCTTTGATAAAAAAAATATTCTAAAATTATTTCAAAGATCAATTTCTTTATTTATTTGTTTTCCTTTTAAAAGTGATCATGATCATATGACAACGGAATCACTATTTTTAGACAAGCAGTCATCGTCTATAGCTTTAGACGTACATAATTCATTGCTGGATTCTATTTCTGATAGAAACGTTTTATGGTTTCAAATTCAATCTCATAATCGTATTTCAGAGCAAACTTGACTTCCCTTACAAATACTATAAAAAGACCATCTTTTTTTTAGATTAGAAAACCCGGCTGTTACTAGACACCTCAACCCCTTGTGATTCAATTATGAGGTACCATGAGAGTATCAGGCTTTTAAAAAAGAGAAGTTACCTGCCATGTTTTACTTGGCACTCTGAGATTTTAATGTCAGTAAATAATGAGTTCAAAGGGTTAAATAGGTGATAATATATATATATATATGTATATATGTATATGTATATATATATATATATATATATATATATATATATATATATGTCTATATATGTCTATATATATACGTATATATATATATATGTATATATATACATATATGTATATATATATATGCATATATATATATATATATATATGTATGTATATACGTACATGTATGTATATATATATGTATGTATATATATGTATATGTATGTATATATATATATGTATGTATATATATATATATATGTATGTATATATATGTATGTATGTATGTATGTATGTATGTATGTATGTATATATATATATATATATATATATATATATATATATATATATATATATATATATATATATATATATATATATATATATATATATAAGCCCGGTTGAAATTCTTTGAATTTTTATCCTGTAAATGTTTACCTTACAGTTCTATATATATTCAAATATGTATTCATTGTTTGGTTGTTTTGTAGAAGAAAATTGTTGTTTTTGTTTTTGGCTTTGCAGAACATGAGTTTTGCAAAGGGAAAAGAAAAAACAATAACATCAATGTTTGGTGCATTTTTGGTCAGGAAGCCAGCATTTTCAGACAGCCTGATCTGGTAGCAGCAGGTTGTATATTGTTGATGCTATATATATATATATATATATATATATATGACTGTACACTCTTCACCAAAATTGATGAAAAAATAAAATAATAAACGCGAATTGTTTTTTATTTATCATTCTTATTACCATCAAAACGGGTTACTCTTATTTAAATCAATAATACAACATAATATTTTGAAATACTGTATATATAGTACTGTATATATAGTACAGAATAACGATTCAAAGACAGTTCTTTGACTTGATTTTCAATAAGTTGCCATCTGTTTTTAAATTGCAAGTATAACCCCTCACACGCACCATCACTCAGGCGAATTGGTTTCTTCTTTCTTTTGATTTCATTACGGTCTTATTTAAAAAATGAATACATTTCTATCAAAGTTACCAAAATGTTAATGTTTATCTATTTATATAAATAAATGCGAAAGTTTTAGTCTCGTGCTTACAATAAACTTATGAATGAAATGTTTATTATTTAAAATTTTGGTTTCAAGTATTTCAAGTAGCGAACTTTGCAAAGCGATAGCGAGCTGACAAAGCCAGTTAGTTTTCAGATGAGATAATGTCTCAATCGGTGAAGTTAAAAAACGAAATAAGAATAAAAGAATGGAAATATCTCAAACCGGAAAGTTGAAAAAAAGAAAAAAACGTACGAGGGGCGTTCAATAAGTAATGCCCATGACCCACTTCCTGTTGCCTGATCTAGATGAAATTTTGCATGTGTAATGATTTATATCTGTATGTGGTATGTTACAAAAATCAGCTCTGAACTAATTGTGGTTTCTGATTTACAGATGTTTGAACTGAGTCAGGTGTGAAATGGAGCCAGTTGAGTGTCGCACAGTGATCCGGTTTTTGTATTTGAAAGGATGCACACCAAAGGAGACTTTTGATGAAATGAAAGAAACTTATGGTGATGATGCCCCATCATATGACCTTGTAAAACGCTGGCATCGTGAATTCAAACATGGCTGGAAGTCTGTAGAAACAGCTCCCAGACCGGGTCGTCCCTCTTCTGCCATTGATGAGGCATCTCTCCGTCAAGTTGAGGCAGCCATTTTGGAAGATCGACGCATTACTATTCGCCAAATAGCCCAAGATTAGTACAGGGTCTGTGGAAACTATCATTCATGACCATTTGCATATGCATAAGGTGTCTGCCAGATGGATTCCCAGGTTGCTCACACCTTTCCAGAAGCAAGAACGCGTCGAGTGCTCGAGGATGAATTTGGTGATGTGCCAATAAGATGAGTCAAAGTTTTTCAAAAGACTGATTACACAGGATGAAACTTGGGTCCATCACTATGATCCAGAGACCAAAGCCCAGTCAATGCAGTGGAAGCACTTGGACTCACCACCTCCTAAGAAGGCAAGGGTGCAGCCCTCTGCTGGCAAGGTCATGCTCACAGTCTTCTGGGACCAGGATGGAGTAGGGATGACAGATTTCCTGGCAAAGGGTACCATAATTACAGGAGCCTATTACGCTTCACTTTTGATGAAATTAAGAGAAACTATCAAAATCAAGAGGCGGGGCAAGATCAGCAAAGGTATCCTCATTCTGCAGGACAACGCTCCGATCCACAACTCGCATGTCGCCAGTGTGACTATGAAATCCTCCCCATCCCTCTTACTCTCCTGACCTTGCACCCTCTGACTTTCATCTCTTCCCAGCCATGAAGTTGTTTTTGAAAGGAAAGTGTTTCCCAGATGATGCAGCCTTGATTTCTGAAGTTACGACGTGGTTGGAGGACCAACCTGGGGTGTTCTACAAAAACGGTGTCCAGAGCTGCATCAAACGATGGGAGAAATGCATAACTCTGGATGGTTCCTATGTAGAGAAAGACTAATAACTGTGCCAAGTTTCATTAATCTACTGCTATGGGAAATGGGTCAGGGGCATTACTTATTGAACGCCACTCGTATCAATCGGTATAGGAAGAAAGTGAAGAAAGAAAACGTCTCATTATGGAAATATTATTTCTTTGCTGTTTCATCATTCGACAAAATATGAAAATTAGATTTAAATTTTAAAATTCATGTAAACATTTATTTTGTTAACATAAATAATCCTTTTCAACTACAAAATTTAAAAAGCCTATATTTGGAACATTAATGAGTTTCATTGGATGCCCTGCTGGCTTGGCAGGCTGAGAGCAGGCTCAAGGCATTTCTTTAAATAATAGCGATGGAAAGGCATTCGTAGATCCAAGTCGGTTTACAATGGTTCCTAGTATGGTACGTTATTAATAGATCCAGGCAGATGAAAAATTCAAATATTCCTATTTTTCCTATTTTTCAGAGTATTAAACCTTCCGCAGAAAATCGGCTAATTTTAATGAGTTCTCCTATAAACCGTCGTAAATTACACAAAATTATGTTGATTCTAAAAAATTTGAATGAGTTTTGATCATTAAATTATCCTTTAAACATCGGACTGCTTGCCTTTGGAATTCCCTCCCTGATCACTGTTTCCTCGGCCGTACCAACATGCAGGAAGTTAAATGTAATACGCTGCCTAACTCCCCACTCAGGTTCCTGGTGCACCATGCACCATCGGCAAATTGAGCCGGCTTCCTCTGGAGAAGGGATTTTTTTTACGGAATATTAACTTCACAAGCAGTCCCCAGTTGTATGTGTATCCCACTCAGGCAAAATGTTGTTAACAACGTTAATTTTGCAGGGTTATTTTTTATTTATTTATTTATTTATTTGAAAGGAGGTGATTCCATCCTCTCACAAACAGCGCCTGGTATTTTCAAATGGTCACCCATCTGGTACTGACCAGGCTAAACGTTCCTTAACTTCGCTGATAATACTGCACCTAGATCGCCCCACCCCCTATAAATCTGGCCCCTATCACAGTAACCCTTTATGCATCAGTGGCAATATGTCTTGTTGGGGGGAATATAAGTAAACAAAATAAAAAATATTTTAAAGTTATTTGAAGAATTTAGAAACCCAAATAATGTTATATAATTTTTAGAATTTTATTTATTAAATGAATAAAATCATTTATTTAAATTTCCTTATCTGAGACTTTCGACGTGATACGTCTTTTTCAAAAAGTACTTTCTTTTTCTCTCTCTCTTCATTTTTACTAGTATAAATTGCGAGGGTTGCACACTCGGGGATCAAGCAAATTTTACATCCGATCTTGTTGACGAGTTTGGGAAAATAAAATCCGGTGTTTTTTTCCGCGTGGTTGGCGCGTTTTTTTAATAGGAGTTATATTATTCATTTAATAAATAATTTTTTTTTAAAATTATATAACATTATTTGATTTTCCAAATTCTTCAAATAACTTTACGAAAATAATGTTTTCTATGATGTGCCAACTCCTTCTATTTTCTATTTATCTTCCTCCCACAAGGTAAGATGTGACACAAGGTCAGGAAAGTGGGAAAGAACCAGCGATCGAGAATTTGAGCACTCTGGCTTTTTTTTTAAATAGCCTGGGCAGCCCCGTCGGCATTCCCCGGTAGGGGCACCTCAGACAGTAAGCAATAAACTTACTCCTCCCCAAAGAGGAGAGGCAAAGCCTGGGAGGGTGCACCTCCAAGAACTCCACAGGACTGGCAACCCGTAATAGACCGGCATAAATCCAGACCCAAAGGCTCGGACAATACCGGTTTTATTAGGCGGGGTAAAAAAAAAACCCTGGTAACTCCTTCTATTTAAAACTTTTAAAGTTCCACAGAATTTAAACTTTTCTAAGCCCCCGACATTCGGTCGTGTAATTTCTATTCTAATTCAAATTTTCCCCAAAGAATTATATTTTAAAAGTTTTATTGTTTTGTTTTAGGTCGAAACTATTGCGTTTATTAAAGCGTCCGAGGGTTTTCTAGCATTATGGCCCCGTCCAGGCACTAGTATTCCAGCTAGTATATTTTTAAGGGGGTGGGGGGGGCAAAGGGAGGGACATTAGAAACCAAAACACGAGTGGCACACCCTTGAGGAACACTTTTGTTTAAGAAGCATTGAATATTTCCTGGTGGCTAATTAATATTCGATAAAACGTGCTAGAACCCCCCCCCCCCAACACCCACCCCACCGTAACTCATCTCTGTTCTCCCAACTTTCCTCCCCGACTTGCCACCCCCCCCCCCCCTCCTCAGCCGCCAGCACCGTGGGTGTGGCTGATTGCATTTTAGGATTAATTACATTAAATTATTTTGCCACTTTTGTGGAGTATTCCAATTAAAGTCGTACCTGGTTCTCTGCAGACCGGCTCTATTTCTGTCGTGTTTTAAAAGCGGTAACTTAATTTTGGAAACTTGTTGTTTTATTGTTTTGCTCTATTGTTTTTTGGGTTTTTTAAATTTTTTTTATTTCTTACAATTTTCGAAATAATCTTGTTTGTGTCCACTTTGAAGGAATTAACGATAAGATGATTTTTTTTTTTTTTTCACCTCAGCTTTCTTGAGTTTTGGGATTGGCGACGGGCGAAAGAACATCTAAATTTGGGATTGGTTCACACCCAGGAATTGACGACTGCTTTTGAGTTTGCGACAACAACAAAAAAAAAAAGGAAAGAAAAATGTTAAACAACAAACTGATTATTGGGTGTATTCTTCTCTGGTGCGGATCTTTGAAAGAACAGAAATTTCGCAGAAGTTTAAAATATTCAAACAACGCGATAATATGAGTATTTATTTACCTCCTCTCCAGGAGGTTCGGCACAAGGCCAGTTTTATCTTACTCCCACAAGTAAGATGTGACCCAAGGTCGGGTCGGGAAAGTGGGACTTGAAAAGTCAGCGCCCGAGAAAGTGAGCACTCTGGCCATTAAAAATTGCCTGGGCAGCCCCGTCGGCATTCCCCAGTAGGGCGCCTCAGGCAGTAAGCAATAAACTTACTCCTCCCCAAAGAGGGGAGGCAAAGCCTGGGAGGGTGGACCTCCAAGAACTGTACAGGACCGACCCATAGACCGGCGTAAATCAAGCCCCGAAGCCCAAGACAATACCAGTTTATGGGGTGTAGTAGTATCCATCGGAACAGATACTACACTTTGATCTTAGCCAAAAGGCCAAGATAACCCGATAATATGTATAGAATAATCTAATTAATATATATATATATATATATATATATATATATATATATATATAATAAAAAATATTAAATTAAAATTAGCAATAGTAGTATTTTATTGACAAAATTAATTTCATTCATTAAAGCGACGAAACGGATAGTTAGTATCTATCTGCTCTAAAAAAAATTATATCAAAACGTTGTCAATATATGAAAAAATGTTTATAGAAGTTTAGGGGATGTTTATCCCCCCCCCCCTTCCTTCCCGACAGAATGTTTAGTTTTCACACGTGAGAAAGTAGTAATAATCCTTGCAGATAAACACTGAAAGTTGAATTGGGAGCGATAGCTTTTGAAGAGAAGGAACAAAAACCGTGTATATTAATTGAACAATTTTACTTAAGCAAGTAATAAAGAATGATATACAATAGAAAATGATAAATATGCAGAACGAGGATTTCTTTTTTCTTAGTAATGTGCTTTTGCGAAAACTTATTTTAAGGAAGATTGTTCAGGTAAAAGCATTGCTTGCTTAATTCGAACTATAGATTTTTAGAAGAATGAAGGTTTCATTCAACCATATGATCGTCCAGTGACTGAAAGATGAAAGTGGAGACTTACATATGCTTTAAATGCATCACTTAATTATATAAACGTTTTGTCACATAATTCTTAAATATGTATGCTCAGTTCAGTCGCTTCTTCCAAACTAATAATCTTCTCCCAAGATAAACCCGTCCTCCTCGAACAGGTGACGTCATGTCCGCCTATTTCATCAGCTTTCGGTTCTCACAGTTCTGCAGGATTAATCGCTTGACTCTTTCGTGACCCCTGTCTGAAATATATCCTATTTTCCAATATAACGGCCATATATATTTCAGCAAGATCTACTAGCAAACGTAGCCCCATCATTATTTAAAATTTGACCTCTAACCTCTTTAAGTAGCAAATCCTTACTGCTCTGTCTATTATCCCATACCGTTTCAGTGCAAGAACATTTCTATACCATTATTAGATTATTTCTACATTTTTAAATTATTATTTAGTAAGAGAAAGGAAATAATGACAACTCTTTTACTACTTGCTAATTAAACAGATTTCCCAGGGTCATCAATCATCACGTTTACTCTAACACCCACCCTGGTTATATGTCTTTCGGTAGAAAATTAGTGAATCCAGGTCAGAAAAAGTCACAGAAACACAAAAAAAAAACGAAACCGAACAAAGTACTGTTTCTCTGGGTTGTATTTTGTTTTTAAATAGAAAGATTAACTGTTAGATTCTCTTTTTTTTTAGATAAACCCATTAGTGCCCAATGTTTTTCTTTCATTTATTACCAAAAATCTTTTGTAAATACGATATTATATTCGAGCAGAATTATTTTCAATTACAAATTACAAAGATTTACTTTACTTTGTATACTATCAAGAGCATTCATTTATGCTATATATAAAAAATGTGGGTTGCTTATAAGAACTACTTACCAAAAAATTGTTGATTGAATAAAAGATGAAACTGATTGTATCCTTCCACTCTAGATTTTCACAGAATACAGAAAACTGAGACATCAGTGTTGTCAATATACATCAGAACGTAGGTGTAATATTGAAAGACACCCCAATCTTTATGACTAACTATAGAAAAATACAAATGTTGCTAAAACATGATTAATTATCCTTCCAGACATAAAAAAAAGTACCACGTATGCTAATGGGTTAATATTAGTTAGGAACAAAAACCCTAACTTTAGCCTTTCACCAGTAAGAAGGAATCTATTCCGAATGCGAAGAACAACAACTACCGTTTACAGACACCCAACGTTTATTATAGTATGACATGGAAGTATATAAGGTGGACGGAAGTGGGCAAAGATCAGGGGAAAAGCACAGAGAGGTCGATGGAATTGTTTCCCCTTATATTTATATGGTTAATTGGTATCCTGGCTGCCGGCTAGTTTTTCATACCAGCCTTGATTTGCCTTGGCATAATTCTGGCAACCTAGGGCCTGACCTGACCCACCAGAATCTTCTTTGTCAGGATGAGGTATTGTCCAGCTCGGTCATATAAAGTGCACCCATCCAGGCATTACCTCCTCCTTCGGGAGTAGGGTTTGGTCTATTGTACCCAACCAGAGTGCTCCCTTTCTCTACCTTCCGGTCTTGTGCCACACCTTGCTGCAATGAGAAGCAAGTAAATACGAAACTGATATCCTGGTGCTTACCAACTTTATTATTATTAATAAATTGTGACTTGTTTTCCTAGTCAAAATTGAAACAAATTTTTCCTGTGATTTTATTACCGGCCATAAAACTAGGAGTCTAAAGAGCTTTACTCTTAAGCAAAAAAATAAAAATAAAAATACCACGGGATTGCTTCTCTGCAAACTACAACATAATCGTCTTCAAATCCCATGTCAACAAATACTTGTCATGAACCGTCCGCATAAGTAATCAAACTAAGTTCATTCCATTAATCATTTTCAATCCTCTCATTATATTCTTCATCGTTCAACTGACACTCCATCCATCTCATTAACCCTTATCCTCAAGTGGCTTTTGGCTTTGATAAGTGGTGACTCATTAGTTTTAAAAAAAGAACAAAATGGATTCGTTGAAACAATTAACAAACAATGTCTTCTAATGCAGTTTTTCTTTTTTTGTCTCAATCCCTTTTATGCAGCCATCTTCAGAACATTTCATAATTTCTCAAAGATTCCTCTCTTCGTTACCATTCTATAAAAAAAAACGAAACGAAACGAAACAATACTTGTATCTCATAACATTAAAATAGCTCTTCAAAAAAAGAAAATACAAAAAAATAATCCTTCTTTTCGAAAAACCAGACAACTTTTTGCAAAGATTATTTACGTTTTGTTTCTATATAGCTTATCATTCTCGAATAGAGACACTCAAGAGTTCTGGCGCCATATTTCCCCAAGGAATACCATATTTCTCAAGGACCTTCCTCCCATCATGATACCCTGTGGACATCCAATTCTACAATTGTCTCGACCTCGTTTCTCCGTACTTGAGTGCCGGGTTTTTAATTTCGGTTTTTTGAAATTTTGCCTTTGTAAAAAGAAATAACAATGCTCTCTTTACTGGATTTCAAGGAGGTAAAAAAAAATGGTATTTTCTCATTTTTCATTTTGTTCTGGTAAAAGATGGCCATCCTAAGCACTGATTAGAAATAATGACATCATATTAATGGTTCGGTGGGCGAGGCGGTGGGGGTAGAATTGAAAATTTTTAGAGTGTTTAAATTTATTGGTTGAAGCATTTTATCGGTTATTTATTTTTGGCTTGTGTTTCCTTCATCTTTAATTTTTGTAGTGATTTCATTGTTATTCCCAGATTGTCATTCCCAAATCGTTAACTATGAACTAAGAAGTATGACAATAGAAGTGAAACTATTGAGAAAATTTAAAAGCCCCCCCTCCCTTCCACTTTAAAGTTTGCTCCTTTTGTGGAAGGCTATTTAGGCCTTCAGTACATATAACAAAGACTTTATAATAATAATAATAATAATAATAATAATAATAATAATAATAATAATAATAATAATAATAATAATAATAATAATGATAATGATAATAATAAAAACATTTAAATACATAAACAATTTATTGCAATAGTCAGTAGTTATCAAATAATAATCACAATTATTATTACTAAGAAAAAATGCTTACTTGAAATCTTTTAATGGATTGTATGAAAATATGTATTATTTCGATTATTCGGACCACTCTTCTGATCTTGGTTATTATATTTACAACATTTCGGCCGATGTAATCTCCGAACTTTTTTCAGATGCATCTTTTCTAACATCTAGACTGGTAAAAGTACAGATTAGTCAACACTCGAGAACTCGTAAAAAGAAAAAAGAAAATCATTTATATAAAACGCATTGGAATAAAATTCTCTACCGAACCCACCCGGTTTTAACATGTGGAAATCATTTGTAAGATTTTTTACCGTTTAAAAAGCCTTACAAATCGTTTGCAGACGTTAAAACTATGCAGGTTTAGTAGAGAATTTCATTCTAATGCTTTTTATATAAATTTTGTTTGTTTGGTGCTTGTCCATAAAAATGTACAGGTGAAATACGGCAATTCCAAATAGATTAACAGAAAAACTCTTTGATATACTTATGTATCAGGCAAAAGTAGGTATCTACACCAAAAATTAGGGAAAATTATCGAGTAGAATTCTAATTAAAAATATAAATTAGTTTTATTGTATTTTTCCGATTCCTCATGGATAAGGGCGCAAATACAGGTAAAACGGAGGAGATAAGTCAGTCTGTCATTTCGCCAAGTCATAATCAATGGCAAATCAGAAAAATATGATAAAATTGATTTATATGGTAATCAAAATTCTACTCGATAATTTTCTCTAATTTTTGGTGTAGATACCTACTTTTGCCTGATACATAAGTATATCAAAGAGTTTTGCTATTAATTTATTTGGAACTGATCGAGATCTACAGACAACAGGTGGACATCTAGAGCGACAGAATGGAGCCCTGAGGCAATGGAAAAGGCCAAGAGGAAGGTCAAAAACCCGGTAGAGAGACGACCTCAACAGCCAACTGGGTATAGCCAGGGACAGAACAAGGTGGAAGGAAACCTGGGAGGTGTTCCTCTTCCAGGAGTGATCAAAAACCATAATAATAATGATGATGATTATGATGATGATTATGATGGTGATTATGATGATGATGAAATAAAAGGAAAAAAAAATTAAGGGTGACGAAGATAGTGACGTAAACTGATCCCCGTCCCCGACCAGTTCTGATATTTTCTATGAGATTTCGTCACCACCTTATAAAATTTTTGTTTATCATTTTTTTTGGGGGGGGGGGGGGGGGAGGGGATCTTACACCTCTGCCAAATAGTCTTTGAAAAACTCAACTTGATAATCTTTCCTCATTAGTATGTAAAATAAACAGAACAATTTTAACAATTTGTTTAAATTGCTTAATGCAATGCAAAGATGCAACAGGACCGACCAGAAGTTCATTGACAAATAGTTCATGAATTAGTTGATTCATCCACATTGCCAATAATAGTCATCAAACTGCTTCATGTTCACTAAGCCTCACTGGATATTTGGATGGAAACTAAATCCTTGAGAAATATCATTTTATATTAATTAAAGTTACATAAAAAAAACAAGACCATCAACTAGAAATTGGAAAATCTATATACGATTAAAAAGTTATGCTGTTTTGCTAGTTTGTCTGTTTGTAAGCAAATAGAAACATATAATCATATGTTTCTATTTGCTTACAAACAGACATTATATTTTCATACGAAACATGGTAACCCCCCTCTCCACCGATGCTGTCTTGCGTATGTAACGCATTTTGATTGGCTAATCCACATAATTCGTAATACATTTGACCAATTGTTATTCTCGATTACCAGAATACAATATTTACAGAATAAGAATTAACGAACACAATTGTTTGGCTCAGTTATCCAACTTTGATCCTTTGTAAGTTCACTAAAAGTAAGAATTGAGAAAGTTATTTCTTTTAAAATTAATGCATTTTTTAATATCAAACTTAAACTAAATAACGACAAAATATATATTTTGTTTTAATTAGTAGAATCTTTATTGACAGAATAGAAGGTTTTTACAGAAATAGGATTTGAAGAGTTACATTTAAATAACTGCAAAAATAGATTTTTTCGAAGAAAGTAGTGACAGATAGTTTATTTTAAAATAGACACGGACTGAAACGTGAATTTAAAAAATGGCGGTAGGAGATCTGATAAAATAAAGGGAGAAAGAAAATTTATGAATGGTGGAAACAGAAAGAGCGCGAAATTGAAGCAAAGAAATGAGAGAAAGAGAATAAGTAAACAGATAAAGAAAGAAGGATCATGAATCACTGAGAAAAAGAAAGAAGGGGAGAAATAATTCAAGGAAAGAATGCATAGAAGAGAATATAAAAGAAACAGGAAGAGAAAAGCAGAGTGAAAATAAAATGTGAGAAAGGGATAACCGGAAAGGTGACAAAAGCAAGAATATGAAACATGGAGGAGAAAGTGAAAGAGGGGACGGGCATTTTAATTGATAAAATCATAGAACTTTTTAGAGTACGACTACGAAAGGGGGAGACAATTAGAGAGATGAGGGGACAAAGGCAGACAAATAGACAGATTGCGTGAGAGAGAAAGGGACAGCGTCTGACTTATCGGCAATCAGTTTATATCTGATTTATTTAGCCTAAAGATGTTGCTTGAAAGTGTGGCTCCCCCAGATCCACGCCAAAAAGAAAATGAAAGAACAACAAAAAAGAAAAACAAAGAAAAAACAAAGAAAAAACAAAGCGAAAATCATGAGAAACAGAAGCAAAGATTCCCGCTAATTTCCTCTATTGAATTCCAATTCGCAACGCTGTCTGAAAAATACCCCCCCCTCCTCACTTTTCCCATGATCTACCGCACCCAACTCTCCTGGGTCCTCCATTACTGCCACGACCCCCCCCCACCACCACCACCACCCATCTCCAGACACTGCGTATTAATACCTTGAAGAACATTTCTTTTTTCCAATCAGAAAAATCTTTCATGTTTTACCTGCGAGCTGCTTTGTTACAGTTTTTGTCGCTAACGACCAAAAATAGTGCTTAATTCTGGCAGCGGAAACTTCAATAATTAAAATATTTCAACATTCTTCTCATCAGCACCATCGTCGTCATAATCATCATCATCATGTTGATATTTGTCGTTTGAAGAAGTTATTGCTTATCACGTGTGTAAGAAAGATGACTGGCTGTGAGGTAGTTAGCCGACGCTTGTGCAACGTCTCTCCTTTATACATGTTCTAAAACAAGCATTTACAAATGAAACAAATAAACAACACGGACACGATAATGTATTCAAAAAGCATTTATTCCTCGAAAACCCGACAGGGTTCACTTTGAGATTGTGTCCATAAAAATGTGTACAATAAAGTCTGAAAGAGATGTGTGTGTGTGTAAAAGTTGAAGGAAATGTATTACATACCGTGAAATGCGCGTGTGCTGGTGAGTGTGTTCATTAGAGGCGAAACCGGAAGAAAGAGTAGGAATTTTCTTGTGCGTCCCTTTTTATATCACTGATTGTAGCACCCTCTACCATTGCTCGGGTCTGAAACGCCCCTTGGTGAATGTATGTGTAAGTGTGGTGTGTAGAAAAGGGTAGGTAATGCTACAGCTGTTCACCAAACCATGGGACCAAATGGTCCGTTCATGTTCTCTGTTGTTCCAACATTTTCAGTTTTGTCCCGCCTTTTGGCTAGAATCAAAGTGTGAAGGGAACCATCCATTCCCAGACTCTACCCCTATTTTGTTTCCTTCAACTGAAGTTCCACTCCTATTTAGAGATTAACATACTTGTTTTCGGCTCTGCACAAGCCGGAAAACAATTGGTGATCTATTTTTCAGAAGGGGGTTACGATGGTCTTATTTTTTGTCGTTTTTTTTTTTTCTCTTTCTTTTGAGGCGCTTTTTTTTCCAATGAAATTGTGTATATATATATATATATATATATATATATATATATATATATATATATATATGGTCTCTCGAAATTACAAACACGAGGACTCGGACTTTACTAAGGGTTTTATCCAGGGAATATATATATATATATATATATATATATATATATATATATATATATATATATATATATATATATATATATATATTAATGATGTTCGAATCTACAATTTATAATTCAAATAATACAAATTATCAATCCTCATCAAAAAAATTCCGAAATATAATATCAAATTTTGTTGTTACATTTCTTTCTTTATCTTACTTCAACCAAAGCCATTACCATATTTGAATGATAAAGGTATTTATTGAGTGAAATGGGGAAAATTAATTGTCATCTATTTTCCATCAACACCTGCGTTTTCATTGGGCAGGTGATAAGGTCTTAATCTCTTCATCACCATTCTGTTATATATTAAAAAATGAAAATTGTCTGTCTGGCTGTTTGTCCGTTAACAAATTTTATATTATTAGACTTAGTTAAAAAAAACTTCAAATTTTCTAAGACATGATCCCTGTCTATACAGATTATCGTAAGGGGAGCTCATATTTATCTTTTTTTAATTTTAATTTTTTTTTAATAAAGGGGTCCCTGAAGGAGCATGAGAGCCCACATTTAAATTTCTTTTACCTCTGGTTTCAATAGGATTTAAACCATAAGTACACTGCACAACCTTAAATAGATGCAAAAAATTTAAGAGAATTTTCATAATTTTGAGACCCTCTATTTGTGATCATTTTGAGACCTTCTAGTTTTGATCATTTTGAGGCCTACTAGATTTGATCATTTTGAGACCTACTAGATTTGATCATTTGAGACCCCCATATCGTGTTTTAACTTCACAAAATTAAAACTGTTCTAAATCTATAAATTTAATTATGTAATCTCTATTGTCACATAGTGTTCCCTATAGAATTCTGTATCTTTCTGGTGAAAAGAAAAAGTAGTTAAGAGTCACCAGTTTTCCAGCATCAACTGTGTTTTCGATTGCACAGGTGATAAGGCCATAATATCTTCATGTTCAATGTCTTATTTTAAAGAATCTCTCTCTCTCTCCTTATATATATATATATGTGTGTGTGTGTGTGTGTGTGTGTGTGATGAAGATCTTTGGTCTGTTTGTCTGCTAACTACTTTTAGGTTATTAATAAAGGCTTAACTTGGTAAAATTAAAACCTTTCTCAACCCATAACTTCAGTTGTGTAAGCTATATTTTTACATATCCTTAGTATGATTTTAAACTACATCTGTGAATGTGAAGTCACGTCTTAATTGACATTACTCCCAGGTGCACTCTGACCCCGGATTGGTAGTACCTGTTCAGGTCCCATCTATGGGTTCAATAGAATTTGTCCTGGGCATGACATGAAACTGCATCCATTGGTATAGACATAAATTTACTTCACCAATAACTGTAACAAGATTTCCCCTGGGGGTTGATACTAATTCTGAGGAAAGATGTGTGAGGTCAAGTTTTGGAATTTAATGAAGAATGCAGATATGAAATGTAAACACAGTATTGTGAAGTTTGAAAAATAAACAAGAGATTTTGAATTCTTCAACAGGAGAACAAGTACATATTTTCCTATTTCGTCTTATATAATGTGCCTCCCTCACCGGCAAAGAAACAGGGCTAATCATGCTACGAACGCAAACACCATGAATAAATATTCGAAGATATTAAGAATTTGAAGCATAAACACTTTTACCAAAATGACATGAAATGGTTGATATGCCGTAAAACAAAACAACAAAATCTATTAGTGTTCCCTTATAGCAGTGTGTATCCATTGAGAGAAACGGAGAAGTAATTAAAAGTCATCTATTTTCCATCACCTGCGTTTCCACTGCACAGGTGATAAGGCCGTAATCTCGTCTTGGTAATCTTATTATTTCAAATAATATAATTTCTATTTCTTTATAATGTCAACTCTTGAAGGTTTGTTTTACCTTCAGGTCTTTTGTCTTCAGCAATTTTAGTCTCTCTGATCACTTTTCTTATCTAAGCATTTTTATTTCCAATATTTTTTCTCGGTTGTTGTCGCTTGATGAAGGCAGGGAAATTGAGTTATCAGTTGTTTTTAATTATTACACCAGTGGCATAGTTGATGGCTGCCGATGATGGCAGATGAGGAAAATAATGAAAAAGGTATTAGGAAGGGTGATTACAAATCTAGTTAGAGTATTTGAACAAACAATACAAGAAAAGAAAACTACAAATAGTAGTAGTAGTAATAATAATAATAATAATAATAATAATAATAATAATAATAATAATAGTAGTAATAGTAGTTAAAATAATAATAGTAGTAATAATAATAATAGTAGTAATAATTCTCCTCTGTGAAATGGGTAGGAGGGGTACATGAGGAAGATGAGGGAAGATGGAGAAGAAGAATGAAAAGGTAGGAGGAAGATCACAGGAAAGAGAGGAGAAGGGCAGAAATAAGAAAGGAGGAGGAGACAGGCAGAAGGGCGAGGACAAAGACAGAAATGAGAAAGAAGATTAGGAAGCAAGAAAAAAAAAGGAGGGAGAAAAAGAAGAGGCCGGGAGAGGAGAAAGATGGAAGATGAGGACAAGGTTAAGAAGTATGAGGAGGAAGCAGACATGAGAGAGGAAATAGATGTAGGAGGAAAAGAGCATAGGAGGAGGATGGGGACAAGTATTAGTACAAGAAGGAGGATGGAGAGAAAGGGTGTACAAAAATAAGAACAAATAAGATAAATAGAAGGGTTAAAAGATGGAGGAGGAGGAAGAGGAGGAGGAGGAGGATGAGGAGGAGAGTGGAGAAGGAAGGTAAGATAAGTATTATAAGAAAAAGAGATGGTGGAAAACGGAGGAGAAAGGAGTACAAGAAGAAGAAAAAGAGGATAAAAGCAAGAACAACAACAAAATAAAAAGCAAAAAAAAACATCTTCATCCTTTTGTTTTTCTTTTGTTTTTCTTTTGTTTTTCTTTTGTTTTTCTTTTGCTTTGTTTTTCTGAAACTTATCTCAAAGACGCGAACATTTGAATTTAAAAAAATACTAATTGGAATTTATTCATTAATTTATTTTTTTATGGAGGCCATCTTAGGAGGTAATGATGCGAGATGATGATAATAATAACTTGAAATAGTGGCAAATTCTGGGCATCGCCATTCCCCTTGAAGAAAAACAAAACAACAATCGGTGAAGACATTGGACTTTTTTGGAAACTTGTGCCATTCATCAATTTGTCAAGATTGTCAATTAAATCTATAAAAAAATTAATGTCTCTCCAAATATTTGTGAAATTGATTCGGTTTCTTTTGTTTGTCTAAAACATTCTGTGCGTTAGTATTAACAATGGATCAAATGTCATAGAAATGTTTTAAAATGGATGTAAGGTTAAATCTATGTAATAATACGCTTAGGCATTTCATGTTCGTACGTACGTTAACACCCTTGTTCACTTTTTTTAAAAGATGGGATCGACCGATCGCCGAAGACACAATGCACAAAATTTTTTTTTTTTTTCATTTGATGTCGCTGTTGTTGAACGTGAATCTAAAACTAAAATACACTTTTCTTGGCTTTCGAACTAGGATCAAAGTATAATTTCTGTTTTGTCCAAAGATGCTGCAATAATACCGTGGGGTCTGCGTTCGCGCTGGACATTTATAGAATGGAAATATGTCGCAAACTCCTACAAGGGTTTTGGAGATAGCCTCCTCATAACCAGATATATTCTGAAACTACATTAATCAGAGTACTTAGATAAGTATACTCCCCTTTGAACAAAGGTGGTACAATAATATCACAGAGCCTGCGTTCGCGCTGGACGTCCATAGACTGGAAATATTTTTATGCACGACAACAATATACAAACAGATGAAAGATACAACTGTGGAATTTCCACGGGTCCCACTAGTGTTATATAATCAACCGATAAAATAAATCTGGATTTTTTTTTTCTTTTATAAAATTATTTATTTAATTTTACTTTTTAAAATAATTTATTATCTGATTGTTAACACCCACTTTTATTTTATTCCAAAAAATACTTTTTTTCTTTTCTCAAATAGACATTTTGGAAGCTTTCAAATTTTAGATGAGACGTAAAATCAAAGTTTGAAAAGCTAAAAAAAAAAAGAAGAGGCAGAAAAAAACAAAATTTTTTCAAGACAAACTTTATTTTAAAGCTCTAATCAGACTTTAGAGTATTGCATGTGTCTAGACATGGAAATTGGAATGTAATATCGAGACTGGAAGACATACAAAGAAAATTGACAAAACTAAAAAAGTAAATTTGTGTTATTTATACGACCGTTTTCATCTTGATGTTATTCTCACAATGTTTCAGTCGATGTTACCTCTGACCGTCTTCAAGTGCGTCTTCTGAACTCCTGAATTTTTCTTTCAGGGGAAAACTGTGCAGAATTTCGAACAGGGGTAACTTGCTCTCATTCAGTTAGCCATCACCGGGTTGTAGTTTTAAGTAATTCGTAATTGTATTCTTCGTATCGCCCATACTAAGGATTGCACCTTCAACATCCAGAAGACTGTCAGTTAGAGCTGAGTATTACTTAGCACTTTTTTCTATTGCATCATGGATCCTTGTGGACAATTCTAGTATGATGTTTATGAGCCTTAAACCTATTATTTTTTTAGATGTGTAGTCTTAATACTTATTAATATATACCTAATCAGTAAAATATTATAATTACAGGGAGAAATTGTAATAATTAGGATTAACAACTTTACTAGAGAAAAGAATGAAATGTGAGTAAATTGAAACTTTCAATTTTGGGGAGACATGTTTTTTATATTTCTCCTCGATCGAGAATTTATTCAAGGTAGATTTTAAAAAACAAACATTTATTAACTAATGTAGCAGTTTCAGTTGGTTCTGAATATTCTTCAGGGTAGTCTAACTGACCCTATCTACTAGAACCAGTTTCAGTTGGTTCTGAATATTCTTCAGGGTAGTCTAACTGACCCTATCTACCAGAACCAGTTTCAGTTGGTTCTGAATATTCTTCAGGGTAGTCTAACTGACCCTATCTACCAGAACCAGTTTCAGTTGGTTCTGAATATTCTTCAGGGTAGTCTAACTGACCCTATCTACCAGAACCAGTTTCAGTTGGTTCTGAATATTCTTCAGGGTAGTCTAACTGACCCTATCTACCAGAACCAGTTTCAGTTGGTTCTGAATATTCTTCAGGGTAGTCTAACTGACCCTATCTACCAGAACCAGTTTCAGTTGGTTCTGAATATTCTTCAGGGTAGTCTAACTGACCCTATCTACCAGAACCAGTTTCAGTTGGTTCTGAATATTCTTCAGGGTAGTCTAACTGACCCTATCTACCAGAACCAGTTTCAGTTGGTTCTGAATGTTCTTCAGGGTAGTCTAACTGACCCTATCTACCAGAACCAGTTTCAGTTGGTTCTGAATATTCTTCAGGGTAGTCTAACTGACCCTATCTACCAGAACCAGTTTCAGTTGGTTCTGAATATTCTTCAGGGTAGTCTAACTGACCCTATCTACCAGAACCAGTTTCAGTTGGTTCTGAATATTCTTCAGGGTAGTCTAACTGACCCTATCTACCAGAACCAGTTTCAGTTGTCCGTGGCATGTATAAACCATTATACACCAGTTGTCCTCGTCGAGAACTCAGGCTCGTAAATACCCCCAACCAATCCGACTAGCAACGAAATCCCACCTCTTCAATGTAGAGGTTCCCAGATGCCAAAATCTTTCTACTCTAATAGCTTCTTTTCTGGGACAGCTTGGCTTTGGAATTCCACCCTCCCCTGCTTCCTGGTTCCCCGACTGTATCAACATACAGAAATTTAAATGTAATATGAACAAACATCTTGCTACACAACTACCCACTTAGGATGCCTCCTATAAATCTGGCCTTTAATAACAGTAGCTCTTGACATCTCAATGGTGATAGACCTTATTTGAGGTGAACAAAAGTTAAAAAAAAAAACAATCTTACAAAGTCCTTCAGTCTTCAACCCAGGTTCGATCAGCAATTTATTTTATATATAAACTTATTAAACAGAAAGGAACGATCACAGAGAAAATCAGAGAGAGAAATTAACACTTTAAAATGACGGGTTACTTGTGTGCACACACGCGATATATATATATATATATATATATATATATATATATATATATAAGACGTCTGTGCCGTACACTCATTAGGTCGTGTCGTGCACCCCCTGTCCTCAATTGGGATAAAATAAGGAACAACGATTGTTGCATCTTCTCTGCTTCAATTGTCGCCAGGAAGAAACCGAATTCTCTCTCCCCCAGAAGTCACGTTATTTTGTCGACTTCCGTAAACTAAAGGTTAAATTTTGACCTCCCATCTGTCAATCATTCCTCTATTCAACTAACGGTTTTCCTAATGTAACATGTGTACATGTATTTCTCACGGCATCGTCAAGAACTCAGGTTCGATCAGCATCTCAAGTATTTTACACGAAGGTCACAATTCATTTTAGATATAAATTTATTAAACAGAAAGAAACAGTCACAGAGAAAATCAGAGAGCGTGTATAGCTAAGAAAGTGTACAGTGTATAGCTAAGAAAGAACCATGTATTACGCTAAATGACCACAAAGAAAACTTTGTATATAAACTGTCTTGCAGATTATTAAACACTACAAAAACCAATATAGGAAAAATAAGCGAGCATTATAGAAAAATGAATATAAAATTAAGAAATATATTGAAATATATTGAACTTGAATTAATGGAAAAAAACTCAAAGCAACAATAAAATAGTGTGATGAGATTAACAACAAAATACATTTCTCGTTTACACAATTCCATCTTAAGGAATTTGACATTTGCATCATTCCAGAATGTATACTAGATAACATAATGGAAATTTTGGAGATGAGGATTGATAATTTGGATTATTTGGATTATTCGGACCATTGTTCTTATCTTGGATGTTATTCTCACAACGTTTCGGCCGATGTAACCTCCGACCTTCTTCAGGTGTATATTGTCGAACTCGAGAATCTTTCTGTTGAACTTCGGAATCTGTACGGAATTTCGAACGGAACTCTTTATTTAATGCACTGAGGTAGCTTGCTCTTGTTCAAGCAGCCATGACCAAGTCGATGTCTTAAGTAATCTATAATTGTATTCTTATTATCGCCGTACTGAGGATTGAACCTTCAACCTCAAGAAACCTGTCACTTAGAACTGATTATTACTTTATATATATATATATATATATATATATATATATATATATATATATATATATAATAAAATACGAATATAATTTTTACTGATTAATCCCAATGATCTCCTCTGATGATAAAAGCATTTTTGAAATCCATGGGTTAAGGAAAGGAAAAAAAGTTTTATATAATCCTTGTTTAAACTACTTGATGTTTCAATAAATATTGTTCTTTTTCCAATTTTTATCTTTATCATTCAATTCACTTTATATATATATATATATATATATATATATATATATATATATATATATATATATATATATATATATATATATATATATGTATATGTGATTTTATGAAGGCTTACCAAAGCATTCCTTTCAAGACACCAATGATCACCATTGGTGATCATTGGTGTCTTGAAAGGAATGCTTTGGTAAGCCTTCATAAAATCACATATAAATGCTCTGTACTCTGTAATCGAGTATCATCGAGCTTGTTTTTTATTGGAACAACCCCGGTTTTCACTGAATGATCTATTTTATAAGTGAAAAATCTAAATCTATATATATGTATATATATATATATATATATGTATATAATCAGAATTTTAATGTGAGATGATATATAATTCTTTCCACAGACAATGTCGCAGCCCACACAAACCATGAAAACCACAGACTGGAAGCCCTAGACTCAAGTTTCGCCCTCCTTTTAGATCATCAGTAGGATGTGTCTTACTGATGAGCCTAAAGGAGGGCGAAACTCAAGTCTAGAGCTTCTGGTCTGTGACTTTCATGGATTATTTCCACTATCAGACAACGGCTGCATATATATATATATATATATATATATATATATATATATATATATATATATGATTATGTGTATTTTGCTTAAACATCACTATGCATGCATTCTAGGAGCTTAGCAAATTGCCTCTTAATAATGTAAAGAAAAGAAATAAGAAAAATACTCATGTAAACTTATAAACAATGTTTTGTCTACTGAGTTGGAGAGAAAAAAAAATTTCTAGGAGAGGAAAAAACAAGAAGATAATTCATGTTTTTTGGCTCCAAAGTTTCCTGAAAAAAAAAAAGAAAGATGTCCTTTATTCATTTTTATTTTTTTTCTTATTGTTCTGTGGTAGTGACAAGCTTTCGCAACGGTGGTGCAAAGTCTCAAATGTAATTAAACCGAGGATACCTTTTGTTTTTGTTTAATTCTTTTTTTATTACTCTTCTGTTTCTCTGGAACAACGATGACTCCACTACGGCCCGAAGCCCCGTTTGCCGGTCTAATTGAAGGGAGACTGAACGTCACCGAACCTGACTTCTCAAGATGAAGAATTGAGCAGAAAGAATCCGAAAGAAAGAAAGAAAGAAAATAATAAGTGCCAGTTGGAAATGGAGAGAATGAAAAGGAGGAATTATATAAATAATTCTATTTTGCTTCTACTCTTATATAATCTCGATAATGATTGTGCTTGGCCCTTCCTTAGATAGTTAAAACGACCGTAGCGATGCTAATATGCATGTGCTGAACCAAAGGGACGTAATTCGTCCAAACTCGACTCAGTAGGAGTATTAATACACCTTTTTTGTATCTGTAAACAAGAAGCAGACGACAACTGATTTTCTTGCAAATTAATTGCAGAAGTTTTAGCTTAGAAAGTTATTACCAAAAATTTGTAAAATAAAAATAGAACACAGTTTTATGAATTAAACAAATTTTGCTTTTATTAAATGGAATATTTTTTATTGAAAAATATGGTTACCAATCTTTTACACTGAGCATGTTGAAATAAACGGTTGAATTCAATAAATTTAAAACTTTAAAAAGTATTTATTAAATTCTAAGCATATCGATTACTCAGACAAAAACATATTATATATTCGTTTATATCATACACCTGAAATACTTACTGTAGATATTAGTGATGAGGGCGATTCCAATATTTTTCCCGATTCCAATACAATTATCGGGTATCTTTTACGACGCTCAGCAGATTAAAAACGCTCAAAAAACAAATATACAATAAATAAAAGTAACTGTAGGCGATAAAAGTTATTTTCAAACTTACCTGTGGCATTTGTTTGTATTTTTAACCAGTTCGAAGTGCTATTTATTAGAAACTAAATTGTTCGTCACACCAAAATCGCAAAATCCAAGATGGCGGTCGTGTGGGGTTATTTAAGAGAATCACGACCGACCGCCATTTTTTTTGTGCAAAAAAAAAAAACAAGAATTTTTTTTTTTTACATCTAATAAAAACCCATCTATACTATGTAAAAATATAAACAAATATCATAGCTAAGTAGAAAAATATCTATTCTCGACCTAGGTCGCCTTTACTTGTTGCATATTTATGTTTTTAATAACTTTATCGTTCGTTTTCTTGAACCCGTTCACGACTCTGCTGAGCATCATAAAAGATACCCCAATTATCGATTCTGTTCTAATTCCCGATTCCGATACAATTATCGATTCTAATTCTTTTAAAATCTCTAAATATTTAGCTATAGAGTTGTTTTTGTTTGTTTTTTTAAATTTCAGATTACCATAAAAAAACAATGTAATACATATATTTTTGCAAACATAAAAATATAGATTTTAATTTTGCTGGTAGTTTAAAATCAATGAATATTTATCATTTAATCATTAGTGCCAGCAGTGGAAAATGAGGTTTTAAACAAAAAGAAACAAAAAGAAACAATTAAAAGAATCGTTTTTGGCATCAGAAAATAGGCACAAATTTTTCCGATTTCGATTCTGATACCGATACACCAAAAAATTCCGATTATAACGATTCCCAATTCTGATTAATCGTCCCAACACTAGTATATATATATATAAGTGATTAGATGTTTGCTGAATTATATTGAACTATTAATTGCATGTCTTATTTTTTATGAATATTAGGGGACTAGATTTATGCATATAACTTTATTCACAATGAAACTGATAATTAATATTTTACTTGAACTTTTGCTATAAAATGAAGCTATTATCTAAAACTATCACATTTCATAATATCTGGACTTTTCAAAAGATTTAATTTCAAACAACCAAAAACAAACACAGTGTAAAAAAATGTGCAAAATTAACAATAGGACAGGTCTACAAAATCAACAAATTTTATTAAAATTTTATTATCGTTTATGTTTGAATTCCTGTTTTGAAATACATACTTTTATGACGTCATTCCAACGCTGTAATTATTTTGTTATAGTAATGTTTTATAAGCTCTATTTATACGAAACTCCTAATAGGTCAGTTGGTAGAACCTCAGATTGAAGATCTCAAGGTTTCAGTTTCGATTTCCAGTCATGGCATCCACTTTATTTATTGGGAATTATTATTTACTTTATTAAGTGGAATAGCTATATAAGTAATTATCTTCAGCAATGATTTCATTCCTTCTAACACAGCAGCCATTGAATTTTCACGGGCTCCCACTAGTACAGGGCTGGCCATACGTCTCACCGATTATAATTACTTAACTACATATGAAAATAAAAATAATTAAGCCAACTTTTATTTATTATATAGTAAAATTGGTGTTTGTTTTATGACACATCACTCCTTTGTGAAGTTATTTAATGCTGAAACAATACCTATTTCAAACAACTAGCAAAAATATACAATCAGAGGGAGCATAATTTAGCAAGGCAGGGAGAGTTACATAATTTTGAAAGAACTGCATACAATACGTGGTTAAAGCAAAATAAATTGTTTTAGACTATTAAAATAATTCTCAACGCTGTTAATAATGTTTACCCATTCATTTTTTTTTTTTTATTATCGCTTATGTTTGAATTCATGTTTTGAAATACATACTTCTATGACGTCACTCCAACGCTGTAATTATTTTGTTATAGTAATGTCTTAAGCTCTATTCATAAGAAACTCCTAATAGGTCAGTTGGTAGAATCTCAGATTGAAGATCTCAAGGTTTCAGTTTCGATTTCCGGTCATGGAATTCGCTTTATTTGTTGGGAATTTATTATTTACTATTAATGCAATATTCTCCATTTCTAAAAGTAGTTAAGATCTCTGATATTTTGAAATGAGACAGATTCCACAATGTATTTATTACATTTAAAAAAATTGTGACCGATTGACTGACAAAATCTCTATTTATACAGGGTGGGCCAAAATAAGGGTCCTATCTTTAAATTTGAATAACTTGAATTTGAATAACTTCCACAAAATAAAAGTTAAACTCACCAAACTTTATGTGTGTGTAGACTGACCCTTCCGAGATTTTTTGAAATAAACAAAACAAATTTTAGCCGAAAAACACTTCTTAAAACTTACAAAAACTAAAGTATTGTTTTTTACACTGTTTTGAGTTTTTTAAGCAAACATAATGTTTTCTAAATGAGGGTACGTTCCTTAGGGCTAATACGGCTCATGCTTGCTTCGGAAGGGGTCCTTTACTTATTCTAAAAAAAAAAAAAAAAAAAAAATCAATAAATAAAAAAGTTATGAATTTTTAAAAATAGGACCCTTATTTTTGCCCACCCTGTATAAGATTTATTGTATACGATGAGATGAACACAAGTTGCAATTATAACTGAGGGGGAAATAGTTGGTTCTCAAATCTATTAGTCTGTAAATACTATAGATCCAATCAGATTTGAACGTGGCATAGAATAGCATAACAAAATAAAAATTAGGCAAGGTTGTTCGGAATCAGACCAAATGTGCTGAATTGGACTTAGTGGAAGCTGAGGGAACTTTAAAACATTTATTATGACTTTAACATAAACCTCCATTGTTTGTTACTATATAATCAATAAATGTTTGTTTAGTTTTTTTCATTTTTTTTTTCATATGTAGTTGAATAATTATTTTCGGTGAGACTTATGACACAACCTTGTATAGAAGTAATACTTAGAAATGCGTCATTAGAAAATAATTTGTAGAAGAAAAGTGTGTGAAAATAATAAGAATAAATTAAACAAATTTTGTTTTTATTAAATGGAATATTTTTTATTAAAAAATATGATTACAAATCTTTCACATTAACATGGACGGTTGAATTCAATCAATTTTAAACATAAGCGGACAAAAACATGTTACATCATTGTTTATATCATGTACTTGAAATACTTACTGTATATATATATATATATATATATATATATATATATATATATATGAATGATTAGATGCTTATCGTATTATATTGAACTACTAAGTGCAAGTTTTACTTTTTGTGAATATAAGGGAACAAGATTTATGCAAATAACATTATTCAAAATCAAGCTAAAAATGAAGATTTTACTTACAATTTTGCTATAAAATGAAACTATCATCTAAAATTATAATTTCAATGAAGAAAGCAACTGTGGAATTGCCACAGAGTTCGTGAGTGAATCTTTAATCTTTTGTGTTTTATAAAGAATGAATTTCATGCAGATAATTCCATACTGCTATGTTTCATGAACAAATATAAGAATTTTTCCAGTGAAATAAACAAGTCAAGCATGAGTTATCTGCCCCTGCGATTACTACTACTTGAATAATATTAATCTTTTGTTGGATTTTAAGGAAACAATAATGTGTTATGCTTCGGAATTTTTTAGATGAGGATTGATAATTTGGATTATTTGGTTTATTCAGACTACTGTTCTCATCTTGGGTATTATTCTCACAACGTTTCGGCCAATGTAACCTCCGACCTTCTTCAGGGGCATCTTGTCAGGAATCTTTTTGGCAAATTAGGGAACGAGAGCAAGCTTCCCTCGTGGATTACATAAAGGGTTCAATTCGAAGTTCCTTACAGATTACCAAGTTCGAGAGAAAGATATCCGAGTTTGACAAGATGCACCTGAAGGTCGGAAGTTACATCGGCTGAAACGTTGTGAGAATAATATCCAAGATCAGAACAGTAGTTTGAATAATAAAAATGAGTGTTTTTTTTTTATATTTGTAAAAAAAATGTGTAATTTTTTCCAATTTTGGGGGATATTTCTTAATCCTCCGATGTGGGAAAACCAAATATTTCTTGAGGGTCACCAATACTTTTTTCATATAAATAACTATTAATCCTAACTTTTGTAAAGATATTAACAAAGAGAATTTTTAGATATTCGAAAAAAGAAATTACATTTTTGGTTATTTTGAGGCATTTTTTGTTCCACTGGGAAACAAGCAATAAAACAAATTTGGCTTTTTCAATTTTCTGCGTTCATGGTCATATAACGTGATGAAAAATGTCATGAAACCCTAATAAACACATTTTTAGAAAATCAGAAGACTAAGAGAATAACGGAATAATGGAATAACAGAATAACAAAAACATGTCTTTTCGGATTAACACTTACTTTAACACATCGATTTAGCTTCCAATAAGTTGGGATTATTTTAAATATCTCATCTGAAAGCTTCCAATACAGTGACCGTCATGACAAAATAAGTTAATATTATTTAAAAAAACAAACCAACAACAACAATAAACAACAATTTACACCAGTATCATTCTTAACTTGCTTCAGCAACTTATTCTACTTATTAATTTGTTTTCTTGGTTAAGAAACCCCAATGTTTGTTGGAATGAGCGATCAAGTTATTTGTTTAAAATATTTTTTTTTAAATGGTATATAATTATGTTCATTTAAACTCACACACACACATAAAACCCCATACGTATAAACGCCCAGTAACACTAATACATATACTCATGCATACACGCACATATTCACCAACCCACCTACCCACCTTTGTATATACATAGAAACACACGCATCTCTGGCTGTACAAACACACACGTACACGCACGTACAAATACACACACACTCTTCTCTTCTTTTGTCCATTCTTCCTGAATAAGACAAATCTTAATCTTGCCTTCATTGAACTTCCTTCTAATTATAAAAAGCGATAAACATTAACAAAAAAAAGAGAGAGAAATTGGGATGAAAATGAAGAAAATTAATTATCCCAACAAAATAAAACAACGACGAGGTGCCATCTTGACGTTCTTCTAAAGGCATTATTTACGCGGTGAAATCGGGAGGGAAAGGAGGAAGAACGAGCCAAACTAAATTAGTGCGTATTTATTGAAAGGTACACATGTTCAGCACAGACAGACAGGCTGGCTGAACTTAACAGTTGAAGGCCAGTGACTTTGCTTTACCATCTCTATTTAAATATTTGTATGTAAAGGATTCACTCCTAAACTAATTAACTGATCATTATGAAGTTTCGAACACATTTGTTAGGCGTAAAGGGTCCAAATGTGGGCTATATTTAGTTTGGTTTCATGTAAAGGGGGCAAAGAGGGGGTGGAAGCTCTTTGTGAAAATTCAGATACCCCCGATTTTTATAAAATTTTAACAATAGGCATTAGATATCAATTAATAAATACTTCTCAAATTTCAGTTTTTTGGGGTATTTTAAAGGGACATATTTGAAAATTATAACATTTTAGATTTTTATTAAATTTGATCCATAGTCATTAGACAAGAATTAAACAAGATTCCCTGAATTTCAATTTCTTAAGCCTTAAATTTTAAACAATTTCTAGAATCAAAATCGTGTAATGGGTTTTGATCAAAATTGGAATAAGGATCCTAGACATAAGGTTTTGTATCACACGGTGTGTAAAGTATTTGAGAACATACGTTATTTTTTACTATAGCATGGCTATTATTTGACTTTATATTTTTTATATTTCAGAATTATCATGGTAGCTCCTATGATAAAGAGGCACACATTTATCAGGGCTATAAAAGCTGAATATAGCAATTTAGAAATAGAACCATTTTTTAAAGTCGTTTGATCTTTTGTTTACAAAGTTTGAAAAGAGTTAAAGGCTTGAAAACGTATCCTCATTATCAAAACTTAAAAGATATTCTAGACACACTGGTAGTATTAGCACTCCTGAAGTTTGTACACCACACTGTTGGTGGTAATCCTATAAGATCGATGAGGTTGATTGCAAAAGGAGATTGCATGTCAAAAGGAACAATCTAAAATGTTGGTCACAGAGACATCAGATACAAGTCTAAAATGATGAGTAAATGTAATTTTACGTCAGAAAAGGTAAAGGAAAATCGCTCATTCAGAGCTAATAGACCCCTAAACAGATTTTAAAATCCAGCATCATTTTCATGATCACATGATCCGTAATATTTGACCCTCTAGCTCATCAGATCTCAATCTTTTAGACTATGTATGGAGCGTAGTTGAGAAAAAGTTTAATGAGCACCCTCATAACACTACATAACCCCCTAAATATCTCCATAGAGCAATTGCCTATTATTAACAAGAACCACCTGATCCGAGCATGTAGGCAATTTATACCTTACATCAAAGCCTTTATCAAAGCTGAAAGAGACTTTAATGAATAACATTACGCAACAAGATATTTATTCTTATCGTCACAAACGTCTTTTAATAAAAAGACATTATCTATTTCTAAGAGTCATTTTTGTGTATCTATAAATTTCTCCTCAAATACATTATGTACCGTGCATGTATCTCTCTCACTCTCATATATATATGAGAGAGAGAGAGAGAGAGAGAGAGAGAGATACATGCACGGTACGTAGCCTCGTAGAGATGTACTAACATCGAAATGCAGGTTTATTTGCATAGGCTGTTCTCACGCTTAAACTATTTTATTTATTTATAAAGCTCTACTTTATATTGAGCACTTTTGAAAAAAATATTGGTTTTAAGTTCATTTTGTCAATATATTTGAACTTAATTAATTGATATACAGGGTGGTCGCTAGAAAAGCAGGACATTAGTCATACAGTAATTTATTTTTACAAAGAATAACTTTTATAAAGTTTTTCAAAGACTAATATTATAATACACTCACAGATGCTCAAAATGTCGTCCGTTCAAATCGAAGAAGTTAATAAGCCAGGCGCAATAAAATTTAAACAAAATAAAATTTACAACCTCAAATGTCCCGCTTTTCTAACGACCACCATGTATAAAGTTAGGTATGTGTATATATTTAAACCAATCATTCTGAATTTTGGAATATATATTTTTGGCAACATTGTGAGTAACATAGGTACATTATTGTTTTTTTGTAAAATTTAACATTTGGAGATGCATGTATATCAAGTTAGATATGTGTATATGTTTATATATTGGTATGTATAGGATTTACTCCTACACTAATTAACCAATTATGAATTTTGGAATACCACTTCTAAGCGTAAGTGTGGGTAATGTGAGAGATATTTAATTTAGTTTCATGCAAAGGGGGCAAGAGGGAATAAAATAAAAAATTCAGATACCTCTTATTTTTGTGTAATTTTAACAATAAGTATTAGACATCAATTAATAAATATTCCCCAAATTTTAGTTTCTCTTGAGTATTTTAAAGGGGTTTTAAGAGGCATAATATGGGCACAGCCTCAAATTTGAAATTCAAAGATTTCAAATTTGCATTGGATTTTATCTATAGTCATTGAACACCAAAATTCTCAGAATTTCAATTTCTTCTTAAGATCTCTTAAATCTTAGACATTTTCTTTAATCAGAATCGTGTAATGGATTTTGATCAAAATTGGAATAAGAATTCTAGACATAAGGTTTAGCAGCATTATATCTTGATTTAAATCTCCATAAGGGGGCATAAATGTATAGTCGTATAATCGAGGTGAATATAAGGAGTTAGGACAGTTGGAGATGGGAACGAGACAGGGTAATAAGAAAACGAAGTGGGGGACTAGCAAGGGAGACAGTAAGTATAGATACGGACAGAAGTAGGAAGAAGTAGGAATAGCAGGTACATGTTTGAACGTTCCCCTCCAACCCTTTCTGAAGTATAAACCTACCCTTCTACATATCTATACCTATTTTGTCTTCCTAGCTAACCCCATTTTGTTTCTTATTTTCTGCTTTACCCTATCCCCCCCTCCTCTTCCTCCTGTCCCTACTCCTCATATTGACATGCATCTTCGTAACCTACACTCAATCTGAAGAAATCTTTCGATGACTAAAGACTAAATATTAGTGATGTACAGGAGTTTGATTTGATTTGCTTTTGTATCTGTGAGGTTACTCACTTTTTCCACTTATTTTCTCAACATTGAGATCATCAAGCATTGGTTGATTTTAGTCATGTGATCACGAATATAAAAGGCCTGACTCAGAAATTTACTTTCTCTTTTCTCCCTTTTCGGTTTGACCACTGAGGTGACAACATTGTTTCTCCACCGATCATATCTGCCCAGACCATTTCTGTTGAGATGCGGTCAGTTGTTCCTCACCATCAAACCAGATTTATTAAGACGCATTTGAGACAACATTTGGTCAGTCCAGACCAGTTCTGTTAATGTGTTTTTGTAGACCAAATCTCTACACATAGTCCGCCTTTTCCTATATCCATTATTTGAGCGATTGGCATGTGAGCTTATTTTGGTGTATTACTTGTAGGCGCCAATAAATCCTGTTATATTTTTATAAGTAAGGGTTTAGTTCTTTTTGTTTATCGCCTTTGTTGATGTGTTAGAACGAATAAGAACCGATAAAACTTATATCAGTTTTATGGTAATTTACTACTTCTTCTTTATCTGAATTAGGCTTCTCAAACCTAAATAACAACAAAAAAAAGAAGCAAGAAAGGCTATGCTCAACTGCAGAGGAAATGAGGGCCTGCTTATTTCACATTCAACCAAAAATTTAAGAAATTACGGAAGAAAAATAAAATACCACCACAGGCTTCACACTAAATATGCTACACAATCGACTGAATAGAAACATTGAATTAAAGTAAGGTTATACCTGTATGTGTGGGTGGGTGTTTTAATCTGTGATTTTATCTTTTAACATATGAATGTTCACCCTTTTGAATTTTGCCGTGCTATTTTCATGCCCTTGGTATAATAAAGGTTGAGTAACACTAGTTTAAAGTGTACATAAAACTGTACACAATTGTTGACAGTAACTTTTAGTGCTGCTAAAATAAGTCAAAATATTCTTTGAAAGAAGATTAAATAAAAAATAATATTCAAAAAATTTTAATTGATTCATTTTTGGTTAAATACTAACATTAACACGGAAACATTAAATTGAATAATAAAAAAAAGTCACGAGTATTTTGATTTGAAGATATTCAAAGAAGATTTTATTGAATTTACAATCATTTCCCATGTCTTATTGAGCGTGAATAGCCATCTCAGTAAAGGTTCGGTCGTGGGTATGACCGTAAACTGTATTTTGTGGTGATGTTCCAATTTCGGAGCTTTAGGGGGTATAGAGTCAACCTTTACTTACCATTACTCCTATGTCAACTAACTTGGACTAGTCATCCTCGTAATACAATCTGCTTATCTCGTCATTGTTTCCCGTTGTTGTGGACTTGTTGCTACTGGACTCAAGCCATGCTGATTCAGGAGAGGTGCGGTTGGAGATTGCGCAAACCTTGAGACTTCAGAGAATATCCATTATTTCTCAAGACTGAAAGGAGGCCTCAATAAATATTTGAAAATATTAAGAATTTCAAGCATAACAACTTTACCAAAATGATTGAATTCGACATTAAATAACCTGAAAAGGATTGATATGCCGTAAAACAAAACATCAAAATCAGGACAGTTACAAAATACCAATTTAAAATTTTTTTCCTCACTGAAAACATTTCCCTTTTTCAATATTGAAGAAATGCGTGTGTGACTCTTTCTACAATAACGACGCCTGGTGCAAGGGAGACAACTCTATACTTTAACGTTTCAGCTCTATGAGCAATGTTAAGAAAATATCACCATTTTTATTTCCGTATAAAGCATTTTGTTACAATAAAATATGAGATACCTCTATATTAATAATAATTATGTGACAACTTCTCGTGTGTCTGTGTTTGCCGTCTCTGTGTGAACTATGCAGTATTTTTTTTAATTTACTATTAATCGAATATTT